>LPNX011209269.1:187777-201822 GCA_001517045.1 Pseudotsuga menziesii | reverse complement strand
CATCATGATCCTAGTCATAAACATACACCATGTCTCCTTTTAAGAAGACACGGGGATGAATTAACTTATCATGCTAAGCTTTCATGTGTATTATATATGTTCTTCTTTGGTATCAATAACGTCCCTGTTATGTCCATCTAATTGTTGTAGGTAAAATATACATTCTTCTAACTAACTAGTGTTAAGTAGGTTCTCAATAGCAAGTTTCAATGAAGGAAATTCATATTCAATTGGTAGTATATCCTCAACTCCATGAACGGGTTGGAAAGTGGTAAACCTTGCTGTAGTCTTTACTAAATTTTGCCATTCCCAAAGAGTAGGGTATCGTATGGTGTGCCAATTATTTTTACTCCTGCTCACCATCCATTGCAATACAATTTTCAAGAATGCATTGACAACTTCTACTTGTCCATTTTCTTGCGGATAGTCTGGTGAATAGAAAACTTATCGAAATTTGGATTTTTAGCCAATTCTGCCATCATTCTATTTTGAAAGTGACTACCATTATCAATGAAAATTTCTTTGGGAATAACAAATATGGCTATACTTTGTTTAAATACAAAATGTGCAGCTCTTTCACTATCGCATGTAAAGGTTGGCATACATTCATCCCATTAGTAAAATAATCCACTACCACAATAATGTATTTATGGCCTTTCATCGATTCCAAGTTACAAGTCATGTAATCTATCCCCATTTTGTGAAAGGAAAAACAATGATAACATGATGTAATGGAGCAGGGTGTGTGCACATATTTTTGGTGAACATATGACATGGGTGACACTTATTAAATGATTCAAATAGTCTTTGAGTATCGAAAACCAAGAATATATAATACATAATATCCTTTGGGAAGTAGCAAGCCTTGGTAAGTGACCACCACATGATCCTTCATGACAATCATTTAAAAATTTCTCAGCTTCTTCATCATGTTAGACATCATCTAAGTATCATATCAATTTCCCAACAATACAAGGTTTTGCCTATAATAATATAATATTTTTCTTGGTGACGAATATGTCGTCGGTCTTAACGAGAGAAATGACACAGGACCCTTTGGGTTTGGAGGTATACCAGGATGTTTCCATACCATTGGTAATTTGAGTCATTGAGAAAAATGTGTTCATTAGGTAATGATTCATTTTCCACTGATTCCTCACCTTCTCTAGGTAACTCTGACATGAGTTTGGAAAATGCAAAAGGTTTCTTTGATTTTTCTGACAAAAATCCTAGGTTAAACTCTTGTGGAATCACAATTCACTTATTGTATTTGCCACTAACTATTTGTTAAGACAATATATGTTTAAAGGGATTAATTTCTTCAATTATTGTTGTCCATTTGAGGATGATATAATGTGTACTGCATGAACATATGTTAACTACAAATTTTCGACATGAGAATACCTCAACTCAAGATTGGCCAAGTTCTTTCTTAGATAGTAAATGTAACATCCCAAACCCTCCGACCAATGAAGAGGACACTACCATAATACTATCTACCCAGGAAACAAGCCCCATGAACATAAAATGTAATGCATTGAATTACTAAAATGCACAGATGAATAAATGTTTAACACACAACGTAAGCAAATCCATTCCATTCATTCACATGTTCATTGTAATTCATTATCAAATGTAAATGCAGAGATTTAAACACAAGAATACTTATCTTATGAAGAAGCTCATCCCACAACAAACTATGTCGTTGTAACGTTATACCCAACCATAGGCCAGTGTGTTCCTTAATCTCTTAGCAACACTGCCAACCCCGAGCTGGGCGTGATTCCCCAAGGAAAGGAAACTAAGCAGGCTCACACATAGCTAAATATATGTCAAAACTCAGTCAAGCCAAATCTATGTTTGGGTTTATCAAACTTCCAAGGGGATGGAAAGGCCTTTTTGCTATGCCAGTGAGCTCAACCATAGAGCTATGGACAACTACACAAGATTTGACTTGGATTTCCCAACACCTACACATCCAACACAAGGAATCATCCCCTTCTCTGATGTACAGTCCCTCAGGCTATGCATTCCATTCTAGTGTTATTCAGGGTGTGCAGTAAGGAATAATTAGCCCTCAATATCTCTCAGTGAGGTTCCTCATACACTAGGTTTATCAAGAAACCTACCTCTTCCACTCCTAAATTGTTCAGACCCAAAGTAAGGTGCATAACAGTTCAGACCCAAAAAAAATGCATACACAACAATATACACAATTTCTGGGCTGAGAAATTAGTTCGGCAACAAAAAAGAACTGCCAATATGGGTGAAAACAACCCCTAACAACAATTTGTATCCCTGGGATGTTTTTTTCCCTAACGTGGCCAAAAACGAATTCATCACCAACACCCAAGAAAATGTGGTCTCTCCTATAAATCGACAACAAATCGAAAACAATTTTCAGCTTGACGAACAGTGGGGAATGCAACAAAAAACGTTCGGGAGGAAACCCAACCACAAGATAATCACAAAAACGAAATTCCCAGCCCTAAGAAAAATGAAGAACGACTGCCCACATGAGGGAAAATATGCATAACAAATCCAAAACGAATTTCACACAAAAAACTTCCAACCGTTTGAGAGAGAGCCCCAACGTAGATGACTGATGATGAGGGAAACGTCCAAGAGCCCAAAATCATGAATGAGAACACCCAGTAGAAAAATCATGAAGGTAAGAACAACTCCCCAGCTATTTGCATGAGGAAAATGGAAAAATGGGGTCATGGTCTCTTCTCCTCCTGCCCACGTGAGGATGAATGTGCTCCCTAATGGAGTGTGCATGTGGGAAAGGATTGACAGTCCTGCCACACACCAGTGCCCATGCAAAAACATTTTTCCAGGGAAATAACTGCCCCCAATAAATCCAGAGGATTTAATTTGGTAGTTGAGACAAGAATAAGACAAAAAATGTTGTTAAATGAGACAAGGGATCAAGGGTGAGTAAGACAAAATATAGGTGACAACTAAATGGGCTCACCTCTTGACACTTGGCTTTTCCCCAATGGCTTCCAAGGGTTAGACATCCCCCCCCCAATATCCTTAAGAATATCATGCCCTTTTCATTATGGTTGCATTGACATAGCTGGTTGTGGGTATTTTTAATTAAAATGCATATTTACATGATGCTAAAATTATAATGTGCCAAATAGCATGAAATACCATCGGCAACAATTTTAATCATCGGAACATAAAACGTTGAATCGATGATGGGGATTTTTCCTTTAGCTTCACACCATGATTAATTACAATATAAACATCATATACATTTAATGCAAATGTGGTCAAACCGCATGTTCTTGGTGTAGATCATCCTCTTGAACCAAGACCATTATGATGGTTGTCTCGAGGGTGTTCCCATGAAGTTGGGTAACACTTTTTGGTAAAAACACAATGGTGAAAATTCAAATTTTCACTCATTTATTAAATTGAATCCCTCAAAATTCAATTTTTCCTTGTGAATTTCAATATGCAACAAAAACATAATTGTTGGAAATTATGTAAATTTTCCACCTATATTAAAAAAAATATATATATTTAATATGCCGAAATTGAATTAAATGATAGGGTTTCTCTAGTAAATTTCAGCAAAGTTTACAAGTGGCTTGTGTGCACGTAAAATAATTTAGTGATAAATGTAATTTTTTTGAAAAAAAATTATATTACCATAATGTACACAAAATGCACTGGGGCGCACATTATTTTTTTTAAATTTATGCCAATGAATAGAGGGTTTGTTGATGGATCCACTAGTATGAAGTTTTCCATGTAAGGTGTATCCCAAGATAGGGTTTAGGTTCGTTAAAAAGCGTAGGAAAAAAATTTCAAAAATTGGGTCTAAAATCCTATTTTAAAGCCCTTGATTGAGGTTTTTAGAAGTCTAGATCGAGCATTTGAGCACATTTAAAAAAAATATCAATCGAGGGTTAAAGTGCGGTTAAGCGGAGGATCAATTGAGATAATATCTCGATCAAGATTTTAAAGCTCAATTTATAATTTAAATAGTGCTCGATCGAGCATTTAAATAATGCTCAATTGAGTTGTTGTTCTCTCACTTTTCTGATGAGTTCTGCTTTCCTTCCTTCCATCTAATCATACCCATGAATAGGTGTTGTTAAGGAATTGTTCCTATGGCTGGGGTTGAGGCAAACTACATACTAGGGGTATATATACCGATGTATAATACTTTGCAAGTATGAATATAAACAAGTTTTCAAGGTCTAAGAGGGTACATACCTCATACCATGAAGGTTGATTTAAGCTTGCTCTTTATCCCTCTTCTTTCTCTCCAACCAAGAGACCTGTAAAACAACTTCAAACCTTCCTCAAACCAATTTGACCACATGTAAGGGAATGATAATCAAGATAATAAGAAACCCTAATCTCACCAACACCAACATATGATCACAAACTGAGATTCACTATCCATTACAGAATGATTTGTAAAGGGAAGAACATCAAATCTTTATTAATCAATGGAAGAAGTACAAGTATACCTTCTCCTCATGTAAGGCACCTCGTGAAACCTTCGATCTAGATCGGGCCTACTTCTCTCCTACAAGCTCTGCAACAAGGGTAGATGGAAGCTAGGTAAAATGTGGGGGGGGTGAGAGTCCCAATTTCACTAGAATAACAATACCAAAGGCTAAGTCCCCTTCATGGTCCCTTCTCCCTCTCTTCTATAGCAATCTTAACAGTTAGGGTCGAGGATAGGTCAGTTAGAATCGAGGAGGCAGATCCAAAACCACCCAAATTTATAGAATTTTATATTTTTTTACCACTTCAAGATATATATGTGGGTTTACCACTGCATAATCGCATATACAAAGTTGAAAAACACAGGTTTCCCACTGAAAACTCGCATATGGGTCAAAAAAGGAATTTTTAGGGTATTTACAAGAGTTTTTAGGGGTTGGTTTGTTCTGGAAAGTTGTTCCTTAGTATGCTACCTTTCCAATGGTCCGAAAAAGAGGTTAAATAGAGATTAAAAAAAACTACTAATATGAACCTTCCATACATAGGTTTCCTTTAGGTGTCTAACAGTAACTTTCATGAAGTGTCGTCATGCGAAAAAACATGTAAATGTCGTCATGAATGAGGAAGTGTTATTTTGGGATATAACACATGCCCCCTAAAGAATGAATTTAGAGGTTAAGATGATAGTAGAAATACATTATAAATAGGGAAGGGTTGAGTCATGAAGTCAAAGAAACCATAGAATCTAATATCATAGGCTTGAACGAAGGTACCTGAAAGAGAGATAAATTTCAGCAAACTGATCTCTGGGACATACATGTCCATATACAAATGATCATAAGAGAGATACAAGGCAGATCTAACATATGTATAACTAATGTAACTATCATGGGCACACAATATGCAAAAATGTGCCATGTGAAATCTAAAAGAGTCATGGCCACAAATGAACAACGTGGATCCATGCTCAATAATCGATCATAGACAAGAGAATATAGGGTGGATCTATGTCTCAACAAATTTCATATGAAGTGTGACAAGGTCTTGTGCAAATCTGGCAATCAATCCAAGGTAGTCAATGCAAACCTCCCAAAGGTGAGGATGATGCTATTGTTGGCCCAAGGTATTCAATCCAAACCGCCTAGAGGTATGAATCTGAACCATGTGAAAAAATTAGCTGAAGTTGAACATGGAGGAAATTGTTTGATTACCGGTCATTGATGTAAGCTATTAACAAATGCAAGGGAAACCACCATGAATGAAAATGGTCCCCATGTTTCCTAGTACAATATAACAAATGTGAATAAATGGTCTTGAAGTCGAACACCTGAAGTATCCATCGAGTAGGGAACATTAAGGTATTCCTGCTACCCAATACCGAGGGAAATTGCCACCAATTACTGCAATCCCCAAGGTACTCTCATAAAATCTAATCTCATCCCTAGAGAAAGATGTGTTGACGGTCGATAGGAAGAGATTTGTTGGATAGAAGGCATGTAAACATCCTTCATCATCCAACATGAGGGAAGTCAAATACTGATTTGATTTGGAATTGGGACAAAGTTTTGCAGCAAGGACCACTGAAAGACTTGATGTAATCAACTGATACCAGGGAATGGGTGACACAAAAGGTCAAGGAAACTGTAGAATGGTCGACAAAGGTTTTATCGTTGAACAACGAAAACGACACAATAGTGTATTATGCAACATTTTGACACTAAGGGAACAACGATACAAATATGTAATGTAGGAGGCATTGATAGACACTCCATCTAATTAGAAAAAGAACCAACCAAAGGATTAAGAACTCTGAATCAGGCTTAATCCTAAGGCCAAAACTAGAACCCCATTGTTGATAGACTCAAATGGGTTCTTTTCTCGAGGATGAAAAGACTTGCTGCCATGATATAAAAGATATTTGAATGAAATTTCCTTTTCTCCTTTCTTGTAAAGTTTTAACGAGTCTAAGAAAGAAAACTCAAGACCTTCTTCATTGTTGGCAAGATCAAAGAAGAGATAGAAGGATGCTTGATAAAACACTTGTTCGTGGATTTTATGAGCTTGAATTAGTGGATGATCAGAGGATTTTTCTCAATTTGAGAGTGTGAAAATGCCAAAGAATACTCTAGGGGGAAACTTTCTTGTAAGGTTAGTCTCCAAAGTCCAAAAAAGTATAAAAAAATACATAGGAGAAATATCTTAGCTCAGAAGAACTAAGGTATTCCTTTTTTGTATTTAGTCGACAAGGTATGAAAAAGGGGTACACTATCACCATACCAAAACTCCTTCTAAAGAAACCATAAATATTTTAGTTTTAATGAGCCTGAAGGAAAGCAAGATGACTTGATGCTTTTGTGCTGAAGTTTTAGGGATCTTGGCAATGGTATGAAGAATGCTCAGAATATTTTTTATGGTTTAAACCAGAGCATGAAAAAGAAAAAGTGAGCTAAAACAGATTTGTTTTTCGTAAATAATCCACATGGTCCGAAAAAGGGTTAAAATTATACCGATGTGGATGTTCCTTCATTTCCTTTAGCGAGTGTGAAAGAATAAGTAACTCGACCATTTAGTCATTTTTAAGGAGTCAGACCAGGGCTTGAAGATAATGTTGAAATATTGTAACTTCGAAGAATATTCTATATGTATCTTTTGTGGTCCCCGGTGGTCCTACCGGGAGAACCACTTGTATTATCTTCTACCCCGATGCTTCTAATCGGAAGAACTAATAAGAGTCATGAGGTTGTCCCCTCTAATTGTAAAGGTGGGTCATTAGCACCCCAGTGTGGTTACTTGAGCCTACATGTGTAACTAGAGCCTACATGATTAACTCGATCCTACATGTCATATGAGTTAATTAAAGTGAATGGATGAATATAAATAGAGGTGTAGCTCTCCTCATTTGAGACACACACTCTCACTTGTGTAGCGCATTAGTGGAAAAGAGAAGTAGTTGGAGAAGGAGGAGGATCGGGCTTTGATCTCCTCGCTAGTTTTATCTTTTATCTTTTATCTTTTCGGGAGATCTATATTGAGGAAGCTTTTGTTGGGTTTTTCCCTTTAGTGTTTTCCCAGGATAAATCCTTGTGTTCCTTTTGTATGGTTGTGATTTTCTATCTTTCAGTGATCCTGTTTATATTCTTTTGTTATGAATATGAAATGAAATACTGATGTCTTAGCTAAGCATATGAAAAGTTAACATGGTATCAGAGCCACCCTAAAAAGAAGACATTGTGCAGCTACAGAATCTAGGGATTCTTACTTTTTGGTTTTCTCTCCACAATCGATCAGCAAAATAAGGCTAGGCTGACTCTCCATTGAAGGGCGCATCTTTCTGTCGAAGCGGAATTCGATTCCGAGCATTTTTAGTTTTCGGTGTGGGAAATTAGGGATTCTTGTAGAAGAATAATTTTTGAGTGATCCCAACATAGGATTTCTCTCCTAATCAAAATCTAAGTTTAGAGACCTGGATCAAGATTTTTGGTTGGGTGAAACTCCGGGAAAGTCAAACCCTAGTTTGACCTGGAGCTAGAAAAACCCTAAATACTAAAACTGCTAAGTTTTGGTATATTCGCTATATAAAAATATTGGTGAAGGTTTAGGAGGTGAAAATTTCATATACCTAATATATAATACTGATTAACAATGTGTCCAAAATTTAGGCTCATATTCGCTATATTCTAGGAGATATGATCCCTCCAAGTTAGGGTTCCAGCCTCTTCCTGAATTCATCCCTAAACAGGACACCTAGGGAAAATTTATATAGCTTGGGATATAGAGGTCCAAATGGAATTCCTAAAGATGTTCTAGAAACAGAACGGATTTTACTTTCTGTGGTCTGAATTTCAGAACCTGAAGATGAACCAGTGACATGTGGAATTCCGTACAACTTCACTATTCTGAATAGTCTTGTAATAGGTCACCTTGGGAAAATGATCAGAAATCCCAATTGGTGAAACAAATTCTGATGAAACCTATGGTTTTGGATCAGGGACATGCGAGGATACCTTAGTGACAAATTTCAGACATAGAGGAGTAGTAACCTCGGAGATATCACAGAAATAGTAACAGGCATTTCTGCAGAAGAAATTGGAAAACTAGGGCTTCCTGTTCCGGGAGCTTCCCTCCACTGTTTTCAGAAAAGAAGTACATTGGAAAGATCCATTTGAAGATATATATCTTTATATACAATCATATCTAAAAGATTCCAAGTTTTTAAAATTAGGTTTTCTCTAACAAACCCTAGATCAGTCAGCTCCGGAAGCAGGACAAACACCTCAAATCGGTAAGATCTATTTTTTTGCTATTTGCATTTGAGGTTCTCATTTCAAAGTGATCTATCACATCAGCTTGATGATAAGCTTGGTGAAGTTGAAAAAATCAAAGAATGAAAGTATTTGATCCCTCTGAAGAAAATGAATTGGACACCTACATGAGTAGAGAGGTTCCAGTTCTAGAGGGAGATAAGCCTCAAATCCTTACACAAGAAGAACTTGATCAAGGCCAAGAAGATCACTGTTGATTCAATCACGGATCAACTTGTACCACAAGTGTCTTCCCTAAAGACACTGAATATGGTTGATTCCTTGATCAAGCTATTTGAAGATAAGAAGATGGATTTGAGAAAACAGTTGAAGAATGTGAATATCCAGAATGCATAACATCTTGAAGTGGTAGAAGAAGAAGCAGAGAATGCATAAGTGGTGATAGCCACCTTGAATGGCCTCCCATGATCATGGGATTCATTCATACGAGGAATGTGTGCTAGAAGGAAGTGATTACTTTTAGTTGACTTTGGGAAGAAGAAGAAGCTCATCTCATAAGAATAGAAGAAGAAATATGGGAGCAAATTGAATATCAAGCTCTCACCATTCAAAGAAGATCCCTCAAGCAATGAGGAATATGAAGAAATCAATTCTTGACGAACCTCTTATCCATCTTATGAAGGAGAATGATCAAGAAGGAGTCTACCCACAAAACAAACAAAAGATAAGTATTCAATTGTCATTTAATGATATTGTTTTGTTATGCATATTCAGTTGATGTGTTATGCATGATAGATTGTTTGCATTAATGACTGTATACTACTAATATGCATGTGATCGGTAAGTAGCTCATGGTGCTATACATCTCTCCATTGCTACTTATCTAGAATGAAACCTCTTTACATGACATATTGTATTAATGCACAATCTCAATGATGTCATCTAGAAAGTTTCCGTGAGATATGGATGAATGTTGTATTGGCTAAACAGTTGCATGTTGCATAATAATTTGTCGTTATGCATATGTTTTATGAAATAGTTCTAACCATGCAAATTGGTGCATTTGAATTGTAGGAAAGGTCCTGAACAACCTCCTACAAGAAAACAAGGATGAGAATTGTTCTGAAGAACAAGTGATGACAATTCAATAAACATGAATTTGAAGCTCCCAGGGTCAAAGACACCATGACAAAAGAAAGAGCTTCAGAGAGTGGTAGCTCCACCTCAAACGATGAAGACCACCATGGGTATAAGATATAACTCAAGATGAAGAAAAGAATGCTATGATCAAAGAATAATAGTTGATCATGGGGAATGATGTATACGATATGATTTCGAGACATAAAGGGAAGTATGTAGTATCTTCCATATGGATCTACAAGAACAAGTGTACAAAGCAAAGGTTCATGATTTGCCTCAGAAAGAGTAGACTATGACATGACATACTCTATTGACAAGTATATATCAAGCATAGAGCCACATGTATAGAATGAAGAGGGAAGATGATACTCCACTTCAGGGGGAGTGACTACAGAAGATATCTAAGTTCGACATGGTACGACATGATGGATAGATTCCTGCTGGATCGAGACTTTACCAAGAGTAAAGAGGGTTCCAACCTTCAAGGTTGAATGCAGAAGACTGGGATATGTTGATGACCTGACAAGATGAACTCATGGAAGATGTTATGATGAAAGAATCTAGAATGATGTTTGGGATATAGTTCCTAAACCAGAAGGAAAGAGTATAGTATCCTCCAAATGGATATGCAAAATAAAACATGTAGCTGACGGAAGTATTGAGAAGTATAAAGCAAGATTTGTAGCCAGAGGTTTCTCTCAGAAAGAGGGAATTTATTATGAAGAGACATTTTCCCCAGTAGCACGGTATACTTCAATTAGAGCTACCATGGCACTTGCATCCATGATGAAGTGGGACTTACACCAGATGGATGTGAAAACGGATTTTATAAATGTTGTGATCAAAGAAGAAGTATACATAGAACAGCCACAAGGATTTGAAGTTGAAGATAGACATACTCACGTATGCAAGTTGAAGAAGTCATTATATGGTCTTAAACAAGATCCTCGAGCTTGGTATGAAAGAATAGATGGTTTCTTGTCGAGCATGGGCTTTACCAAAAGTAAAGATGATCCTAACCTTTATCTCAAGGTTGTAGAAGATGAACTTGTCATCCTGTTATTATATGTGGATGACTTATCCTTGACAGGAAATGAGAAACAGGTCATGGAAAGCAAGAAGAAACTAGCAGAAGAATTTGAGATGATAGACCTTGGTTTAATGCATTATTTCCTAGGTCTGGAAGTATGGAAAAGTTCAGAAGAAATATTTCTCAACCAGGGAAAGTATGCAGTAGAGATATTGAAGAGATTCAATATGTTGGAATGCAAAGTCATGGCCACACCCATGGACTCCAACCTGAAGCTGTTAGCTGATGACTCATCAGAGTTAGTGGATATGACTCATTACAGACATATCATTGGGTCATTGATGTACTTAACAAATACCATACCAGACATTTGCTTTGTTGTGAACACCTTAAGTCAATATCTTGTTCAACCAAGACAGGTTCACCTAGTAACTGCAAAACATGTGATGAGATATCTGAAAGGGACTATAGACTTTGGTTTATATTATGATGGTAGCCATGAGTATAGATTGTATGGATACACAGATGCAGATTGTGCTGGAAGTATCTCAGACAAGAAAAGAACATTAGGTAGATGCTTTTGTTTGGGGTCTGCTATGAGTTCATGGTTTAGCAGGAAACAGTCCAATGTTTCTCGTAGCATGGCTGAAGCAAGATACATAGCAGATTGCTTTGCTAAGTTGTGAATCCATATGGATTCAGAAGCTGATATCAGGTCTCTTTGAACTAAATATGGATACTACAATGATTCTATGTGATAACCAGAGTTGTGATGACAGAGAACCTTGTGTTCCGTCGTAACACATAGAAATCCGGTATTTCTACATACGAGATAAGATGCAGATGATGATGTTTAAGTTTTCCCATACTGAAGATATAGATGATGTTTCAGTATTTACATACTGTAGATGTAGATGATGGTGATTCGGTATTTCTATACTGAATATAGAGATGATGATGCTTTCAGTATTTCTATACTGAAGATATAGATGATGATGCTTTCAGTATTCCCATACTGGAGATACAGATGGTGATAGTTCAGTATTCACATATTGAAGATGTAGATGATGATGGTTTGGTTGCTGATGTGCTAATGAACCCTCTGTCTCGAGTAAAGTTCGAACACTTTCAAGACAAGCTTGGTGAGGTTCGGAAGAACCTTCCTCGAAAGGGGGAGTAGTGATGTTGTAGTGGGATTGTATCATCCCTAGGCATCTGCCCTAAAGTGATCCGGTGACCTCGGTCCTCAAGAACGAAGAGGGATTGTATCATCTCGGGACATCTGTCCAAAAGTGATCCGGTGACCTCGGTCCTCGAGAATGAAGAGGGATTGTATCATCCCGAGACATCTGTCCAAAAGTGATCCGGTGACCTCAATCCTCGAGAATGAAGAGGGATTGTATCATCTTGGGACATCTATCCAAAATAGATCCGATGAATTCGGTCTTCGTGAATGTGGTGGGATTGCATCATCCTTGAACTTCGGTTCAAAATGTATCCGGAGGTCTCGGCCCTCGTGAATGTGGTGGGATTGCATCATCCTTGAAATTTGGTTCAAAATGTATCAGGAGGTCTCGGCCCTCGTGAATGTGGTAGGATTGCATCATCCCTGAACTTTGGTTTAAAATGTATCCAGAGGTCTCGGCCCCCGTGAAAGTGGTGGATCAGCATGTGGTCCAGGTTTGACTTTGGGGTCGAAACTAGAACGCAGAGCGTTGGGAATAATTGCATCACCCCTGAACCTCGGTTCAAAATGTATCCGGAGGTCTCAGCCCCCGTGAAAGTGGTGGATTGCATCATCCCTGAACCTCGGTTCAAAATGTATCCGAAGGTCTCGCCCTCCCTGAAAGTGGTGGATTGCATCATCCCTGAACCTCGGTTCAAAATGTATTCGAAGGTCTTGGCCCCCATGAAAGTGGTAGGATTGCATCATCCCTGAACCTCGGTTCAAAATGTATCTGAAGATCTCGGTCCCCATGAATGTGGTAGGATTGTATCATCCTTGAACTTCGGTACTCGAGAACATGTGTTGATCCCGTAATTCCTAGAGGAAGGATTGTCTGAGTTCCACATATGTGTTGATCCCGTAATTTCGAAAGGAAGGATCATTAGTAACTCCGTAAAGACCTAAATCCCATAATTCCGAAAGGAAGGATCATTGACTTGATCCCGTAATTCCAATAGGAAGGATTGTCTGAGTTCCATAGATGTGTTGGTCCCTTAATTCTGAAAGGAAGGATCGTTAGTAACTCCGTAAAGACCTAAATCCCATAATTCTGAAAGGAAGGATCGCTGGTAGCTCCGTAAAGACTTGATCCCGTAATTCCAACAGGAAGGATTGTTTGAGTGCCACAGATGTGTTGATCTCGTAATTCCAATAGGAAGGATTGTTTGAGTTCCCCAAATGTGTTGATCCTGTAATTCTGAAAGGGAGGATCGTTAGCAACTCCGTAAAGACCTAAATCCAATAATTCCGAAAGGAAGGATCGTTAGTAGCTCCATAAAGACTTGATCTCGTAATTCCAAAAGGAAGGATCGTTAGTAACTTCGTAAATACCTAAATCCCGTAATTCTGACAGGAAGGATCGTCTGAGTACCACAAACATGTTGATCCCATAATTCTGAAAGGAAGGATCATGTTGATGTTTTGATGATGATGATGTTGATGTTTTGATGATGATGATGTTGATGTTTTGATGATGTTGATGTTTTGATGATAATGATGTTTTGTTGATAATGATATTTTCATGATGATGTTTCTGATCAAAAGATCAGAGTATGATGATGATGTTGTTGCTGATCGAAAGTGCTGAAGATGATGTCGCTGATCGAAAGGTCAAAGGGATGAAGATGATGTTGCTGATTGAAAGGTCAAAGTGTTGAAGATGATGTTGCTGATTGAAAGGTCAAAGCGCTGAAGATGATGTTACTGATCGAAAGGTCAAAATGCTAAAGATGATGTTGCTGATCGAAAGGTCAAAGTGCTGAAGATGATGTTGTTGATCGAAAGGTCAAAGTGCTGAAGATGTTGTTGATCGAAGTAGTCAAATTATTAATGATGATGAAGACTGAATATTGAAGATGAAGACTACATAATGTTGAAAAGCTTCCATTAATTTATAGATGTATTACCCTAATGA
>LPNX011209269.1:5834-187584 GCA_001517045.1 Pseudotsuga menziesii | reverse complement strand
TGAGCCTACATGTGTAACTCGAGCCTACATGATTAACTCGAGCCTACATGTCGAATGAGTTAATTAAAGTGAATGGATGAATATAAATAGAGGTGTAGCTCTCCTCATTTGAGACACACACTCTCGCTTGTGTAGCGCATTAGTGGAGGAGAGAAGTAGCTGGAGAAGGAGGAGGATCAGGCTTTGATCTCCTTGCTCATTTTATCTTTTATCTTTTATCTTTTTGGGGCATCTATATTGAGGAAGCTTTTGCTGGGTTTTTCCCTTTAGGGTTTTCCCAGGATAAATCCTTGTGTTCCTCTTGTATGGTTGTGCTTGTCTATCTTTCAGTGATCCTGTTTATATGATTTTGTTATGAATATGAAATGAAATACTGATGTCTTAGCTAAGCATATGAAAAGTTAACAGATAACTCCATAACTTTCCCGTAAAGGTTTAACAAGACCAGAAAAATCAACTCATGGCTTCCTTACTATTTTTAATGAGATTGAAGAAAAGATGAAAGAATGATATAAATGTGAGGAGATGAGTGCCAGATATATCAAGAACTAGTTCCAAGAGTGAGGAAAATACCTGAGCATAGTACAAGTAACATGAGAAAGATAAGGACACTCGAGGAGTATCTCCTCCAAGTAAAAGGTGTCAAGTTGCAATGTTAGAATGATACAAGGCTAAGCAATGATGAGAGTGTTGAGAGTACAACTTTGAGAGTTATTCTCCATGACCTTATGTTGTATTAAGGTCTGAGATTTTTGTTGTAATAAAATCTAGAATCTATGTTGTAAGTAGATTCATATCTTCTCCATGACCTTACGTTGGATTAAGGTATGAGACTTGTGTTGTATCAACTTCGGAACTTATATTGTATTAAGTCCACATGACACTGTCATATTCGTGAGAGATGCTTGTACTAGGCTCTTATGGTTAAGATAATGACCTTATGTTAATATCTAAGTCTTGTGAGTAATATCAAGCTAAGACTTGTGAGTAATATCAAGTCAGTAGAGTAGTAAGTAATATCAAGTTATACAAATATCCTCATGTTCTGAGGTGGTGTAATTTACTATGTAAAGTGGATATACTATGTGATATATGGATAGTCATGATCAATAGGTGCCACAAGTCTCCTTTAGGGATTAGCTACCCCTAGAGTGATTTACTTTAGCATGTGACTATATGACCCGAGGTGACACATATGATCATAGTTTTGAAACAATTCTTATGAGTATGATATGCTATAGAATTTATGAAAACAAATATGGACCATGCATAGATAATTAATATAAGCATAGAGATGGAGAGAGAATTCAAATTTCCCATGTTGCCACCAAGTGAACTCGAATTGATAACACACCAGTTTAGTATTAGTTATAGTAAACAAGTTCAGCTGATTAAGGAATCAACTCCTTAATTTATGCAAGTGGTTCTTGAAGATGAAACTAATGGAGAAACACTAGTTCTGTTTAGTTACATTCAGTTATGTTCAATTACATTAAGTTATGTTCAGTTACATTGAGTTATGTTCAGTTACATTCAGTTCTATTTAGTCACACTCAATTGTATGTAGTTACACTCAGTTCCATTTAGTTGCATGTAGTTCCATCCAATTCGGTTCAATACGCTTAGTTAATAACTCAATTAGAGTTATTTAATTCATAGAAGGAACATATCTTCTTGTGGGAGATAATTATGGAGTGCTAGGGCACCAAGTCAGTGAGGGCACATATCTTCTAGTGGGAGATAATTATGGAGTTCCATCTTGGAACCAAGTTAATGGGGGGCGCATGATTGAAGATGTATCACTATTATTAAGTTATTGATGCATGCAAACATTCTATTTTTGTTTTATAACCTAATTTGACTTGTTATTAAAGTGTTATGCACTTAGAAATTTAGATACAATGTTCCATTTGATGTCTACTCTCTGGTGCTCTCGGATAAGGCATTCTGCTATTGTGTTGTAATCATTTTTTGTCAATTATCAGTCATACTCTATGATTGTTTGCTGGTTTTTTTATCCTCTAAATCAATGGAGGGTTTTCCCAGGGTATGATAAACTGAGTATTGGAGAGGTATCTCCACAACCCAATCTCACACAACCTCATGATTGACACCTGTGTGATAGGAGCTTTCTTGTTCACTTCTTTGCAAGGTTGTATTTCATATATGAATGGCCACTATGTCCGATTTCGATAGATTTGGGTAGTTTAATGAAAAACCCTAACCCAAAACCCTATACGTAGGTGTCATCCCTAAAAATAAAAAATTTACTAATTGGTTTTAGATTATAATCATTTTTTAGAGGTTGTTAATTACTCAGGGGTAAATGGTCGTGAAGCTGATGGAAATTTTGACTCAACAAGAAATCAAAAGATACATGATGCAATGCATTTCAAATTGATGTTGTCACTTATTCTCCTTTTCCAAAACCAATGAATTTGCTTACTTGACTTTGGAAACGAAGATTTTCGGACTATTGCCACAGCTAAAATAATTTTTATTAACTATTTATTATAATTTATTTTTATATCTAAAATCAAGAGCGATGTAGTATTCATTTCCAAGGGTGAAGATCGGTCTAAGAATTATTACTTTAATCTACAGAAAAAATGATCATCACCCATTAATTAATGAGCAGTATATTTTGAAGCCTGCATGAAGCAGACTTGGGACATGAAGGATTATTGATTAATTGGTATAGGGTTCAAAATACAGATCATTGAATAATTGGAAATGAAGTCACAAGTAATATCTTCTGAATAATGTTGAACATGATTTCTCACTCTAGAAGACAGGTGTTTTTTTGCACAAGGCCTCGATTCTTTCCTAGATATAAACAATTGCATCCCACCCTGTGGTTGTTGGTGAGAGTTACCAAATGATATTTAAATTACACTAGTATTTATAAATAAAATGCTATGTGTCCTGTTGATTTCATTGTATTCACATTAATCATTTTCCTTGAAAATCACATCCATCTCCACGGTATATTTCTTCAATGTGTAATTGGAATCTATTTCGCCCATATAGTCATTACTAGGAGAAAGAGTGTTGTGCTCATGACTAGAGATATTAAAATTCAAATTAATGAGATATTTGAATTCACAAATTCCTCTATTGAAGCAGCGAGTATGTTGCCAACTTTATTAGCTTCACTTTCAAAAATTGTTGACATTTTTGGTGGAGCAAATGGGGATTCTCAATACAGTCATTTTCCAAAAATGGACTATAAATGGGACATTCATTTTTTGAGCTCATGTTATTTTTCAAAGTGCAAGTGTAACATTTATAATAAACATCTAATTTTGAATTAGTTTCCTCCCAAGGTACTATGACAAATCAGAATTTGAAAAGGATTTTGGTAAGCATCGCGATAACTTTTTCACAATGGAAATATTGAATTGGTTTTGAAATCCTCTTGCCTCTCATATTTATTTGCAAACTCACCCCCATATTGTGAACCAACTGGGCCAACTAACAAATAAGTAATTAGTGTCTCTAGACCTAGTCATAACTTTTGTTTCCTTATCAACCACATTTGCGCATGATACATCTATAGTTGCATTTTATGTATTAGCAAAAAGCATCACCACTTCAATTGGTTTGATCCTGAACCATCAATGGTATGATATATTCCTTCAGTATTAGTTGTAATTTTTTTCTCCATGCTAACATCCAAGGGACTAATAATATGTTTTAATGGTGAGAGTCCTTCAAGAAGAAAGTCCAAATCCATAAATTCTTCCTCACACACATTCAATTTCAAGTTGGTCATCATCAACTACATTAATTGAAACAATGTTATAAATTTGATTGCATGAATAACATTCCATTGACTAGACCCTATGATCTGTTTTGGAAAAAACCATTGCAAATGACTTTCATTCTTTTAATTCATGTAGAATTATTTAATGACCTATTTTTTATGTTAGGAGTTGATGAAGTCTCCATTGCATGACAAATTGTAGATTTTGTATAAATTTTAATAGATTATTTTAGGAGTCCTTGAATTCATTAATACAGTTCTTGGTGTTCTTAACATTAGAGAAAAATTGGGGCCTAAAATGAGCCTCATAAGAAAAAGATCCAAAAGAATGGGCTGCATAAAAAGCAAGAACCAATAAATAGAATTTCAAGAAAAGGAGTCAACCATAATGATTGACTTGGCGTATTTGTCTTTAAAAACTATTTTCCTTCTTCATATTTTCAACACATGTCCTTGAGGTTTTACTCAAATTTCAATAGGGATAAATCATTGGATGCAGAAATCAATTTCGCTTCCAACAAGTACCCACACTGCATAGTTTTGATGGATCCCACCCCATGAAAAAATGAGAAATTTTAGTTTTTTCGTTGAGTGGGGTCCATCAAAATTATGCACTATGGGTACTTGTGTTTTTTGTAAGGTAGGGTCCATCAAAAGTATGCACTGATGCAGTGTGGGTACTCAATGGAAGCAAAATTGAATTTCACATCCACCGAATGTGTCACACGAAATTTGAGTAAAACTACATGGATATATGTGAATTATTAAATTACCATATTGTTATAGTTAATATAACATCAAAATTAAACTAATTAATATAAATATAAAACAAATATTATTTAATAAAAAATATAAAAAAAGTAGATAAATATTTTAACTTAACTTAATTAACGCTTATTTAAATCTTAATCAAAATACATTTAAACATACCAAATAAGCAAATAAGACACCTATAAAATGAGTCTGAGGTGTACACTTGTTAGCTAATTCAAAAATCCAAAATCTCATATAATATCTAAACACTTATTAAAACTGTGTAACCCAATTTGACAATTTTAAAGCAAAATCATAACCTTTTTCTCGTTTTCTTTGACATTATCAACTTTGTAATCCATTTTGACAATTTTAAAGCAGAATCATAACCATTTTTTGGTTTTTAGAAGGTATTTGACAGGCCCATCAAATTCCTGCCTTAGTCCCACCTTACTTCAACATGCCAATACGAATCCGTATTAAGAGGCCAGAAGAGAGGATCCTCCTTATTCGTGTTGTCTCCACGTTCATCATTTTCCTTGAAAATCACATCCATGTCCCACTATACTTCAATATGCCAATAAGAATCCAGATTAAGAGGCCAGAAGAGAGGATCATCTTCCTGATTTGTGTCTTCTTCATGTTCATCATTTGCTTTTAAAATCACATCCCTATCCATGAGATATTCAGTAAGAGTGCTCTGATCATGGAGATATTTAGCAAGAGTGCTCTGATCACGATTACAATGCATCAATGAGAGATATGAATTCAAAAATTCTTATATTGAAGCAACAAGTCTGTCACCAACGTTATTAGCTTCACTCTCAAAACTGGCTCCACATTTTTGTTGGAGCAAATAGAGATTTTCCATACAGACGTTTTCCAGAAACGGACTATAAGTGGGCCATTCAGCTTCTGAGCTAATGCTATCTTTCGAATAAGAAGTGAAACATTTATAATCGAAATCTATTTCTAAATCAGTTCTCTCCCAAACTGTTCTATGACAAATCGGAATTTGAAATGGATTCTTTTAAGCATTGCGATAGCTTTTTGGCAATGGAAATATTGCATATTCTGGGGTATTGAGAACAAACCGCGCCTCTTCAATTGGTCTAAACCAAGATCCATCAATGGTATGATATATTCCTTCAATATTAGCTACAATTTATAATTTCTCTATGCTAACAACCGAGTGACTGATAATTTGTTTTGCTAGTAAGAATCCTTCGGGAAGCAAGTTCAACTCTAGCAATACCTCCTCATACATTTTGTCTATTACACAGTCAATTTCAAGTTGGTCATCATCAACAGTAACTGAAACCATTCTGTAAATTGGATCACATGAATAACATTCATCTTTATTATTGAGTGACTTGACCCTGTGGTATGTTTTGGACAAAACCATTGCAGTGCCTTCCCTAATTTTCGATGCTTCAATATTAGGTTTTCGTGAAGAATTATTAGATAACCTAATTTTCGATGATTCAATATTAGGTTTTTGTGAAGAATTATTACATAACCTAAGTTTAGTCTCTGCTGGACGACCAAAAACTGCAGATTTTGTATAAATTTTAGGAGCTTTTTCTTTAGGAGTCCTTGAATTCTTTGATACAGTTCTTGGTGATCTAAGAATCTCCTTAGAAGTACTTCTCTGGAATCTTACACGAGAAGTTGCAGATTTCATATAAATTTTAACAGCTTTATCTCTAGGAGTCATCGAATTCTCTGCTACAGTTCCTGAGTTTCTTGAAACTTTTCCTTTCTCAAAATTTCGCATCAAACAGAACAATCCTCTCTATTCTAGTAGAAATTGCGTTTGTCTTTACCAAAAACCAAAGCTTAATATTAGATAAAATAAACTAATTTAAAGCATAGATGGCACTGCTAAATGAAACCATTTGAGTCGGCCTAAATTTCTCTACATAGATAAACTTAGAGAGAATATTTTTAAATCATACATAAATTATCTTATTTTTTATTTTTTTTATAAATCAAATTCCAGAAATAAATCAAAATGAGAGCAATGAAAGTTGTTTTTAAATACCCAATGCTCTACTAGACTCTCTCACCTCTTCTATAAGTCTAAAAAGATAAGCTTCCAAAACATTGAAGGAACCCAAGTGAAAGTCAACCGTTCTGCCTCTGACCTAATAAGAATTTTCTTCATTTAGAAGGAATACATAACTAGAAGCACTTCATCCTTGGATATTTCTTCACCAATAAGACTTTTCTTTATTTAAAAGGAATACATCACCCAGAGTACTTCATCCTTGGATATTTCTTCACAAATAGGAAGATTATATGAGCAGAAAACCTTGCAAATTTTAAGATCTCAACAATATTTTCTTTAGCTTGTTTTTTAAAGAGTTTCTGGTAATTCAACCCTAATGTAACCAAATAAATGAACCAATTTCTCTTAAATCAAATTGGTTTTTTTTAGAGTTTCTCAAATCAACCCTAATGTAACCAAATAAATGGACCAATTTCTCTTGGATCAAATTTAGATTTATCTTGGATCAAATTTAGATTTCTCTTAAATTAAATTTAGAGAGGACCCAAACTATCCCAATGGCAGAAAGATATATTATATCAAAAGAATTTCAATTATCTTTTCCTAGATTCTAAAACGTTTATTCTTCAAGTTAAGATAGGTTCAATGTGAATGGAATTGAAGGCTTGTTGCCTTTTAACTCTAATTAAAGTAGAATTGGAGAATGAACAAACAAGCCACAAGGCTCTTCCAAAGTTATAAATATGTCCATCGAAATTAATATAGAATAAAACAAGAAAATATCAAACCCCTTAGAGGCAATATCCCTTCCTATCCTATTGTTTTTTGAGGATGGTGTCAAAGAGACTAGTTCCACATCCACCAATCAGTGAGATCTTCAAGATTTTGTAAAAAATAGTTTGCAAGATGATCAACTTTGGCTATATTACCCAAAACCTCGTTGTTCAAAGAATAATTTAGACATCATCCAATGATCACTTGCCCCACTTGAACCTTATAGGGAGCCAAAAATTGAATCCAGTATGTTTTCTTTTCTTTACATGGACTATACACATTCAAGACAATGACAATATGGCCCAAATCCTTATTCATAAATTTAATGTGAAAAATCCCCTTCTCGATCCGCACACCAAAAAACAAATCTTATTATAACAATGAGTTTATGGTAGCTTGGATGTGTAGAATATAAAATGTATATTATCCAAGATAATTCTTCTCAAATTTGAAGGGTTGGGGGATATATAACCATTTTTATAAATAAGAATCCCATCATCGACCAAGTAATAACCTTCATATATATTTTCTAATCTATCTTGTTGCAATGCATCTTTCACTTGAATGTAGTGTTCATATTTAGAAAGGAATTAGTGAACAACTATCCTCTTCAAATATGATTTGCAAATCAATAGTTTCTACTACCTTAATCTTTGTGATGAGTGGATCAACCACTTGCTTCCTTTTCCTTTTATGTGCTTCATCTCAAAAGCAATTTGACATTAGTTCAAAGATCAAACCTCTCACCCATTTGGTAGTGCCTTCACTTTTTTAAAGTAGACAGTGATAGGAACTAGTTCCAAGTAATGAGTAGAATATTTTTCGTGGATTATACTACTTTAATAGTATATATAATATAATGTAAAGTCATGTTCATAAAATGATTGGTAAAATTATAGTTATGTATCTTTATTAATAAAACTAACTTTAGGTTGCACCAAATAGCTCCAAGTAGCACAATAGTAAGAGTAGAGGCATTGGTTCTAAGTAGCCTTGTCATTCACTTTCTTCCAACTAGTTGTAACATTAGTGTTAGGTTTCTTTACTTGGATATTATTTCAATCTAGAGCTTGTTCATATATAATAAATGACTTTTTTACTACAATGTACTTTCAGTATAGATGGTGTTTTTGATGATCTGTTTGCATAAAGTAGATAGTGACAGACTGTCAGTATTTATCAGGATTTATTTAGTCTAGTTTTTGGCTATGTAGATTTACCGCTAGATCTCTGGTTTATATGTAAATTTGACACAGCTTTATTTAATACAAAGTTGTTCTTTATTAATGAAAAAAATACCCATCCACCATGGAGTTTCTGCCAATTGATTCCTAGGAGATGGAGGGCGAGGGAGAAGATTGACCTTGTAGGCCCTCAATTATGCCCATTTTTCAGGGTGGATTGCATTTGAGTAGCTTCTTCCCATGTACTTGGGCTGATTTAACACGATTTGTGTATTTTTCAAGCAGTAGTTAACATAGAACTCTAAACATGCTATATTATTTATTTTTAAGTAATTTTTTCTAATAAATTTTATCTAAAAATTTAGAAGAACTACTAAAATTGAAATTGCACAATCCATATACAACAAGGATATTTGATATTTAATTCATTTATGCAAACAAAAATGAAATTTCAATAAAAAACAATGAAATTTAAAAATTTTAATAAACAAAAATAAAATTTCAATAAAAAAATTACAATTTAATTAAAAGAAAAGAAAGGATATTTAGAAACTGAATCCATTTATGGAAACAAAATGAAAATTTCTAAAATTTAGATTAAATGATAGCAAGTCCAAAATTTAGAAAGCTTAGAGAACTTTTATACTTAACTTTGAATTGAACATACCAATCAAGCATCATATAGACAAAAATAGGTAGTCAAAGAATCAATCTTGATGCTCTCTCAGAAGGTCATCTAACTTGTCCGAACCAGAAATCATATGCAAGAGGATAGTTGGTAAGGCATTGATTATGGGAGGCAGTGGTAAAATTTTGAAATCTCACATAAAGCTCTTCCCAAATGGCTAGTTGGGCTCAAAGCTTCTCAAATTACATTTAAAAAAAACAGAGCACAATACCATAAACTTAAATTATTGACTCTTGATGGTATGAATTTGACATACCTTCACAAAAGGCCACAAAAAATTGAAACTGATATCTACACAACGATACTGAGGAACAGACTTGTGTATCACAGAATTGATCAAATATGACAACCGAGAAGTCGAGGAGATCAACGAGTATTAAGGAGAAGAACACCACACTGTCTACCAATTAATTGAATGGGTGGATCTCGAAAGGTACAATGCGCTATATAAATGCAAGAACGTTGGTAGCAGAAGCTTCGCGTGTTCATACCATCTCAATAGGTTGAGGGAGTTGCCATGTAAATAAATTAAATTTAAATTTAATTAGTGGTTTGTGTATGTGGGAGAGTATTAATCTTGTCTATTGATCTAGGAACAAAGAATCAGTCTCATCAAGAATTAATCAACAAATAACTCATGAAATGGTGTAATCGGTCTACAGGAATAGTAGCCACTTTGTATTCACATAAAGAATGAATGATTACAATTACAATGACATGCTACAAGCATGAATGAAGAGACAATTTGAATTCCTTAGGAGGTCATTCGAATTGAATGAGTGAGTCTAGCTTCATTGACTATAAGCCATGGTTCACACTCAGTTAACCACTGACCAAAAACCTAATTGACTCAACTAACCCTAACTGAAGTTGAAGTGCAATAAATGACTAAGTCTCGACTGAAAGAGATAAGACACATGTCACATATCACCAACCATCAAGAGGTAGCGCTACATTGACTCCAATGAACCCTGATGAGGTTAACTGAAGTTGAACTGCACATCAAAAGTTGGTGGAGGCGCCCTTATTGACTCCAGTTCATTAAATAATCATTAAATAATATATTTAACAAGAGGAGGCACCTTAACTGACTTGTTTAACTGATTGTAACCACCATTTAGCAATTAGGTGCATTAATATCACTTAGATCACCCCCGGAGTGCTCTAGTTAGCCTCCCCGAATGTAGGAGAAGGCTAAGTTAGCCTCCTTGACTGAAGGTAGGTGTGGGTGTGACTGGATGATGTCAATTAATGCTCCACTGATGACCATTAATGTCAATTACACTTAGGATAATGGTTTAACTAGGCCAATTTGACCAAAAAGAGTGTGTATGGTGGTAAATGTCTCCAACACCCCCCCTTAAGCTATACTCAGGAAGAGTTAGAAAACATAGATGCATAAAAATGCTAGGTCCTTGGAAACTAAGGCCATAGGTCACCCTGTACAATGCTGAAACTAAAACAATGCTCAAAACAAACTAAGTGAGGAAAAGAGGGAAAACCCAGTGGGAAAACCCCCCCCTCAAGATGAACACTAAAAGTAGTCTGAATCACCCTGATGAACTCACCCCCAACAGTGAATGGAGGTAAGTGAACTTCTTTTCTGAAAAGCTCTTGGTGAAGATGTCTGCAATCTGCTCATCAGTTGGGTATTATTGCAGAATGATGGTCCTGTCATGCACTAGCTCCCTGATATATTGCATGTGGATCTCTACATGCTTGGTCCTCTGCCTGGTAATTGGATCCATGATATCTTAATAGCACTTTTATTGTCACAAAAGAGGACAGTGGACAAAGTACTACCAAGATCAAACTCTGAAATAATGACCTGCAACCAAACTGCTTGGATGCAAGCATTCACCGCTCCTCGATACTTGGCCTCTGCTGAAGATAGTGTTATGGCAGCCTGCTTTTTGCTTGACCAGAAAATGGGGCTGCCACCAAACATGAATACATATCCAGAAGTATACTTCTGATCAATAGAATCACCCACCCAATCATAATCTGTGTATCCAACTAGCTCTAGCTCGGAGTCTACAGCATAGTGAATGCCGTAGGTCCTGGTTCCCTGAATATACTGGAGGATCCTCTTGGTTGCTTTCCAATGAATATCATGAGGCTACTGCATGTATATTCATACAACATTCACAGCATAACAGATATCAGGCCTAGAATGTGTCAAGTACAACAAGCTACCAATCAGCTGTTGAGTGATAATGCAGTCCATGGGAGGTGTGCTTTTTTCTTCTTCAAGGCTGATCCATGAAAGGAAAGGGAATGTTTCAGGCCTACAATCTGCCATGTTAAACTTGACTAACAGGTCTGAAATGTATTTGTACTGAGTGACCATAATCCCATCAGAATTTTGCTCAATTTCAAGCCCCAAAAATTGTTTTAAAAGCCCCAAATCACTCATTTCAAAGGCATTGTGGAGAGTAGTTTTGATGGCTAAAATGGAGGAAACTATGCTACCTATGATCAGTAATTCATCAACATATAAAAAAATGATAATTATATGACCATCATACTTCTGTAAATACACATTTGGATCGTATCTACATCTCTGAAAGTTTTGCGAGAGAAGGAAGGCATCCATCTTGGAATACCACTCTCTTGGGGCCTGTTTTAACCCGTATCGTGACTTATTTAGCTTGAAAAAAAAAAATGGATCGGTGATGTATCCCTCAGGATGCTTCATTTATATCTCCTCATGAAGATATCCATGCAGAAATGCTGACTTAACATCCATGTGATGCACTTCCCAGTGCTTGGATGCTGAAATTGTCAAAACAAGGCGGATGGAGTCCATTTTTGCAACTTGTGCAAAGGTCTCATGGTAGTCCACTCCTTGGACCTGAGAGAAAAAAATTGCTACCAGAATTGCCTTATATTTTCAAGTGCTTCCATCAGCAGAAACCTTGGTCTGAAACACCCACTTGCATTGAACCAATTTCCTTCCCAGAGGAAGAGAAACTAGCTACTAAGTAGTGTTTTTCTGAAGAGAATTCATCTCTTCATCCATGGCAACTTGCCATCTTGAATTATTCCGAGCATGATAGTAGGATTTTGGATATAAAATAATCATCAAATAGCAAGTTTTAGACAGCAAATTATCAGGACAAGAGAGCACAATACCTGCTCTTTGGAAATCAGACCGGGTTCTCCTTGGATCATCTGGATTTCCAATGGTGTCTCCTGCGGAGGAGAGTGTCTATCGGGCCCATGTAGGAAGATGATTTTGCACTTCAGGTTCTGATTCAGCATCTGATTATTTATAAACATTGATATCAGAAATTAGAGGATCCAAATCAGGGTCATCACCCCCAATTTCATCATCCAAATATTCAGTAGAATAGGAAGGAAATTCAACAATTTTTTCCTTCACTAGTTCCACCTCCTGAAGAGGCTCTTCAAACTTGACACTTATCTAGATGATTATCTATTTGGTCTTGATATCTAGCAGCTTGAACCCTTTATATTCATTAGGATACCCAATAAATAGACATTCTATGCTTTGCGGTTACAAATCCCTTCTTTTATCAAGTGGAATCTGGGCCCATGCAATGGACCCAAACACCCGTAGGTTCGACACATCCGGCTTGTGTCCGAAGTATGATTTGAAAGGGGTATTTCATTTTATGGATGAGTGTGGCACCCTATTTTTAATGTATGTTGCAGCATGCATGTCCTCATCCCACAAATTTGCAGCAAGCTTCTTGGATTCCAACATACAGGTGGTCATCTCCTTGAGAGACCGATTCTTCTTTTCCGCTACTCCATTCTGATGTGGAGTGTAGGGAATTGAATGTTGGAACTGAATACCATTTTGGGAGAATATGTAAAGCAACTCATTACTGGCATACTCCCCTCCATTATCAGATCTCAATATTTTGATCTTAAGCCTAGAGGCATTTTTTATCAAGGCCTTCAATTCAGAAAAAAATAAAAAATAAAAAATAAAAAATAAAAAATAAAATAAAAATAAAAAATAAAAAAAATCACATACTTCTGATTTCTTTTTGAGAAAGAAAACCCATGTATACCTTGAAAAATATTCAATAAAAGTAAGAAGATACCTTGATCCATTCATGGATGTGACAGGCATCCGACCACTGATATCAGAATGTATCAGCCCCAACATGCATGTAGCTCTGTTTGCCTTCCCCCGATCAAACTTGTGCTCAAGGTGTTTTCCAATCACATAGCCTTTGCAAACTCTCGTGGTTTCCTTGATGACCGAGAGGCCTTCAACCATGGAGTTTTTCTATAATTGCTACAAATATTTGAAATTAAGATGGCCAAACCTCTCATTCCACAGCCTACAAACCTCATTCCCATGAGTTAGCAAAGCGGTGGGATTTGCATCCGCAACAAAGTGAGAGAACTCATAGGCTTTTGCATGATGATTTGGAAGGCCTTTAGCAATGATTTTCTCGGATGCAATTTCTGTTATTTCAACATCATTTGGGCTGAAAGAAACTCTCTTAGGCACTCTAGTATGTGTCATCTGATAGACACTAAGGAGATTTGATGCCAGAGATGGTACATACAATACATTTGAAAAGAAACCATTTTCAAGATCAACCGTACCTTATCCTTCTGAAATGATGGTGGAGTCATCGGTGGAGTCATCTCCCATGTCGATGGGAATGGATTCGCCGGTCTCCAAGGATGAAAATGAGTCTTTTTCAGCCATCATGTGGTTCAAAGCTCCTAAATCAATCAAGAGTGCTTTGGACTTCGAAGTGCTTGCCATGAGGGCATGACATTTTTCATGCTATGGTTCCCGATCATGCTGATCTCTCCTCCGAAAGCTTTCCATAAGATTGATGTGATTCCTCTCAAGGAGAGAGGTAGCTTCATCAAGATTCTTCTTCATGCAGGCATGTTTAGGGTGGAATCCCTTGCCGCAATAATAACACTTGACTTTTTCCTTGCCATTGTGCCCTTTTCCTTTGTTCTTCCTTGAGCCGGAAGACTCATCATGCTGCTGATTTTTAACTCTAGGTTTAGGAGCATCAAATTTAGTTTTTTTATTCTTTTGTTGCTTTCCTTTACCCTTCAAATATTTGGGCCCCAATACATGGAGGGCTTGATCATGGGAATATTGGATGATCCCCATTTGGACAAGCTTGTCATGTTCACTTGTTAGGGACTTAATGAAGGCATTGAGTGTAGGCATCTTCCATCCAGGGGTTGTGAGCTTCCCCGCACGGAATGTAGAAACAAAAACTAAATAATCAGCCTCGAGTTTGGAGAGTATGGCGAGGGTGACCTGATCATCCTCCTTCTCCACTTTGCATTGCTTCAAGAGTAAAACAATATGCTTGAACTTTGTGAAGAAATCATTCAGAGTCTCGAAATTAGAGGGTTGCAGAGACGTGAGTTCATTTTCAAGTTGGTAAACCCTCAAGTCATCATGATTTCTATATAGAGTCTCCAATTTGTCCCATACTTCTTTCAGATTCTTCAAATCTGTAAGATGGAAGAGAAGGTCTCGGGAAATAGAGAGGCACAAGAAACCGAAGGCTTCATCCTTCTTGTTCAAGAATCTTGATTTTTCTATGGTGGATCGAAGCTCAACTTCAGTGTCCATGGTGACTCTAAAAAGTCCTCTGGAGCGCAGCTGAATCTCCATATCACTTTTCCATGAGTGAAATTGTATGGAGTCAAGATATCTACTGAGGAGGCCATCTGGATGTGCTGGAGCGAATGCTTCACCTGTAGAAACCTGAAAATCAAAACAGAAAGGGAAATGTAAGGTCGAACAACCTGCACATTCTAGGCTTTCATCACACCCAGCATAGTCAATCAAGCAAGCTTGATCAACAAGTTCTTTACTTGGGGTATTAAGTGGTAAGCCTTGGCTTCTGGTGCAGTGCTGGATTTTTGAGCTATTGCTCAAATTTCATGCAGAAATTTGTCAAAAAGATTGCTTTTGAGAGATAGAGCTTCGCCCCCGCCATAAGCTCTGATACCATATTAATCTTGTCTATTGATCTAGGCATAAAGAATCAATCTCATCAAGAATTAATCAACAAATAACTCATGAAATGGTGTAATTGGTCTACAAGAATAGTAGTCGCTCTGTATTCACATAAAGAATGAATGATTACAATTACAATGACATGCTACAAGCATGAATGAAGAGATAATTCGAATTCCTTAGGAGGTCATTCGAATTGAATGAGTGATTCTAGCTTAACTAACTGTAAGACATGGTTCACACTCAGTTAACCACTGACCAAAACCCTAATTGACTCAACTAACCCTAACTGAAGTCGGAATGAAATAAATGACTGAGTCTCAACTGAAAGAGATCAGACACATTTCACAGCTCACCAACCGTCAAGAGGTAGCGCTACACTGACTCCAATGAACCCCGATGAGGTTAACTGAAGTTGAACTGCACATCAGAAGTTGGTGGAGGCGCCCCTGTTGACTAGAGTTCATTAAATAATGTATTTAATGAGAGGAGGTGCCTTAACTAACTTGTTTAACTAATTGTAACCACCAGTTATCAATTAGGTGCATTAATATCACTTAGATCAACCCCGGAGTGCTCCAGTTAGCCTCCCCAAATGTAGGAGAAGGCTAAGTTAGCCTCCTTGACTGAAGGTAGGCGTGGGTGTGACTGGATGATGTCAATTAATGCTCCACTGATGTCAATTAATGTCAATTATACTTAGGATAGTGGTTTAACTAGGCCAATTTGACCAAAAAGAGTGTGTATGGTGGTAAATGTCTCCAACAGAGAGAAGTTCTTTGGCTTCTTGTAGTTGTTTTTCTTTGGTTAAAAAAATTGAAAATATGGATTCCCAAAAGTAACACATAAAAGCAAAATGTAAAACTTTATTTATTCATTATAGTGTATTAGAAATTGAGATAAGGTGTTGCTATAAATAGTTTAAGTTCACATTCTAAGAAGTGTAAAATCTTTGTATATGAGTTAGGGAAGGTCATGTTTTCCTTTTTAAACATGGTTTCCTCTCATAAAAATTTTTAACATAGATTTTTAGAAGTAACGAGTTGTAAAATGATAGCAAAGTGCAACATTTTATTAATTATGTATAGGATTATCTTAACACATAACACAAATTCAATTAAGAAATAAAATGTTGCTATGTAAATAACATAAATTTACATTCTAACAACTATAAAGCCCTTGTATATGTGTGAAGAAAGTCATGCTTTTCTTCCCTCTCATGAAAAATGGTTTAAAGCATAGATTCTCAAAAATAACACTCACTTTATGCCTACATTCTAACAAGTGTAAAGCCCTTGTATATGTGTGAGGGGGGTCATGTTTTCCTTCTTAGAATTGGAATTGGTTTTTCCTCGTAAAAAAAGGTTTAAAGTATAGATTCTCAATAAATAACACTCACTTCATGCTGCAAAATGAGAATGAAAGCAAAGTGCAATACTTTATTCATTATGCATGGGATTTCCTTAACACAACACATATTCCACATGTTAAATTAGTATAAGATAATTAGATGAAAATAGAATACTTTATTGTTTTAATTTAGTTTAAATAGTTATGTTAATTAAAAAGTACATTATTCTTTGAAAAGTAATATAATATTACAATGCATGTAGGGGCATAGCTCGACTCATAATTCGCTTGAAAATGAGATGTTATGTTGTAATAGAGGTCACAAGTTCAAAACACCCCAACTTATCTGTGCCTTGTGCTTGCAGGATGTGTAGGTGCTCTTAGGGGTATAAATCACGCGAGCCCCATCCTAATTGTTGATTCCCCTAGTACTAAAAAATAATAATATCATAATAACAACTAGGTGGGTTGGTAGAATATTGAAGGTATTTTTAAATTGGTTTTCTCTGTTTAAGATTTAGAAGGTAAATATCGTATGCATGTGTTTGTTCACATTTATGTGATTGCTTGGTGTGTTTTGTGGACTCGATTATATAATATAATATAATATAATAACATAATAATAACAAAAAAGAAGAATTGTAACTTTAGGAGTTTAATCTTTTCTTTTAAATGTTAATATACATGTAACGAATGCCCAAATTATATATCCAATGTACAATTTCTAAAGTGGTGGACTTAGTTGTATTGGCTAGGATAATGAAGATATCTTTAAATATTGGTTTTCCTAGTTAAGAGTTTCGAGGGTAAATCTCTTTCTTCATATTTATGTTCATCTCTTGTGTGGTTATATTTTTAATAAGAAAAACATAAAGGATTAGAAACATAAGCATGGAAAAATATAATAATATCATAGGAGATTGAAAGAACAAAAGGAAATTCTAGATGTTACTTCTCAATAACTTTGAGTCATGTGCTCCAAATCTATGTACATTTGATTCCATTGTGCTTACTTGAAGGTGAGATGTCACTATGAATCTCTTCTAAAAATACATACAACGTTGCATGTTCGATTACTTAATACAACAACAAAAATTCAATTTTTTCTATACACATAAACACCATGCAACCATTATTTTTTTTTAATAAAGATTATCGTAATGGTTATTGTGAAGAATTGTGCATGGTAAACATGTGTTTGTGTATTTTTCCACTCACTATTTGGAAAGAAATTATTCATGACATCATCATTTCCTTTGCTTGGAGATCAATGTGCCTCGCTCTAGCATATAAATTATGATTAATTTATCATTATCTTTTACAATCTAATTTTTTTTTTATCATTTGCATTTTGGAACTCAAAAACCAACAATGTTACAGGGAGAGAGTAATAGGAGAATACAAGTAAACTACATGCACCATGCAATAGACAACATGCCTTAAAGGAGGGAAAACCTTAACTACTAGAGACAACCACCAAGATTAGCTTGTAAATATTGCTTAAAACACTGATGGATGAAGAAGGAACAATAATGTTTTCATGGAATCATGACAACAAGGGTGGAATCATGAAAATTTCATGGTTCCATCCCTTCCCTCATAGTTCCACCCAATTTTTAGATGGTCATCATGGGGTTTATGCTTTGTTCTTGAGGTTTGGCAAGAGGAGAATTATAATATAATGGTTTTGACCCTTTGAATGTTTTGGATCAAATTGTGAATACGTGGATATAATTTTGGGAGTCAAGTTATATAAATGACCTGGTGTGTAAATGGTGGAAATATCTTGGATGAATTCCTAGTGTAGAGCTCAAGGCCAAGGCTTGATTACTAAATGTCTAGGCATGTGCTTCGTTAAATATATACCATAGGGAAAGATTGCGATGGTATACTCAAGATATGTAGATGCTATTTCAAAAATTAATATAGAGGACCAAGGCTAGTTATTGAGAGCACGAGAGAGGATATGAATCTACTAGAGGGGAAGAGGAAAATGAGACCACAAGGATGACACATAATCCTAAGTTGGATAACTTGCCTAAATCTCCTAGATATCATATTTTCAACATATACCTTGTTAAAATCCATAAACACCAATCATTGAATCTAGGTGGTGGTTGGTGGGGAAGTCCACCTTCCATCATTATAAAAGCATAGGGGTTGAGTACAAAGTGAGAGGGAGTGTAAGAGACTTCATCCTCGTGGGCATTTGAACCATCCATTTTCTCATTCCTTATCTATGCAAGGTTGAATTGATAAGTCTATTGTCTCATTCCATGGTATTCATCATCATTATACATTCGATCAAGTATACCTAGATGATATGCACAAGTACTCTCATTTTTCCTTGCATGACTAATCGAACCATTCTCCATACATATGCACCTCTAACATTGGAGTTGGGTATGAGACTCAAACATGTATACAACTAGATAGAGCTAAGAAAGAAGAGTTTATGAACCTAATTAGATGATATATGGAAGACTACAAAGGAGAATAGAGGTTGGATTGATAGGGAGGCAATCAATTCCCTGCAGATTGTTTCTCATTAAGTTCTCAAGAGCTAAGAAATGACTTTATTGGGTTGACTCTAAAGGTAGACAACACAATCATTCATTTTTTTCACACACTAAGAACACTAAGAGGGAGAAGGATTTCCTAAAGGATTGTTTAGCAAATGGGTATACTCACAATGTTGTGTGGAGTAGTGGAGAGAAGTGCTATGTCTATGCTAACTGAATGTTGCATGGAGAGTTCTTTTCTGAATAGCTTAGGTGAGCCTAATATCAATTGGATTGGGTGAGTGAACTTAGTGTCTGTAGCTCACTTTCTTTGTCTTAGTGGCATCCATAGAGGATTTCATATGGTTGGGTGGAAATTACTCACTAACAACTAGTTTCCTTGGACTAAATTTATCAAATAAACATTCCATCTATTTATTAGAATTATTATTTATAATTGTAAGTTAATTTGCATTTTCTTATGCTAGGAATCGAATTCATCAATTCCTCATTTCGCATGTTATCTTTTTGTAATAATTCAAAGCATTGTTTTATGAAGTTCGAATAGCCTTAAATCTATTTAGATTCAAGATTGCATTGTGCATTATTTGAATTCAGACTATTGAGGATAGAATAATTTCATATTTGTGTATTATAGCAGGGTCACAAGTCAAACACAGTAATAGGGTAGAACCTTCAAATAACCTTCGAGATCCTTAGTTCAAAAAACATTTAAAGCCTACATGTATTTTATCTTAGGCCTTTTGTTGAGTTTGAAGTGACAACTTTGAGTGGAAGATAGTTTGACCTTTGATATTTAAATCTTGAATTAAGTACTTTTAAAGAGGATCGATGGCTTTGTCATCAAGTGAGTATTTTGAAGAGGCTCGATGAACCATCGAGGAATTTTGAAAGATGATCCTTTCACTCTTTTGAAGAGTTACGATGGTTGATTAAGGCATATCAAAAATTGATCTTTTTATATTTGAAAATCTCCCATGGTTCATCAAGGCATATTAAAAAATGAAATAGGTTCAATCTTTTAAAGAGACATGATGGTTCATCAATGCATATTGAAATATAATCCATCTAATCTTTTGAAGAGTTTTGATAGTTCATTAAGGAATATTGAAAGGTGATTCTTTCAATTTTCGAAGAACCCAAATGATTCATCGAGTCATTAAAAAAATGTTATTCTCGATCTTTTGAAGAACCTTAATGATTCATTAGGGAATATCAAAATATATTTCTTTTAATCTTTTGAAGATCGCCAATGATTCATCAAGCAGAAAAATGTTCCTTTCAATTTTTGAAAAGCCTCAAAGGTTAATCAAGGTGTATTGAATGATGTTCATTTTTATCTTTAAAAAAGTTTCAATGGTTCATTGGGACATATCAAAAGATATTCCCTTGGATATTTCAAGGATACCTAATTGTTTGTCAGTGATTTTTAAAAGATGTTTTTTTGAGGAGGAATGATGGACTATTGGGGTTGTTAAAATTTTTTCCTTTATACGAGTTTAACATGTTTAACCTTCAAAAGACAGGTTAAGATAAATTTTTGAATTAGACTCAATGAGTTTTTTTATTAAGGGACATTGGTCCTAAGTATAAAAAATATTTCAAATAAGATAAAGGAAGGCCATTTCAAGGAAAAATGTAGTAAGGGATCTAAATGGATCTTAGCCAGCATAAAATAAGAAGAAAAATATAAATAAACACACACACACATCGACACACAGCTTCCTTCCTACATTTATGGCACATAACAGCTGAAGTGATATAACAAATTATCTTATACCACTCCATCATGAATCCATCCCCTTCTATATCCTTATGGAGGGAGTGGAGTATGGGTATGTGACATAGTGATGTCAAAAATCATGTTACAACATTGGAGTTGTGTCAAAAATGTAAAGGACAAAGTGTTAAGCGATTTTTAATCGCATAAATAGATAGGGATCAAAGTTATCACAGATCGGGGGAGATCTGACTCTAATTTCCTACCTTTCCATTCAAAGATTGAATCAAATACTTGGATCTAGATGGTTGAATCTTCACAGGTGTGTAGTTCCAATACTTGTATTCCATTCATCCTTAGAATCTTCATGCTCCCGTGATCAAGAAACAACAAAATACCCTTCTTGAATTATTTTGACTATCAAACACTAAAGATAAAAGCAACAACTTGAATTCATAATTGAACAAAGTAAACCAACATGTAATAATATACAACAATTCAAGCACTCAAAAAATACTATATAAACAATCTACAATGTAAAAAAAGATATTTTTGTGGAGGTAAATAAGAGTGATCTCATATTACTCAAGAGACAAACTGAAATGTACAAGATACACCTAACTTTCCAGCGAGGCATCTCCATCACTAGTCTGGATTCTCCTATGCCGAGGCCATTGATAAGATTTCTTCCATGAACTTCCTCAAATAATAAGTAAAAGGGATTAAGTATGATTATCCCCACTAATTGTTAGGAACAAAAATGACTCAATATGATGGAAGGAATAAGGGATAGGTATTGTAAAATACTAGATCCACACTCTCAATTTATCCAACATATAATTGCTGTAATGATGATTGGTCCCCATCCTTCCATTTTAGGCTTGTTTTATACTTTATTTTTATTTGTTTAGGTGGATGGAGTTGGTGTAACCAGGACCAAACAGAACTCCAATTTTCCAAACCATATGTGGAAATTCCTTTTTTATTTTTTGAATTCCATGAAGTGTACGCGTGTTTCTTAAGGGTAGCATGCATATATTCTTGTTGCTAACTGAGTAAGCACATACACAAGCAAAAAATTATATTTTGAAGCATTTTTCCCATAATTTGATTTATGAGGGGTATGTAGGAGGATGTGGAGCATCATTGACTAAATTAATGCTATAACATATGCCCCCTAATGTATGAGGTTAAAGGATAATCATATGGCCAAAATGCATTATAAATCAATGTGTATCTTAATTACTAGTCCTGAGTAGGATTAGCCAATAATGGATCTAGAAGACAACCTGCAATTGAAAACCAAGTATAAGAATACTATTTTCCTAAGGATGGTGTACCCATGCTCGGGTTTGAAAGAAACATGGACACCAAATGGACACCAAATCAAAGTACATTGCGGATCCATGACATATAATGAATGAAAAATCATGGCCACAAAAAAATACATAGTGGATCCATGGATCAAATATAAGATGACAAACAATGGCCACAAATATGATACATAGTGGATCCATGTCAAAAGTATATCATAGCCACAAATAGATACAGAGTGGATCTATGTCTCAGTATATATGAGGAGAACAAATGTAAATGATGATAAATTGGTTCTCCTATGTGGTAACAATGTGAGATAGTGTATGGTACAGTCTTGCGAAACTCAGGAAATAACAACATGTGATAGTGTTATTGTTGTACCAAGATCTTCCATTCAAATCACTGAAAGGTAAGAGTCCTTCCCATGTGCATAGATGATTTGAAGTTGAACATGGAGGACACTGTTTGATTACCGATCATTAATGTATACCATTAACAAACATGAGGAAAGCCACCGATGATGATAATGGGCCCCAAGGTACCTAGTACATTATATTAACTGTGAATATATGTCTTGGATTTGAACACTTGTAGAATCCATTAAGTGAGAGACATCGATGCATTCTCATTTCCTAATAGCGAGGGAACTTGCCACTGATGACTGCAAGCCCCAAGGCACTATCTAGAATCTAAATATTGTTCCTAAAGCATGATGTGTTGAGGTCAATGAGAAAAGATCCATAGGAAGGAAGACATTAGGGAATCCTCCATTAGCCAATAGAAGAAAATATCAGGGATTGATTTTAGTTGTAAAGGGACTTGGACAATAGGAAGGACCATTGAGTATATATCTTGCATGCACCATATGTGAATAAAACATGAAAGACACCCCCTAAGTAACAACCAATGATGTGATTCATTAATGGGGGAAATGACTTCCAAAAATGATGAAAATGGAACCCAAGGTACAAAACAAATCCCAAAATGTGAATAGAGGTTTTGATGTCAAACATGATGGAAAACCGCTCAATCAACTATCGATGATGTGTTGTCATCTGATGACTACAAGTACACCTATCAATGACGAAAACATGGACAATGTCCTAAGAATATAGGTCAAATAGTCAAAGTGGTGTGTCAGTCGATGAGAATTGTCTCGCTAGTAGCAAGTCAATAGGGACCTTATACACTAGTACAAGTCTAAACATTGGATGAGATGATGTTGAGAACAATTTTGACAATAAGGAAGGTTGACATGAAAAGTCATGGATTCTAAGGAATGACCAACTCAAACTAAGAATTCCTTTAAACAAGAACATGACACATTGTGTGACTTGAGAAATGATAATGACGTGTGGATAAGTCAAGGATTCTCATTTGACAATGCATGAGGCAATGAATAATTCTCTTTAGTGGTTAGAAGAGTAACCAACCGAGGAATTACAGGACTGAAATCATGTCTAAGTTTCTACGGCCACAACTACTACCCAATTGTGAAGATAGACATGACACACATGTTGTATTCAAAGGCAACATAACAATGCTCCTCAGGACATTCATATGAAATCATAATTCTTCCACCCTTATTTTTTTGATAAATATTCAATTTTTAGTGTCTTTTACATATTATGAAGCCTGGAAAAGAATAAAAGCATCTTATATTATAGTGGACGAAACAAGTGTCACATGGTGTGAAACTAATATCCAAGCGCACAAAACATACCTATGCAAAATGAAAAATGCAAAAAAGGGATGCGCAGAAAGTGGACAGTCATATGGATTGTCTCCTTCGGTCATGGTTTCTAGTAGTGGCTACAATAAATGCAAAGGCTTACGACTAATGAGAATGCATGAACTATGAGAAATGAGTGGAAAATGGGAAACTACATTAGGTTTAGTTAACACATGCAATGATATGTAGTACAAAAACATAATTGAAACAATATTTGTGGGATATCCTATACGTAATGTCGCAGAAGGAGACGAAGCAAAGAAAATAATGCTTCAACATATAGTCATGTTGGGGCTATAAGAGACTCCTAATCCTAATAGAGATCTTCGGCATGGGAACTAGGTGGTTAGTGGAGAACTATCTAGGGTACCCATGCTTTAGGTAGGCTCTATTTCATTATATATGATGCTTCATTGTAGAGGGCTAATGTTGTAACTTAATGAATGTGGATCCTAAGGATGATGACTTTTCAAAGTTGATAATGCATGTATGCAGGTGAAGTGAACCTATGCTATATGCCAGTTAGAAATACTATTACATTTTCAAAACATATAAATATTATCTGAAGTAAAAATATTGTATATCACCACATTATCCTAATCGAAAATTATTTCTCATGCAATACCATTCGTAGCATTTTTTCAAAAAAACAATTATAAAGTTCTTTAGGCACTTTGGGTAAATAATTCATTGCAAATTTTTTTATAATGGTTCAAAATTCATTTTCTACTAAACCATTTTAAAAAATTACCAAATTTGACCAACACACCTTTGATTTTCAAATCTAAATTGCAAGCTCATCACTTGTCAAAATAAAATACCATCACCACTAGGTTTTATGTTCATTCCTTATCTTTCATTTCCATGCTTACATTTTTAATTTTATTGTTCTGTAGGTGTACATTTTCATTTTTTAAATTGAATTTGGATGTACATGGGTAATATTCGGAAAAGGCATGTACGTACGTGCTTATCCCAACTGCTATCCACTTATACTTATCCCTATATGTGGTTGTCACCACTGTAAATAATGTGCATCGTCGAATAATGGCCAAAATTCAAAATTCACACTAATTTTTGAAACTTTTCTTTGCAGGACTTGTTAATGGATAATCAATGGAAAGAATGATACATGAATTCAAATATCATCAGGTGGCTGCCAATCAGGCCACATTAGGAGCCATCCAACAATGTGGTTTGTTGAAATTCATTCGATGTGAGGACATGAGAGCCCAATCGAGGCTACTCAACATGCTCGTCCTATCGAGGCTACTCAACATGCTCATACAATACTGGGATGTGCACCAAGAGGAATTCATTATAGATGGGGTGAAACTTATTATTGAAATTGAGGACGTTTACTTTTTTAGTGTATTATCTCACCATGTGGAAGAGGTGAGCCTCAAGACAGGACCAAAAAGAGGTTTTACAATTCAGGATTATGTCAACACATTATAGTGTTGAATCTAAGAAGATTGGTTCTGATATTCCCATCGAGAATAACACATATCTTATGATCAAGATCATTGTCCTCACTATGGTGAAGGTGGTTGGTTTGACTTCTTCTCAATTGGATTCCCAAACACAGATATACTATGTCATTGAGTGTATGTGGGCTACTATTTATGATTGGTGCCCACCTTTGTTGGGAAACTTGACGTCTCAGTTGACATAGTGTAGGATAGGTAAACTTTGGTTGTTGGGTTATGGTACCCTTATGGTATCATTCTTCCTAGAAAGAGTCCTTTCTATGCACCCACACACCATTATTCCTTCTTATTACCCTAAGGAGACACACATGAGTGTGTGGATGTGGCATGATGAGGAGGCTTATAGGTGAACAAGTTCTCTAAGATTTTAATGATGAGTTCTTTGAATGCTGGTGTTATTGTATGATAGCCATTTATGACTATCCTTGTGAGTTAATGAACTTCCTTTAGGATCGAGAGCTACCACTCTCTCTAGATGCACGTCGGGAGACCACAGGTAATTTTTTTTTTAATTTATTTAATTTTTCTGAATGTTTGAAAATATTTATCATTTTTATAAATTTTCATATGTATATAATTTGTTTGTGAGAGGATTATCTAACAAAAAATTTCATCTTCTAGATCCTAGTACAGTTTGACATGTAGGCCCTCACCATAGGAGGAGGAGGCAAGAGGAGGAGGAAGGCTCAATTAATGTTTCTTCATCTACAGTGTTTAACACTTTAAAAAGGAATTTGGAAGGTTTGACCAACCGAGTCCACATGGATCAAGTAGAGGGTCTTCAAGAGTTCCTGCATAGGTAGGTTGTCATATTTCTAGGGGTATGGACCCAGATACTCTGTTGAGTATCCTCCCTAGTGGTTATCTACCATATTGTGCACCTTGCACTAGTGGGATAGAGTTATCATGATGTTACATTTTGTATATATTCCTTCAATCCTTATTATTTGTATATGACTCATTGAAGCTAGATGGATTCTCCTTTTGTATTTTGAAATTGATGGATGTACTATATTGTTAATGAAAATTTATTGGCTATTTTTCTATTTACAAATGTGTGTTTTTGTCTACTTATGTGCTTGATTATTGGTGTGTCAAATAATGATCTAACACATAATTAGATAATGCATTAGTTAATAAATTCAATATCCAAGGAATGTGTACATATGAAATGAATTCAATATGTCTCTCAAGAAGATTCACCCATATATATTTTTCAAATAGACTAAGGTCGCAGAAATGTTACAACTCATTAAGTTGCGACACTTCCTATTGGGAGTCCAAGTGAACTACTAAACTGATCTCTATACCATGTGACATGGTGTTGAATAAGAGTTCCATCACCAAATTATATTTAGCAACATTGTTGGTTGTCAATCCAAGGCATACCCCTCCTAACCTTACCAATTTACATGTGGGAGAGGAAACTACCCTAGTAATGGATACCAAGTTCCAAGTGTGGCAGCTAGAACTCGCCACATAAGTGTCAAATATAGGTGTTCTTAACAACATATACCAATTGAGCACAAATAATGATGAGTGGGGTTGAAAGTAACAATAATAGTACATGAAACACAAACTATTCTACTTATAATACAACAAGTTTAGTCCACCTTTCCCTAGCGTTTCATCCTATGCACAATGTATATATTCAAGTACAACCCATTCCCCCCCCCCTAACACATTTCAATCAAATTATTTTAATTAATATGCTCCTTTATTCAAAACTTGTCTCACAACATAAGGACAGAGCCACATAGAGTTAAATTTCCTTGACCCTAGTTCATCATGATCCTAGTCATAAACATACACCATATCTCCTTTTAAGAAGACATGAGGATGAATTAACTTATCATGCTAAGCTTTCATGTGTATTATATGTTCTTCTTTGGTAGCAATAACGTCCCTCCTATGTTCATCTAATTGTTGTAGGTAAAATAGACATTCTTCTAACTAACTAGTGTTAAGTAGGTGCTCAATAACAAGTTTCAATGAAGGAATTTCACATTCAATTGGTAGTATATCCTCAACTCCATGAACGGGTTGGAAAGTGGTAAACCTTGATGTAGTCTTTACTAAATTCTGCCATGCCCAAAGAGTAGGGTATAGTATGGTGTGCCAATTATTTTTACTCCTACTCACAATCCATTGCAATACAATTTTCAAGAACACATTGACAACTTCTACCTATCCATTTTCCTGTGGATAGTCTGGTGAATAGAAATCTTATTGAAATTTGATATTTTTAGCCAATTCCGCCATCATTTTATTCTGAAAGTGGCTACCATTATTAATGACAATTTCTTTAGGAATACCAAATATGGCTATACTTTGGTTAAATACAAAATGTGTAGCTCTTTCACTGTCGCATGTAAAGGTTGGCATACATTCATCCCATTAGTAAAATAATCCACTACCACAATAATGTATTTATGGCCTTTCGTCGATGCCAAGTTACAAGTCATGTAATCTATCCTCCATTTTGTGAAAGGACAAACAATGATAACATGATATAATGGAGCAGGGTGTGCGCACATATTTTTGGTGAACATATGACAAGGGTGACACTTATTAAATGATTCAAAATAGTCTTTGAGTATCGACAACCAAGAATATATAATACATAATATCCTTTGGGGCCTAGCAAGCCTTGGTAACAGGATCCTTCGTAACAATCATTTAAAACTTTCTGAGCTTCTTCATGAGTTAGACATCATCTAAGTATCGTATCAATTTCCGAACAATACAAGGTATCACCTACATTAATATAATATTTTTCTTGGTGATGAATATGTCATCGGTCTTAACGAGAGAAATGAGACAGGACCCTTTGGGTTTGGAGGTATACCAAGATGTTTCCATCCCACGGGTCTTTTGAGTAATTGAGAAAAATGTGTTCATTAGGTAATGATTCATTTTCCACTAATTACTCACCTTCTCTAGGTAACTACGACATGATTTTGGAAAATGCGAAAGGTTTCTTTGATTTTGTTGACAAAAGTCCTAGGTTAAACTCTTGTAGAATCACAATCCACTTATTGTATTTGCCAATAAACTATTTGTTAAGGAAATATATGTTTAAATGGATTGATGTCTTCAATTATTGTTGTCCATTTGAGGATGATATAATGTGTACTGCATGAACAGATGCTAACTACAACTTTTCGACATGAGAATACCTCAACTCAATATTGGCTAGGTTCTTTCTTAGATAGTAAACCGCATGTTCTTGGTGTAGATCACCCTCTTGAACCAAGACCAATCTGATGGTTGTCTTGAGGGTGTTTCCATGAAGTTGGGTAGCACTTTTTGGTAAAAAACAATGGTGAAAATTCAAATTTTCACTCCTTCATTAAATTGAATCCCTCAAAACTTATTTTTTCCTTATGAATTTCAATATGCAACAAAAACATAATTGTAAGGAATTATGTAAATTTTCCACCTATATTTAAACATATATATATTTAATATGCCAAAATTGCATTTAATGATAGGGTTTCTCTTGTAAATTTCAGCAAAAGTTTACAAGTGGCTTGTGTGCACGTAAAATAATTTAGTGATAACTCTAAATTTTTTGAAAAAAACATATATTAACATAACGTACACAAAATTCACTGGGGCGCACATTTTTTTTTTAAATTTATGATGGAAAATTTTATATATATATATATATATATATATATATATATTAATTTTCGAAAACAACTGTTGAAAATTTTAAATGCATTTCGTACATGTGGGTGCATGTAAATGTTTTTTTAGTTGTTAGACAAATCGAATAATTAAAAATACCCTTTTGAAGAGCACACGTTGGTATGGGGCATATGTATTTTTTGAAAAAAAAATTGTTGTGTATTTTTTATGTTGTTGATTTATCTTTACACTGATTCAAAGTTATGGACATGGTTTTGTAACTATAAGTCTCATAAGAAAATAACAAAAAGTTATCATATGAACTAAAGAACTTGCAAATTTTATGCCAATGAATAGAGGATTCATTGACGGATCCACTAGTATGAATTTTGCCATGTAAGGTGTCTCCCAAGATAGGGTTTAGGTTTTTTAAAAAGAGTAGGAAACAAATTTCAAAAATGGGGTCTAAAATACTGTTTTAAATCCCTTGATTGAGGTTTTTAGAAAGCTAGATCGAGCGTTTGAGCGAACTTTTTTAAAAAGCTTAATCAAGAGTTAAAGTGCAGTTAAGCGGAGGCTCAATTGAGCTAATATCTCAATCAAGATTTTAAAAGCTCAATTTATAATTTAAATAATGCTCAATTGAGCATTTAAATAATGCTCGATTGAGTTGTTGTTGTTTCACGTTTTTTATGAATTCTGAAGGTTGATCCAAGCTTGCTCTTTCTCCTTCTTCTTTCTCTTCAACCAAAAGACCTACCCAGGCTTGCTATTTCTCCTTCTTCTTTCTCTCCAACCAAAAGACCTACAAAACAACTTCAAACCTTCCTCAAACCAATTTTACCACATGAAAGGCAATGATAATCAAGATAATAGGAAACCATAATCTCACCAGCACCAACATATGATCACAAACTAAGGTTCACTATCTATTGCATAATGATTTGTAAAGAGAATAACATCAAATATTTATTAATAAATGGAATAAGTACAAGATATACCTTCTCCTCATGCAAGGCACCTTGTGAAACCTTTGATCTGGATTGGGCCTGCTTCTCTCCTCCAAGAATCTCAGCCTCCAAGCTCTATAGCAAAGGTAGATGGTAGCTAGGGAAAAGGTGGGGGCGATGAGAGTCCCAATTTCACTAGCATAACAATACCAAAGGATAATTCCCCTTCATGGTCCCTTATCCCTCTCTTATATAGAAATATTAAGAGTTAGGGTTGAGGATAGGTCCGTTACAATCGAGGAGGAAGTTCCAAAACCACCCAAATTTCTAAAATTTTATATTTTTTTACCACTTCAGGATATACATGTGGGTTTCCCACTAACAAATCACATATAAAAATTTGAAAAAAAAAGGTTTCCCACTGAAAACTTGCATATGGGTGAAAAAAGGTATTTCTAGGGTATATATCAGAGTTTTTAGGGGTTGGTTTGTCATGGAAAGTTGTTCCTTAGTCCGTTACCTTTCGAATGGTCCTAAAAAGAGGTTAAACAGAGCTACACAACTCTTGATATGGACCTTCCATACATAGGTGTCCTTTGGGTGTCTAATAGTAACTTTCATGAAGTGTCATCATGCGACAAAACATGTAAATGTCGTCATGGATTGAGAAGTTTCATTTTGGGACATAACAGATGCCCGCTAAAGTATGAGTTTAGAGGTTAAGATGATAGTTGAAATACATTATAAATAGGGAAGGGTTGAGTCATGGATTCGAAGAAACCAGAGAATCTAAGATCATAGGCTTGAACAAAGGTACCTGAAAGAGAGATAAATTTCAGCAAATTGATCTTTAGGACATACATGTTCATATACAAATGATCACCAAAGAGATACAAGGTGGATCCAACATATGTATAACTGATGTAACTATCATGGCCACATAATATGCAAAAAGGTGCCATGTGAAATCTAAAGGAGTCATGGCCACAAATGCACAACGTGGATCCATGCTCAATAATTGATCATAGCCACGAGAATATAGGGTGGATCTATGTCTCAACAAATTTCATATGAAGTGTGACAAGGTCTTGCACAACTCAGGAAATAACAAAAGAGGATGATGCTACTATTGACCCAAGGTATTAAATCCAAACCGCCCAAAGGTATGAATCTGAACCATGTGAATAAATGAGTTGAAGATGAACATGGAGGAAATCGCTTGATTACTGGTCATTGATGTAAACTGTTAACAAATGCGAGGGAAACCACCATGAATGAAAATGGTCCCCAAGGTTCCTAGTACATTCTAACAAATGTGAATAAATGGTATTGAAGTCGAACACCTGAAGAATCCATCAAGTAGGGAACATTAAGGTATTCCTGCTACCAAATAGCGAGGTAAATTGCCACTAATGAATGCAATCCATAAGGTACTATCATAAATTCTAAATCTCATTCCCAGAGCAAGATGTGTTGAAGTCGATAGGAAGATATTTGTTCGAAGGAAGGAATGTAAACATCCTCCCTCATCCAACATGAGGGAAGTCAAATACTGATTTGATTTGAAATTGGGACAAAGTTTTGTAGCAAGGACCACTGAAATACTTGACATAATTTACTAAGACTAGGGAATGGGCTACACAAAAGGTCAAGGAAACTATAGAATGGTCGACAAAGGTTTTATCTTTGAACAATAAGAACGACACAATAGTGGCTTATGGAATGTTTTGACACTAAGGGAACAACAATACAAATATGTAATGTAGGAGGCATTGATAGACTCTCTGTATAATTAGAAAAAGAACCAACCAAAGGAATAAGAACTCTAAATCAGGCTTAATCCTAAGGCCAAAACTAAAACCCAACTGTTGATAGACTCAAACAGGTGCTTTGTTTAAGGATGGAAAGATTTCCTGCCATGATATAAAAGACATTTGAATGAACTTTCCTTTCCTCCTTTCTTGTAAAGTTTTAACGAGTCTAAGAAAGCAAACTAGGGACCTTCTTCATTGTTGGCAAGCTCAAAGAAGAGATAGAAGGATGCTTGATAAAACACTTCTCCGTGGATTTTACGAGCTTGAATTAGTGTATGCTTAGAGGATTTTTCTTAATTTGAGAGTGTGAAAATGCCAAAGAAGACTCTAGGGGGGAACTTTTTTGTAAGGTTAGTCTCCAAAGTCTGAAAAAGTGTAAACAAATCCATAGGAGAAATCTCTTAGCTCAGAAGAACTAAGGTATTTTGTTTTTGTATTTAGTCGGCAAGGTTCGAAAAAGCGGTACACTATCACCGTACTGAAACTTCTTCTAAAGCAAGCATAAATATTTTAGTTTTAATGAACCTGAAGGAAAGCAAGATGACTCGATGATTTTGTGCTGAATTTTTAGCAAGCATGACAATGGCATGAAGAACGCTCTGAATATTTTTTATGGTTTAAACCAAAGCATGAAAAAGAAAAAGAAAAAATCCACATGGTCCAGAAAAGGGTTAAAATTATACCGATGTGTATGTTCCTTCATTTCCTTTAGAGAGTCTAAAAGAACAAGTAACTCAACCATCTAGTCATTTTTAAGGAGTCAGACCGGGCTTGAAAATAACTCAATGCCTTTCTTGTAAAGTTTTAACAATACCAGAAAAGTCAACTCGTGGCTTCCTTACTGTTTTTAACGAGATTGAAGAAAAGATGAAAGAATGATCTAAATTTGAGGAGATGAGTGCCAAATATATCAAGAACTAGTTCCAAGGGTGAGTAACATACCTGAGCATAGTGCAAGGAACATGAGAAAGATAAGGACACTCAGGGAGCATCTCCTCCAAGTAAAAGGCATAAAGTTGCAACGTCAGAATGATACGAGGCTAAGCAATGGTGAGAGTGTTTAGAGTACAACTTCGGGAGTTATTCTCCATGACCTTATGTTGTATTAACGTCTGAGATTTGTGTTGTAATCAAATCCAAAATCTATATTGTAATTAGATTCATATCTTCTCCGTGACCTTATGTTCGATTAAGGTATGAGACTTGTGTTGTATCAACTTCAGATTTTATATTGTATTAAGTTCACATGACATTTTCATATTCATGAGAGATGCTTGTACTAGGCTTTTATGGTTAAGATAATGACCTTATGTTAATATCTAAGTCTTGTGAGTAATATCAAGACAATAGACTTGTGAGTACTATCAAGTCGTACAAATATCCTCATATGATTGGGATGGTAAATCTTGTGAGTAATATCAAGCTGATACTTGTGAGTAATATCAAGTCAGTGGACTAGTAAGTAATATCAAGTTATACAAATATCCTCATAATCTGAGGTGGTGTAATTTACTATGTAAAGTGGATATACTATGTTATGTATGGATAGTCATGGTCAATAGGTGCCACAAGTCTCCTTTAGGAATTAGCTACCCCTTGAGTGATTTACTTTATCATGTGACTATATGACCTGAGGTAATACATATGATCATAGTTTTGAAACAATTCTTATGAGTATGATATGATATAGAATTTATGAAAACAAATATGGACCATGCAAAGATAATTAATATAAGCATAGAGATGGAGAGAGAGTTCGAGTTTCCCATGTTGCCACCAAGTGAACTCGAATTAACAACACATCTGTTGAGTATTAGTTATGGTAAACAAGTTCAGTTGATTAAGGAATCAACTCCTTAATTTATGCAAGTGGTTCTTGAAGATGACACTAATGAAGAAACACTAGTTCTGTTTAGTTACATCCATTTATGTTCAATTACATTGAGTTATGTTCAGTTACATTAAGTTCTATTCAGTTACACTCAATTATATGTAGTTACACTCAGTTGCATGCAGTTCCATCCTGTTCAGTTCAATATACTTAGTTAACAACTAAATTAGAGTTAGTTAATTAATGGAAGGAACATATCTTCTGGTGGGAGATAATTATGGAGTGCCAACTTGGCACCAAGTCAGTGAGGGCACATATCTTATAGTGGAAGATAATTATGGAGTTCCATCTTGGAACCAAGTCAATGGGGGGCGCATGATTGAATATTTACCAGTGTTATTAGTATTAATAAGTTACTGATGCATGCAAACATTATATTTTTGTTTTATAACCTAATTTGACTTGTTATTAAAGTTTTATGCACTTAGCAAGTTAGATACAATGTTCCATTTGATCTCTACTCTCTGGTGCTCTCGGAGAAGGAAATCTGCTATTCTGTTGTAACCATTCTTTTTCGATTATCATTCATACTCTAAGATTGTTTGTTGGGTTTTTTATCCTCTGATTCAGTGGAGGGTTTTCCCAGGGTATATCATGTGTTCTATGGTTTTATTTATTTATGTCTTTGGATAATTGATGAGATCTATCTGCACTGTAATTGTGGATTAAAGTTTTAAAGTTTAAGTTTCTTCATATTTTTTTGAATCACTCACATGGTATCAGAGCAAGGGCATGCACGAGCTTACTTTTGTGCAAAAAATCTAAGCATTCATAGATCTTGAAGCATTGAGCAAGAGCTTGAAGCAATGGATTCTATATATGTGCGACTAAAAAATAGACTCGAAGGAACATCCAACTTCAATACTTGGAATATGAGGATGATCTTCTACAAACTTCCATTGAAGGACTCCCCTCCTCATGGGATACCTTTCTTGTTGCTGTAAATGGAAGACAAGAGAAACCCAATTTTGAAAGAGTTTGACATGATTGCATATAAGAAGAAGGGTGCATCCATAACAAGATGGTGAGCACTAAACCAAGAAACAAAGAAAACCCTTTGCTCCCAAGAACACTTTCCGTGCAAAGAAGAAAGAGATCCATAAAGGTATGGACAAATCAAAACTAATATGTTTTTATTGTGAAAATTCATGTCACTTCATACAGGATTGAAATACAAGGAAAAGCAAAGAAGGAATAATTCATGCCTCCAATGCCATAGAAGGAGGTGAACCTTCTCAAGAGAATGTTGGCAATATGGCAGATGAATTTTTTTGGCATTGATGTCAATATGTGATGTGGCGGAAATGATGACATGGAATGACATAGATGATGATGATGTTCTGGAGATATCATGAAGACATTATAGCAATCTAACATCATTTTGGAAAAATATGGCAATTTGGTGAAAAACGTGAAAATGACTAAGGGGGAATTAGTAAAAACTACCTTCGGGAAATGTACACCATAATTTATAGGAGAATATAAATTCTCTCACCCCATGGGGGTTTTGCAGATAAATGGTTTTCTTACCTGACCATGTCTTCATTTTTTCCTGGAAGTGCCTGAGGGAGAAGTTATGGACCTGCAAAAACAAGGGTTTAGCAAGCAAAAAAAGACTAAATTGCCTCATAAAGATGCCCGCCCTAAATTATGGGTTAGAATAAATGCCCGAATAACATGGGGGTCTTGTAATATGTTGGATTATATATCCAACCATGGCCTTAGTTCTCCTTGAGCATGTCTGGAGAAAAATTTATTGATATTCCAAAAAGGGGTTTCAGAATAAGTTTTGGAGGAAGTCCTAAAATTGACTAAGTGTCAAATCACCAGGTTGAAGAGGCATTTGGAAATTCCTGCCAAAGCTTGTCTGAGTGATGGTAAATTCATAACAAGGTATAAGAATTTTCTTTGATGAAATGACTATCTAGCCATGCTCCTAGTATTTCTTATGGTGACTACATGAGGAAAATATCAGCCTCCCAAAAGAGATAAAAACATTAGTTTGCATATTCAAAAGTATGAAAAATTAACTAAGAGTTGAAAACAGGAGTTTGAGAGCCCACTTGGAAATGCACGCCAGAGTCGGTCTTGAACTGATAAATTCATCAGATATTATGGGTCCATTTTTTGATTATCTGGGCATCCACTCATGATTTTAGTTTTCTTCTAAGTGTTCACACGTGTGAAATAGAAGTTTGCCAAAATGGGAAGAAGATGGTTTTGATGTTAGAAAAAGAGTTGAAAAGCCACTTTAAGATGCTCGCCATAAGCTCAGAGGTCTCAGTAACATATTAAGATGGTGTGGTATTGTTGCCTAGTGGACTAGATGTCCAGCCATACCTTCAGTTTACTTAGTGATGGTCAGATGACAAAGATATGAGTCTACCAAAATAACTCTTGGCACAGTAATGACTAGGGTCTAAAAAAATTGACTTAGTGTTGAATTGAGCAATTTTAAAGACCATTTTAAAGTGACTTCTAGAGACTGTGTGTTTGTCAGTAAGGTTTTAAGGTGACATGGTCTTGTTCCTAGTTAAGGTGGCTACCTAGTAATACTCTCAGTTTGTTTAAATGACGGCCAAGATGTGAAAAATATAAGTCTTCCAAAATTTAGAAAAGTATGCATGTACAATCTTGCTGAAATAAAACAGTGAGATACATGGAATTAATAAACATAAATTTATAAAAGGATTTATGCATATGTTGAGAATTCCAAAGCATTACAAAAAAAGAATGAAGTCCTATTTGAAAAGAAAAAAATTAAAAAGAAGATTAAAAACAAAGAAAGTCTAAAAGAAAGTTAATGAATATTAAAAGAAAATTAAAAAGGAAGGTTAAAAATTTAAAAGAAAAATTATGTGAAAGTGAGGTTGAAATAAAAAGGGAGTTCCGTAAAAATGGATGAAAAAGCTAAAGATGTATTTTCTCATGGTATTTAGAAGCCCATGGTATTTGCTCATTGTATGTGCAAATAGAAGTTTTATGATGAGTAATACTCTATTAAGTTGCATGTTGTTAAGAATAACAATATAAGAACTTAAATAATATGTTATAAAACATAAAGATATGTTGTTAAGAATAACAATATAAAAACTTAAGTGATATGTCATAAAATATAAAGAGGCACGCATTGTGAAAAGTTATGATGTCTTATAAAAGATAAAGACATGATGTTTTATTTAAAAAGAAAACAAAGGAGGAATCACATTATTACATTAGTTAAATTCTTAATGAAGAGACGTGTCCCCTTTCAAAAGGATATCATATCATTTTAAGAGTCGTGATGATTCAAGTTCCAAGACTATTGAAGCATATATAAATTTGAAGTCAGAGTGTGTCTAAGTGTATCTCGGTGGATAAAATATAAAGATTTAGGTGGATGTACTACCTTTGATATGAACCTTGTGTTCATTCAAACATATTGGTGTCTATAATTAGGTTGGAGCCTGAATGGGGATTGGATTCCTCATTACAAGCTGGGTCTTGTAAGAGAGATGGGTCTCTCAATATAGTTGGGTCTAGATAGTTCATGTTATGTAATGTTAAATTTTATTTAATAAAAAATACATTTGACGTATTCATATGTGTTTGTTATTTCGCATATACATATAATTGGTAAATGTTATCACTCATTAAATGTCATTTGTGTTTTGACGAGAAAGTTTTAACAGAAACTGATTCACCCCTGCGCTCTCAGTGTCTGGGACCTATTTAACAATTGGTATCAGAGCGGGTTGTCTTTAAACAGCTCACTACTGGAAGGCTGATCCAAAAGGAAAACAGCTCCATTTTTTAGAGCCAAGCACTTAATCTAAAGATAGGTTCCAGAATCAGCATTTTAAAAATGGCTGGAAATGAAGATGATAAAATCCCCTTGTTTAATGGAGATGATTATGCCAATTGGAGGGATGCCATGAAGTTTCAGTTGAAGTCCAAAGGATCACATGTGTGGGATGTAGTAGCAAGCAAGAAATGGTACTTGAAGAACAAAACCAAAATTTCAAAAAATGATCAAAAATTCAATTATATCACTTTGCAAACCATTAAGAGAGCCTTATCAAATGATGTCAAGATGAGACTGGGGCACTACACCTCTGCAAGAAAGCTATGGCTAAATATTGAAGACAGATATCAAGCCAAGTGTCAAAGTGCAGGATAAGATACAAGTCAAAAATCTAATGAAGAAATAAGTGAAGATATGTTGAGCAGTGAAGAGAACAATCCCTCATTTGTCTCATCACAAAGCAAATAAAACATTGGGCTAGATGAACTTTCAAATGACAGCTGTTATGATGATGAAGTACTCTTTAAAGAAAAAGAAGAAGACCTATTAATTCACAAAGATAAAAGATTGATTACTAAGAATGAAGACTTGAAGAAATTGAAGGAAGACTTTCTTATTGCAATAGAAAATACCAAGAAAACTATAAGTTTTTATCCTATAAATGTTTTTGATAAGATTGAAAACATGTTTATGGTCACTCTAAGTGAGCTTGAAACAGTTTTCAAGATCAATGAGTTACTACATGGATTGTGGATGGAATCCAAAAATTCTAGAAGAACATGCAAGAGTCCAGTAGATACAAAAAATGGCTTGAAGATCCTAAAGGATAGGTTCTGTGCACTAAATAAGAAACATAAGGTTACTGAGATAATATTGAATGAGCAAAGGATCTAGTTAGATGACAAGGAAAAAGAATTGAAGAACACTTTCTCTAGTTTTAATTTACAATTGGAAAACAAAATTAATGAAATAAAAGAGGTAAAGTCTGAACTCTTTAACCTTAGAAGACAAATTGAAGCTAATGAAAGAGGGATTCCTGACCAAGCGAAACAAATACAAGGAAGGGAGCCTATAGAGAGGCAAAATTTACTGGATTGCGAGAAGAACCTACAAGAAAGACAAGTAAGACTTATAGAAGGACAAAGGTCACTAAATCAAAGAGAAGAATATTTGAATATGGCCATAAAATAGATTGAGAAGGAATTGCAGGATGACAAGAAGAAGATTGAAAAAGATCATGCAACCTTAAAGGAGAAAGAGGCTAGGTATCAAAGGATGGTTGCCTTAGTAGTCTCTATAAAAAATGATGCTACTGAAGAAAAATATCCTATTAAAAAGGAAGAAGAAAAGTCTGCATGTCTCACTGATGTTGAGACGAAAATGATTTATATTGGAGTGTTGCAGCTGCAACATTTTCCCAAAATTCAAAAAAATTTCGGGACCCTCCTTTTGCTTATATTAGCTTGATTCACTTCTTTGACTTGATATAATGATTCTTCAGAAAGACTTTTTATAATGCTTGAATTGAGCCACCACTTGTTTTAAGTTGGTCATTTCCCTTGAATGCGTTTTCAAGTGTTTGAGTCGGAAGCTCTTTTGCTTGCGTTCCCACCGTTGTGGAGAAATAATCAACTTTGGCTTCGTCATTTTTCTCCGGTACATTTTTCTTAATCGACTAACTTTTGGTTTTCACATCGGAACATTTTATTACTTCTTTCTCCGCAGTTGCAGACGGAAAACTACGAAGCCCCCCGATTATTGTATTGACCTTTCAAGCTCCGCTTTGTTGTTTCGTCGATCCTTGGGTTTTGGGTTTCCGCCGTTGCAGACGCAGAAGGAACTACCTTTCCGATCTTTTAGTTGTTTTCTCTTTCGATCCAGACCTTACATCGCGGACGGTGATGTCCTTTACAGTTCCCACCGTTGCGGCTCCTGATTCTACTATCACCCCGATGTTTAATCTCATAAGCTCCGACACGTTATCCCCGCGGATAGCTTAGTGGTTTTGCCACCCGCCGTTGCGGAAGGAATTATGCTTGCGACCTCCGATCCTTAGAGTTCCACTGTCCGATATTTCCCCGCCGCTTATGGTTGACTATATATATCTATATATGGGGTCGGGTTTATTATTCTATTTGGACTGTCGCTCACTGTCGTTTTCATGCGTTGTCATTCCGCTCAAGCTCAGTCGGACCCCCGCTGTCGGTGTACCGTCGTTCTAGGTGGCTCGACCGTGGAAGCTTAACATTTTTCTCCCTCCATACGCACTGAGGTGTCAGATAGGCTCTTGTATGCCTTATCCCGTTCCGTTTGGCTGAGCGTTTCTTGATTTTGCTCCATGGTTAGGTTTTTATGGTCGTTTTCCCTTAACCCCGTCATTTAATATCATATATAATGAGGCTGGTAGCGTAGCTATTAGTGGTGAGTCTTGTTTCCCATAGGGTGTTTTACTCCGCGGCTGTGTGTTTTCGACCTTACACTTAGTGGTTGGGGAGATTGGTGCAGATGGTCGTTACGCTGTCTGCGCCAATCTGCCCTGTTTGATGATAAGTCGATGGGGGACAGTTTTTCATGACCATCATGTGTTGCTTGGACTGGTTTCCCCCTCTTACATTGCCCATTATCCTTTAACCCACAGCCGCATTTCGTCGCACTGTTTTATGCGACCCAGTTCACGGTCGGTTTCGAACCCGAGCCAGTGGAGGGGGTGTATCACTACATAGAGTTATATTGACCATAGACTACATAGACAGTATCTTTCCTGAAAACGTACCATTGAAAACTTGCATAAGCTCCCCATTTTCCAACGTAGCACGATGATCATGGCATCCACAGAGAGCCCAAGTTTTCTTCACTTTAATGTAGATTTTGTTTCCCCGCTAGAGATTTGTTGATAGAACTATTTTGGTAGTAGAAAGCGGTGTTAGCTTGCACATATTTGCTTCATTTAACTAATTTATGTCATGTTAAACATTGATGAAGTGAAATATTGCACATTGTTGTCTCAATGTTTGCAACTTATCTGGAAATGGCTTAATGATTATAATTTCATGTATGACAGGAAGATTTCGAACTCAAAATGTCGAAGAGGCAAAAGAAGAAGGCCCCTGTGGTTGAGGAGGAGCCCGACATGGAAGTTGTCACTAAAACCAAGTATATTTATGAGGACACCAAGTGCATATCTGGTGTAGATCCTGAGTACCAGTGGGGAGAGATATACAGGTTGATCACACGCTGAGAGGTTCCTGATATGGGCTTGGAGGAAGAAGGCATATACGCCAATATAGAGAGATCTTCACTGATGAAGATTGCCACAAGACCAAAGCTCTTCCCATGCTCTAAAGTGATTGGTTGGGTTCTGCCGCGGGCAGATGTAACCACTATGATCCTGGAAAATATTGACAAACAAGGCTATGCTACCTATAGCCCAGGATATGTAGCCCTGGCCTACCACCTGCCAGAAGCAAAGTATTTTTGTCTGATGATTGGATGAGAAACATTAGAATGGACCTTGTTGAGACCCTTAAAATAATTTTGTTGTCTGGAAGAAATTTCAGAACCAGGCCAACGGGAGAATATGACACATCAAGCTTAAGGGCCCTATACAGGTTCATCGCCTTAATGCTTAACATGATTTTTGGAAGAGCTCATGGAAAGAGCTTCAAATTAGAGTGGATGCCCATTATCTTCTATGTTGCAACCCAAGGGACCATCTTCAACTAGGCTAACATAGTGTCAAATAGTCTTTCAGCCTGTATGGCCTCGGCTTTGGGAGGAGTGTCCCAAAAGAGGTCTAAATTTTACATGAGTTCCATACTCGTTGATTGTATACTGTGCAATCAACCTTTCCCCGGCCTAAGGTGCATCTGGGACAGGGAGAGGATTCCTGTCTATTCTGCATACAAGCCACTATGGGCGCACAAATACCATAGTCATTACCGGGAGTTCTGTGAAAATTTCATCATGCCTTTGTATACTCTCATTTTCCTAAAAGAATGTGACTACATGTCGGAAGAGGCATTACAGGTAATTGAAGAAAATGCAGATTATTTCCTGACGGAGGATGGCCTCTACTTCAGAATGTTTGGAGGCTCCAAAGCACCCTCCCTGCTACCCAAATATGCCACAAACTACATCATTCATAAAGAGGCGGTCCGACAAGTCTTCCTGGATGGCATAGGAAGCTTCTTATTTGAGCACAAGAAGGCTGCCTATCCCCCTTTGCCTTTCAAGCTAGGAAGTTATAAGTTCACCAGAGTGAAGAAAGCAGATGAGTTTATGGAAGAGTTAGAAAAGTTTAATTTTGGCGAGATGCCCTTCCACAGGAATGACTCCTGCAGTAAAGTGGCTGAACATTGCAAGGAGAACAATGTCCATTTCGAATACACCCACCATTGGGATAGAGAAGAATCTGTCTTCCACAGTGCATTGAACATAACAGCATTGAGGGGAAGGTTCAAGAAGAAGATCACCACCAAAGGTGGGAAGGGGCAGGATGAACAAGAAAAATCCAATGAAGAAGCCAGGAAAAGAAATGAAGAATCCCAAAGGTTGGCCCAAGAGGCAGCTAGAAAAGCAGAGGAAGATGCAAGAAATGAAGAAGAAGAAAGGAGAAGAAAGCTTGATGAGGAGCTTAAGAGACAGGAAGTAGAGAGGCTGAAGATGACTCAGACTGCGATAGAACAGTCAGCCTCTGACACAGCTGATATTCAGACTCAGGATGTGGAGAACCCAGAGGTTCAGGACCCAGAAGTACCAACTGTCAGCATACCTGGACAATCTATGGCCCCCACACTTAAGCTGGTCCCTTTTGTACATAAGGAAGGGGAAGAAATCCCTGATTTTAATGCTATCTTCTATGAAAAGGAAACCAAGAGGATAGTAAAGAGAACTAAAAAGAAGGTTGCAACACGAGGTCTGTCTGGGAAGATGATAACGGATACAACAGTTGTATATGGGATAGACCGAGATCCCAGATTTACCATTAGAGCAGGAGCTGCATTGATCCACGCTTTGGAGGATAATGTAGACAAAATCATGACAGATCTGGAGAAATCCAAGAAGTCTTCTGCTCAACTGAAAGACACATTAAGAAAGGAGAGAGAAGAAAACAGTAAGCTGAAGAGAAAATATGAGGACATGCAAAAGGAGATGAGGTCTTCAAAGGATGAACTGCAAGTTCTTCAAGTAGAAAGGAGGTCTATGGAAACTACACAAGAGTGTCTGGAGAGAGTGCAGCAAGAGTATCAGGAGCTAAGGGTTGAAAAGGAACAACTGCTGGGAAAGATAGAAGACTTAGAGCTGCAAAAGACCACCTTGGAGGAAAATGAGAAGCAAGCTCAAGAACAAGAGATGAAACTTCAAGAGCAGATTTCTTCTCTAGCAACCGCTTTAGAAGAAGCAAAAGAGAAGCAGGTTGACCTCCAACCTTTCAAGGAACATGTGTTGGCACAAAAGGCCAAGATGCTTCAACTGCAGACTGCCATAGAAGAAGAGAGATGCAAAGTTTTGCAAATAGACAGCTGATTAGAGGAAATTTTGGAAACTTCCTCTTATTTTGTTGATAGATCTCACGACGTCCTGGAAGTCCTGGAAGCAAGAATGGCAAGGTTGGAAAATAATGAAGAAACTCATGCAGAGCTTCCCTCGAAGGATTGACAGGCCCTTAAGCATGATTACGACTTATTAGAATTTGCTATAAACACAGCAGAGGATTTCAAAAAGGATGTTAGAAAAACGAAAGGAGTCTGCACAGAATTTTTCAGAAGGCTCCTAATTCCCTATAACCGGTGCCAAGCAGAAGCTGAGCAAAGGCTAGATGTTTTTCCAGACCACAACTAATTTGTGGAGATTTTATGGAAGAGGTATCAAGAGGAGGAAGCAAAAATACAGCACATCAAGGCCCTCGACCACCAAGTCTTAAGGAGTGAAGTAGATCATTCTGTCATCAGTGTGCAGTTGTTGGAGGATCAGTTGCGTTTGAGTGCGGCCAGAATTGAGGCCATCAAGAACCAAACTGCGAAGTTCGAGATAAACATTCAATTTTTGGAACCTTGTGTGTTTGAAGGCATCGCCTCTGAGGCTTTGGCATGGAAAAAATTTCTAAATACCCAAGTGGGGCCCTCCTCATGAATGACCATTCACTTGTGTAATATGTAACAATTTTGTAAACATTTGAGGAAAGTGAAATTTTGGGAGGCGAAGAGTTGGGAATCCCAAAGGTTATTTGTGGGCAGCCCAACAGTCTCATCCTTTTTGTATAAATATAGGAGATTTTGAAGAAAAAGGGGCTTTTTCCCAGTTAGACATGTAAAGAGATATTGTAAGAAGAACTACTTTTTTTTGCAATAAAGAATTATTGTTTTCCTGTCGGAGAAAGTTTGGTGGGACATTCAAATGCTATGCTATGGATTGGTGAAAGATGAACTATTTCGTTTTTTCCAGTTTTTGTCCATTATATGTGAGAACGTTCTAACTCTTAGAGCCTATGTTCTTGTTTGAATGATTTCTGGTTTATTCTGTGAAATTACCACCATGAGTAATGCATGATGTTCATAAACAATTGGCTATCTGATTGTCTAAATATCTTAATCGTTCATGTGTTGTAGGAAGGAATATTAGCTATCTGTAATTTCTCTTTATAATGCATGCACAATACACATTACTCATAAATAAGTTACAATTTGGCTCCCTGGGGATAGATAGATAGTTAGTTAGTTTTACTTTATTGCTGCATATGTGATTTAGAAGCTGGTGAGTTCTAATACGAGAGGTAAGAACCTACGCATCACGTTGTGACTACTCCTTGCATCATTTATCACCCTGCATGGTTAATTAGGCATGTGCATATCATACTTTAAGTCAAAAATACAAAAATATACACGGTGGACCGGGCCGCAACCGGTAAAACCTTTTATTTTTGTTACTTGACCTACGGTAGCTAGACCGCAAACCGGACGGATTCCCCATACCAAACAGTCACGGGCTAGTTGGGAACATTGACTAGGGAGAATCCCTTGCTGTTGTTGTTTGCGAATTTCCTGGCCTCAACATGGAGCTCTCAAGAACACATTCACATCAAGAAAAGAAAAAAGAGAATAGAACTACGTTGAGCCCGAACACATCTCTCCACACAAGATAAATAAAGAGAATGGGTTAGATAATGGCTCAGCCATTCTCGATGAAATTTTGATTAAACAAAGATCAGCTCATGACAGAAGTGGTCTAGGGTATAAATAGGACGAATAAGTCAACCATTGGACCCCCATAACCAAATTTGAAGGAGGTACTACATCTTCAAAAGATCAGTATTCTTCTATGAAATGGGAATATGAGAACACCTTCAAGAGTTATTACTACTCCTGTCACAAACATGGACACAAAGCAGTGGAATGTGATACTTTTGAAAAGAAAACTCAAAAGAGTTCCTATGAAATTATAAAGTGTTGGAGATGCAAGCTTGTTGGGCATACAACAAAGTTTTGTCACTCCATAAGGTGTTTCAATTGTGAAGACTTTGGTCACAAAGCACAAAATTGCATGATTCCAAAGAAACAATACAATCAAAAGGAGAATGCTCCAAGCAGTCAAAGAAGCGATTTTAAAAGAGATGACATTCAAAATCTAGAAGGAAAGATGCCTCATGGCATGTCTTTAAAGATGGAATCTGAGAAAATACATAAGAATTCAAGAAAGACAAGTCCAAAGAAGAAGATAAAGAAAGTTTGGAGACCAAAGACAGGAGGTCTTAATCCTCATGCCAAAACAAGTGACTCTTATGGAAATGAATCTCTAGAAGAAGACACTCATTCTATAAATGATGACCACTCCATGGTTGAAGAAAATCCGAGTGTTGAAGAAGACTTGGAAATGACTCTTTTAATTTGTTAAAGAGTCCTTATTAGATGCCAGAATTTAGTTGCTTCAGGTCAATATTAAAAATGGAATTAAATACCTAAAGATGACTTGGATGAGAAATCAGTATCTAATTTTGGATAGGTTAGCAACTAGTGTCCCTAAAAAACATAAAAGCAAAGATAGCTCTCTATCCTTGAAACTGATAATATTTTCCAAATATAAAGGATGTTATGATAATAATAATAAAAGAGCATTTCTTGGATAACTGGTATTACATGTTTAAGAAAGAGCACTAAGTTAAGGGGAGCCAATTTGATAGAAAAATATGTCTATTTTGTTGTTCAAAGAGAGCATTATTTGAAGATAAACTCATATCCTTACCTGAGAATGCAATAGAGGATTATATGTTTGAAGACATAATGAAGTATTTTAACAGCAACAAGAGAGGTAAAAATATTGACATTTGAGGAGGAGAAAAGATATTCATTATCATTGATGTGAGAAGTCAATATGATGAAAAATAATCAATTTTTGAAAGCAACTTCCAACCATGGAAGATGTGTTAAAGCAACCCTAATTTGATCAAATCGATTAAGCAGACCTTATGATCAAATGCAGATTTTAATTGCACATTGCTCTTCACTCATGTGAAAAGAGATAGATGAAAAAATGGGTACTAGTGATCAAAGCCAGGGGGAGTCATTCAACCATTTTCCCTTGATGTCAAAGGGGGAGAAATGAAAAGTATTTCCATCAATGCCAAAGGGGGAGATTGTTGGCAATATGTCAGATGAATTTGTTAGCGTTGATGTCAATATGTGATGTGGAGGAAATCATGACATGGAATGACATAGATGATGATGATGTTTTGGAGATATCATGAATACATTATAGCAATCTGACATCATTTTGGAAAAATATGGCAATTTGGTGAAAAACACGAAAATGACTAAGGGGAAATGAGTAAAAATTGCCTTCGGGAAATGCACACCATACTTTACAGGACAATATAAATTCCCTCCCCCCATGGGGGTCCTGTAGATAAATGGTTTTCCTACCTGACCATGTCTTCAGTTTGTCCTGGAAGTGCCTTAGGGAGAAGTTATGGACCTGCCAAAACAAGGGTTTAGCAAGCAAAAAAACACTAAATTGCCTCAGAAAGATGCCCACCCTAAATTATGGGTTAGAGTAAATTCCCAAAGAACATGGGGGTCTTGTAATATGTTGGATTGTATATCCAACCATGGCCTTATTTCTCCTTGAGCGTGTCTGGAGAAAAAGTTATTGATCTTCCAAAAAGGGGTTTGAGAATAAGTTTTGGAGGAAGTCCTAAAATTGACTAAGTGTCAAATCACCAAGTTGAAGAGGCATTTGGAAATGCATGCCAAAGCTTGTCTGAGTGATGATAAATTCATAAGAAGGTATAAGAATGTTCTTTGATGAAATGACTATCTAGCCATGCTCTTAGTATTTCTTATGGTGACTTCCTGAGGAAAATATCAACCTCCCAAAAGAGCTAAGAACATTAGTTTGCATAATCAAAAGTATGAAAAATTAACTAAGAGTTGAAAAAAAGAGTTTGAGAGCCCACTTGGAAATGCACGCCAGAGTCGGTCTTGAACTGATAAATTCATCATATATTATGGGTCCATTCTTTGATTATCTGGGCATCCACTCATGATTTTAGTTTTCTTCTAAGTGTTCACACGTGTGAAATAGAAGTCTGCCAAAATGGGAAGAAGATGGTTTTGATGTTAGAAAAAGAGTTGAAAATCCACTTTAAGATGTTCGCCAGAAGCTCAGGGGTCTTAGTAACATCTTAGGATGACGTGGTCTTGTTTCCTAGTGGACTGGTTGTCCAGCCATACCTTCAATTTACTTAGTGATGGTCAGATGAGAAAGATATGAGTCTGCCAAAATGCCTCTTGGCATAGTAATGACTAGGGTCTGACAAAATTGACTAAGTGTTGAATTGAGCAGTTTGAAAGACCATTTTAAAGTGACTTCTAGAGACTCTGTGTTTGTCAGTAAGTTTTTAAGGTGGCATGGTCTTGTTCGTAGTTAAGGTGGCTACCTAGTCATACTCTCAGTTTGTTTAAATGATGGTCAAGATGTGAAACATATAAGTCTTCCAAAAGTTAGAAAAGTATACTTGTACAATCTTGGTGAACTAAAAGAGTGAGCTACAGGAAATTAATAAACATAAATTTATAAAAGGATTTTTGCATATGTTGAGAATTCCAAAGCATTACAAGAAAAGAATGAAATCCTATTTGAAAAGAAAAAAATTAAAAAGAAGATTAAAAACAAAGAAAGTTAATGAATATTAAAAGAAAATTAAAAAGGAAGGTTAAAAAATTGAAAGAAAAATTACGTGAAAGTGAGGTTGAAATAAAAAGGGAGTTCCGTAAAAATGGATGAAAAAGCTAAAGATGTATTTTGTCATGGGATTTAGAAGGCCATGGTGTTTTCTCATTGTATGTGCAAATATAAGTTTTATGATGAGTAATACTCTATTAAGTTGCATGTTGTTAAGAATCACAATATAAGAACTTAAATAATATGTGATAAAACATAAAGACATGTTGTTAAGAATAAAAATATAAAAACTTAAGTGATATGTTATAAAACATAAAGAGGCACGTATTGTGAAAAGTTATGATGTCTTATAAAAGATAAAGACATGATGTTTTATTTAAAAATAAAACAAAGGAGGAATCACATTATTACATTAGTTAAATTCTTAATGAAGAGACATGTCCCATTTCAAAAAGATATCATATCATTTTAAGAGTCATGATGATTCAAGTTCCAAGACTATTGGAGCATATATAAATTTGGAATCAGAGTGTGTCTAAGTGTATCTCGGTGGATAAAATATAAATATTTAGGTGGATATACTACCTTTTATATGAACCTTGTGTTCATTCAAACAGATTGGTGTCTGTAATCAGGTTGGAACCTGAATGAGGATTGGATTCCTCATTACAAGATGGGTCTTGTAAGAGAGCTAGGTCTCTCAATCTAGTTGGGTCTGGATAGTTCATGCTATGTAATGTTAAATTTTATTTAATAAAAAATACATTTGATGTATTCATATGTGTTTATTATTTCGCATATATATATAATTGGTAAATGTTATGAATCATTAAAGGTCATTTGTGTTTTGGCGAGAAAGTTTTAACAGACACTGATTCACCCCCCCTCTCAGTGTATGAGACCTGTTTAACAGAGAAATCATCCAAGGAAGAGGATGATGGAAAGGAATATTTCGTTTAGTGAAGAATATAATTCATTCTTTGCTCATAAATAACGAGTGAAGGGGTGAAGAATAGTTACTTGGGGTCCCGATACAATTTCTCTAAGGCAAGCATTTGAATCACTAACCATTTTTCAAAATAGTTGCATGGGGTTTCCTCCCACGTCTGTCCTAGGTCCAGTGGAAATATCCTTCCACTATCACTTGTGTATGAATTATAGTGGCTGAGATACTAAGGCTACCAATCCTACGAAGAAGGTTCGACAAAACAGTCATAAGTCCAACTGTAGTGCATGGGAAGGGTAACAAAGCTTGAAACTCAAATAGTACTAGAACCACACAGGGAAAAGGGTGGTACTGAGTTAATACCCAAACACACAATAGTTTTGACTTATGATAAACTGAGTATTGGAGGGGTATCTCCACAACCCAATATCACACGACCTCATGCTTGACTCCTATGTGACAGGAGCTTTCCGGTTCACTTCTTTACAAGGTTCAATTTCCTATAAGAATTGCCACTATGTCTGAGTTTGATATATCTGGGTAGCTTAAGGATAAACCCTAACCCAAATCCCTATACGTAGGTGTCGTCTTGAAAAACAAAAAAATTACTAATTGATTTTAGATTATAATCATTTTTTAGAGGTTGTTACTTACTCAAGGGTAAATGATCGTGAAGCTGATGGAAATTTTGACTCAACAAGAAAGCAAAAGATACATGATGCAATGCATTTCAAATTGATGTTGTCACTTATTCTTCTTTTCCAAAACTAATGAATTTGCTTACTTGAATTTGGAAACAAAGATTTTTGGACTATTGCCACAACTAATATATTTTTTATTAAATAGTTATTATAATTTATTTTTATATCTAAAATCAAGAGCAATGTAGTATTATTTTCCAAGGGTGAAGATTAGTATAAGAATTATTTCTTTAATCTACTAAAAAAATGATCATCACCCATTAATTAATGAGCAGTAGATTTTGAAGCCTGTATGAAGCAGACTTGGTACGTCAAGGATTATTGATTAATTAGTATAGGGATTAAGAATACAGATCATTGAATAATTGGAAAATGAAGTCACAAGTAATATCTTATGAAGAATGTTGAACATGATTTCTCTCTCTACAACACAGGTGTTTTTTTGCACAAGGCCTTGATTCTTTCCTAGATATAAACAATTGCATTCCACCCTGTGGTTGTTGGTCAGAGTTACCAAATGATAATTAAATTACACTAGTATTTATAAATAAAATGTTATGTGTCTTGTTGATTTTCATTGTCTTCACATTAATCATTTTCCTTGAAAATCACATCTGTCTCCACGATATATTTCTTCAATGTGTAATTGGAATCTATTCCACCCATGTAGTCATTACTAGGAGCAAGAGTGCTATGATCATGACTAGAGATATTATAATGCATATCAATGAGATATTTGAATTCACAAATTCCTCTATTGAAGCCCTCGCCAACTTTATTAGCTTCACTTTCAAAAACTGTTGGGCATTTCTGGTGGAGCAAATGGGGATTCTCAATATAGTCATTTTCCAAAAATGGACTATAAATGGGACATTAATTTTTTGAGCTCATGTTATTTTTCAAAGAGTAAGTGAAACATTTATAATCAAAATCTATTTCTGAATTAGTTTCCTCCCAAAGTACTATGACAAATCAGAATTTGAAAAGGATTTTGGTAAGCATCACGATAACTTTTTCACAATGGAAATATTGAATTGGTTTTGAAATACTCTTGCCTCTCATATTTATTTGCAAACTCACCCCCATATTGTGAACCAACTGGTCCAATTGACAAACAAGTAATTAGTGTCTCTAAACCTAGTCATAACTTATGTTTCCTTATCAACCACATTTGCGCATGATACATCTAGAGTTGCATTTAATGTATTGGGAGCAAGCATCACCTCTTCAATTGGTTTGATCCTGAATTCATCAATGGTATAATATAGTCCTTCAGTGTTAGTTGTAATTTTTTTCTCCATGCTAACATTCGCGGGACTAATAATATGTTTTACTGGTGAGAGTCCTTCAGGAAGCAAGTCTAAATTCATAAATTCCTCCTTATACACATTCAATTTCAAGTTGGTCATCATCAACTACATTAACTGAAACAATGTTATAAATTCGATTACATGAATAACATTCCATTGAATTGACCCTGTGATCTGTTTTCGACAAAACCATTACAAACGACTTCCCTTCTTTTAATTCATGGAGAATTATTTAATGACCTGATTTTTTATGTTAGGAGTTGATGAAGTCTCCATTGGATGGCAAATTGTATATTTTGTATAAATTTTAATAGATTTTTTTAAACTCGAATTCTTTAATATAGTTCTTGGTGTTCTTAACATTAGCGAAAAATTGGGGTCTAAAATGAGCCTCATAAGAAAAAGAGCCGAAAGAATGGGCCGCATAAAAAGCAAGAACCAATAAATAGAATTTCAAGAAAAGGAGTCAACCATAATGGTTGACTTGGCATATTTGTCTTTAAAAGCTATTATCTTTCTTCGTATTTTCAACATATGTCCTTGAGGTTTTACTCAAATTTTAAGAGGGATAAATAATTGGATGTAGAAATCATTTTCGCTTCCAACGAGTACCCACACTACATAATTTTGGTGGACCCCACCCCAAGAAAAAATGAGAACTTTTTTTTTCGTGGAGTGGGGTCCATCAAAGGTATGCAATGTGAGTTCAAAGTAACACATATTTTAATGAATTTCTTATTTTTCGTGCATTGGAGTCCATCGAAAGTATGCAGTGTGGGTACTTGTTTTCTTTGTAAGGTAGGGTCCATCAAAAGTATGCACTGATGCAGTGTGGGTACTCATTGGATGCAAAATTGAATTTCACATCCACCACATGAAATTTGAGTAAAACTACATGGATATATGTGAATTATTAAATTACCATATTGTTATAGTTAGTATAACATCAAAATTAAACTAATTAATATAAATATAAAATGGATATTATTTAATAAAAAAATATATAAAAAAAAAAGTTGATAAAATTTTTAACTTAACTAAAGCTTATTTAAATCTTAATCAAAATACATTTAAACATAACAAATAAGCAAATAAGACACCTATGAAATAAATCCGAGGTCTACATTTTTATCTAATTCAAAAAATCCAAAATATCATATAATATCTAAACACCTATCAACTGTGTAACCTATTTTGACAATTTTAAAGCAAAATCATAACCTTTTTCTGGTTTTTTAAGACATTATCAACTCTGTAACCCATTTTGACAATTTTAAAGCAAAATCATAACCTTTTTCTGGTTTTTTTAGATGGTTATCAACTCTATAACCCATTTTGACAATTTTAAAGCAAAATCATAACCATTTTTTGGTTTTTTAGAGGGTATTTGATAGTCCCATCAAATTAATGTCTTAGTCCCAACATACTTCAACATGCCAATTAGAATTCGGATTAAGAGGCCAGAAAGTAGGATCCTCTTGATTTATGTTGTCTTCACGTTCATCATTTCCCTTGAAAATCACATCCATGTCCCACCATACTTCAATATGCCAATAAGAATCTGGATTAAGAGGCCTAAAGAGGATCATCTTCTTGATTTGTGTCCTCTTCACGTTCAATATTTGCTTTGAAAATCACATCCATCTCCATGAGATATTCAGCAAGAGTGCTCTGATCATGGATATATTTAGCAAGAGTGCTCTGATCACGATTACAATGCATCAATGAGAGATCTGAATTCACAAATTCTTCTGTTGAAGCAACAAGTTTGTCGCCAACGTTATTAGCTTCACTCTCAAAACCGGCTCCGCATTTCTGTTGGAGCAAATAGAGATTCTCCATACAGTCATTTTCCAGAAACGAACTATAAGTGGGCCATTCGGGTTCTAAGCTGATGCTATATTTCGAATAAGAAGTGAAACATTTATATTCGAAATCTATTTCTGAATCAGTTCTCTCCCAAAATGTTCTATGACAAATTGGAATTTGAAATGGATTCTCGTAAGCATTGCGATAGCTTTTTGGCAATGGGAATATTGCATATTCTGGGGTATTGAGAAAAATCCCTACCTCTTTAATTGGTCTAAACCAGGATCCATCAATTGAATGATATAATCCTTCAATATTAGCTGAAATTTCTGATTTCTCCATGCTAACAACTGAGTGACTGATAATTTGTTTTGCTGGTAAGAATCCTTCGGGAAGCAAGTTCAACTCCAGCAATACCTCCTCATACATTTTGTCTATTACACGATCAATTTCAAGTTGGTCATCATCAACAGTAACTGAAACCATTCTATAAATTGGATCACATGAATAACATTCATCTTTCTTATTGAGTGACTTGACCCTGTGGAAAAAACCATTGCAGCGCCTTCGCTTCTTTTTATTCGTGAAGAATTATGAGATAACCTAATTTTTTATGCTTCAATATTAGGTTTTTGTGAAGAATTATTAGATAACCTAATTTTCGATGCTTCAATATTAGTATTTTGTGAAGAATTATTAGATAACCTAATTTTCGATGCTTCAATATTAGGTTTTCGTGAAAAATTATTAGATAACCTAAGTTTAGTCTCAGCTGGACGAAGACGAACTGCATATTTTGTATAAATTTTAGTAGCTTTTTCTTTAGGAGTCCTCGAATTATTTGATACAGTTCCTGGTGATCTTAAAGATTTTTCTTTTGAAGTTGTGAGAATCTCCTCAGAAGTACTTCTCTAGAATCTTACACGAGAAGCTGTAGATTTCATATCAATTTTAACAGCTTTTTCACTAGGAGTCCTCGAATTCTCTGCTACAGTTCCCGGTGATCTTAAAGTTTTTTCACTAGGAGTCCACGAATTCTTTGATACAGTTCCCTGTGATCTTAAATTTTTTTCTTTGTGAGTTGTGGGAATATCCTAAGAAGTACTTCTCTGGAATGTTACACGAGAAGCTACAGATTTCATATCAATTTTAACAGTTTTTTCCCTAGGAGTCCTCAAATTCTCTGCTACAGTTCCCATTGATCTTAAAGCTTTTTCACTAGGAGTCCTCGAATTCTTTGATACAGTTCCCGATGATCTAAAATATTTTTTTTGGAGTTGTGAGAATCTCCTCAGAAGTACTTCTCTGGAATCTTACATGAGAAGCTGCAGATTTCATATCAATTTTAACATCTTTTTCACTAGGAGTCCTCGAATTCTCTGCTACAGTTCCCGGTGATCTTAAAGCTTTTTTCACTAGGAGTCCTTGAATTCTTTGATATAGTTCCCTGTGATCTTAAAGATTTTTCTTTCTGAGTTGTGAGAATCTCCTCAGAAGTACTTCTCTGGAATCTTACACAAGAAGCTATAGATTTCATATCAATTTTAACATCTTTTTCACTAGGAGTTCTTGAATTCTCTGCTACAGTTCTCGCTGATCTTAAAGCTTTTTCACTAGGAGTCCTCGAATTCTTTGATATAGTTCCTGGTGATCTTAAAGATTTTTCATTTGGAGTTGTGAGAATCTCCTCAGAATTACTTCTCTAGAATCTTACATGAGAAGCTACATATTTCATATCAATTTTAACAGCTTTTTCACTAGGAGTCCTCGAATTCTCTACTACAGTTCCCAATGATCTTAAATATTTTTCCCTAGGAGTCCTTGAATTCTTTGATACAGTTCCCGGTGATCTTAAATATTTTTCTTTTGGAGTTGTGAGAATCTCCTCAGAATTACTTCTCTGGAATCTTACACGAGAAGCTGCAGATTTCATATCAATTTTAATAGCTTTTTCACTAGGAGTCCTCGAATTCTCTGCTACAGTTCCCGGTGATCTTAAAGTTTTTTCACTAGGAGTCCACGAATTATTTGATACAGTTCCCTGTGATATTAAAGTTTTTTCTTTGTGAGTTGTGGGAATCTCCTCAGAAGTACTTCTCTGGAATATTACATGAGAAGTTGCAGATTTCATATCAATTTTAACAGCTTTTTCACTAAGAGTCCTCGAATTCTCTGCTGCGGTTCCCGGTGATCTTAAATTTTTTTCACTAGGAGTCCTCGAATTATTTGATATAGTTCTTGGTGATCTTAAAAAAAATCTTTTGGAGTTGTGAGAATCTCCTCAGAGATACTTCTCTAGAATCTTACACAAGAAGCTGCAAATTTCATATCAATTTTAACAACTTTTTCACTAGGAGTCCTCAAATTCTCTGCTACATTTCTCGGTGATCTTAAATATTTTTCACTAGGAGTCCTCGAATTCTTTGATACAGTTCCTTGTGATCTTAAATATTTTTCTTTGTGAGTTGTGAGAATCTCCTTAGAAGTACTTCTCTAGAATCTTACACGAGAAGCTGTAGATTTCATATCAATTTTGATAGCTTTTTCACTAGGAGTCCTCGAATTCTCTGCTACAGTTCCTGGTGATCTTAAAGTTTTTTCACTAGGAGTCCTCGAATTATTTGATACAGTTCCCAGTGATCTTAAAGCTTTTTCTTTTGGAATTGTGAGAATCTCCTTAGAAGTACTTCTCTGGAATCTTACACGAGAAGCTGCAGATTTCATATCAATTTTTACAACTTTTTCACTAGGATTCCTCGAATTCTCTGCTACAGTTCCCAGTGATCTTAAAGCTTTTTCACTAGGAGTCCTCGAATTATTTGATACAGTTCCCAGTGATCTTCAATATTTTTCTTTTCGAGTTGTGAGAATCTCCTCAGAAGTGTTTCTCTGGAATCTTACAAGAGAAGCTGCGGATTTCATATCAATTTTAACATCTTTTTCACTAAGAGTCCTCGAATTCTCTGCTACAGTTCCCGATGATTTTAAATTTTTTCACTATGAGTCCTCGAATTCTTTGATATAGTTCCCTGTGATCTTAAAGATTTTTCTTTGTGAGTTATGAGAATCTCCTCAGAAGTGCTTCTCTAGAATCTTACACGAGAAGCTACAGATTTCATATCAATTTTAACAGCTTTTTCAGTAGGAGTCCTTGAATTCTCTGCTACAGTTCTCGGTGATCTTAAATCTTTTTCACTAGGATTCCTCGAATTATTTGATACAGTTCCCGGTGATATTAAATATTTTTCTTTTGGAGTTGTGAGAATCTCCTCAGAAGTACTTTTCTAGAATATTACATGAGAAGCTGCAGATTTCATATCAATTTTAACAGCTTTTTAACTAGGAGTCCTCGAATTCTCTGCTACAGTTCTTGAGTTTCTTGAAAATTTTCCTTTCTCAAAATTTCACATAGAAATTGTGCTTGTCTTTACCAAAAACCAAAGCTTAATATCACATAAATATCTATCATTATATAAATGAATTTGGCACTGCTAAATGAAACCATTCGAGTCAGCCTAAATTTCTCTACATAGATAAACGTAGAGAGAATATTTATAAATCATATGTAAATTATCTTAATTTTTATTTTTTTATAAATAAAATTGCACAAATAAATCAAAATTTGAGCAATGAAAGTTGTGTTTAAATACCCAGCGCTCTACTAGACTCTCTCACCTCTTCTATAAGTCTATGAAGATATTCTTCCAAAACATTGAAGGAACCCAAGTGAATGTCAACATTCTGCCTCTGTGGCCTAATAAGACTTTTCTTTTTAAAAGGAATACATAACCAAGCGCACTTCATCCTTGGATATTTATTCACAAATAAGAATTTTCTTCATTTAGAAGGAATAAATCACCAAGAGCACTTCATCCTTGGATGTTTCTTCACAAATAGGATGACTATTTGAGGAGAAAACCTTGCGAATTTTAAGATATTAACAATATTTTCTCTAAGTGGTTTTTTAAAGAGTTTCTCATAATTCAACCCTAATGTAACCAAATAAATGAACCAATTTCTCAAGAATCAAATTGGTTTTTTTTAAGAGTTTCTCAATTCAACCCTAATGTAACCAAATAAATGAACCAATTTCTCTAGAATCAAATTGGTTTTTTTTAAGAGTTTCTCAATTCAACCCTAATGTAACCAAATAAATGAACCAATTTATCTTGGATCAAATTTAGATTTCTCTTGAATCAAATTTAGAGAGGACCCAAACTATCCCATTGGAAAATAATTGCAATTATCTTTTACTAGATTCTAAAAAGTCTATTCTTCAAGTTAAGATAGGTTCAATTTGAATGGACTTGAAGGCTTATTTCCTTTTAACTCTAATAAAAGTAGAATTGGACAATGAACAAACAAGCCATAGGCTCTTCCAAAGTTCTAAATATGTCCATCAAAATTAATATAGAATAAAACAAGAAAATGATCAAACCCCTTAGAGGCAATATCCCTTCCTATTCTATTGTTTTTCAAGGATGGTATCGAAGAGACTAGTTCCACATCCACCAATCGGTGATCTTCAATCTTGTGTAAGAAATAGTTTGCAAGACGATCAACTTTGGCTATATTACCAGAAACCTGGTTGTTCAAAGAATAATTTAGACATCATCCAATGATCACTTGCCCCACTTGAACATCATAGGGAGCAAAAAATTGAATCCAATAGGTATTCTTTTCTTTACATGGACTATACACATTCAAGACAATGACAATATGGCCCAAATCCTTATTCATAAATTTAATGTGAAAATATCCCTTCTTGATCCCCACACCAAAAAAAAAAATCTTATTATAACAATGAGTTTATGGTAGCTTGGATGTGTAGAATATAAAATGTATATTATCCAAGATAATTCTTGTCAAATTTGAAGGGTTGGGGGATATATAACCATTTTTATAGATAAGAATCCCATCATTTTCCAAGTAATAACCTTCATATATATTTTCTAATTTATCTTGTTGCAATGCATCTTTCACTTGAATGTAGTGTTCATCTTTAGAAAGGAATTAGTGAACAACTATCCTCTTCAAATATGATTTTCAAATCAATAGTTTCTACTACCTTAATCTTTGTGATGAGTGAATCAACCACTTTGCTTCCTTTTCTTTTTATGTGCTTCTTCTTAAAACCAATTTGACATTAGTTCAAAGATCAAACCTCTCACCCATTTGGTAGTGCCTTCACTTTTTTAAAGTAGACACTACTGGAACTAGTTCCAAGTAATGAGTAGCATATTTTTCTTGGATTATACTACTTTAATAGTATATATAATATACTGTGAAGTCATGTTCATAAAATTCTTGGTAAAATTATAATTATATCCTTACTAATAAAACTAACGTTAGTTTGCATCAAATAGCTCCAAGTAGCACAATAGTAAGAGTACAGGCATTGGTTCCAAGTAACCTTGGCATTCACTTTCTTCCAGCTAGTTGTAACATTAGTGTTAGGTTTCTTTACTTGGATATTATTTGAATCTAGAACCTATTCATAAATAATAAATAAGTTTTTTATTCCATTGCATTGTGTAATGTTTTAAAATGTTAAATCATTGATTAAATATATTGATAAATTACATTGATATAGTGAAATATATATAATCATTATATTAAAACACAATAAATAAAATAAATATAATATATAATCATTATATTAAAAATATTTTATTTTTAATGATTAAGTGAATTTTTTAAACAAATTCTTAAAAAAAATAGACTTATTTGCAAATTATATTGTTCTAAACTTACGTAATAGTGTAAACCAACCTAAATGCATCTTTAAATTACTAATCCACATAGATGCTTACTAATTAGTTAACCTCATTGGCGCATATAAGTGTGATAAATGCGTTGTTGGTTTTAACAAACACAACAACAACAACAACATTCCTATTAATGGTATCGTTAATGCTACTATTAATTTAATCACAAATATTAGAATATATTATGATGCATAGACTAGAATACACACCAATGATTTAGATAAACAAATAATGATATTTGCAATTGGATATATCGCTTCTAAAGATAAGAACAGCAGCATTGTTATCATCATCACTCGGTAATTTTTGCATGATGGAGCATACGAGAGATAGAAGTGCATTAGTGCATTTATGAGAATAATCAACATTGGTGCTTCAAAGAAACATTTAAAAGAAACATTACATGAAACAATGCATCATGTATAAATATAATGTATTCGTGCATCATATTTAATTGCTATGCATTGTTTTGATTATATTGAATTCTTATGCATTGGTGTGCTTAGTTTTCTGGTGAAACTATGGAAAGTCCTCCGCTATAAACTCCATTGGCCTAGAGTTTTTTAGTTATAATGAACACCCATTAAACATTCACCAAAACCTTTGTTATCAATGTAAAATATTTTAGTGAAGGTTTTTTTTAACTTTACTCAATCTTGCAAGATTAAAAACATTCACAAAAACATAAACATCCACTGTAAGGTATTTTCCTTTTATTTTACAAACTTAAGGCTTCAAAAAATAATAGATATTGTCTTTCTTTCTTTTTATTCATTACATTTCCATGTCTGTCACTATTAATATAGTATTAATATAATCTCATGAAAACCAATTTGGAAAAGAGTATCAAGAGAAAGGAATTGAAGTTATCCCACAATACTCATGTTCATTTCTCAAACCTTTTAGGATATATTTTTATCAAGCTACTATGTTTCCCATCTTAAGGAATACATAATCATACTTCTCCATTTACTATTTCCAAACCCACAACATGCTTCACAAATCTCTACACACAGAAATATTGAGAACATCTTAGTAGACTAATAATCACCATGGAGTGTTCTTACCCACAACGTGCTTCCTAAAGCTCTACATATAGAAATATTGAGAACATCTTGATAGACTATTAATCACCATGGAATTTTCTTCTAGCATAAAAAAATTACACTTTCTTATAGGGTCTATTCAAATGAGAGTCCTTAAAGAAAATAAATACAACAAAATTTATATCTCAGATTCATCAAAAGGGGAAATACTTTCTATGTAGAATTCTTGAATATTAGGAAAACTATTAGCAATAATGTGAGAAGACAACTAAATTTTGAAATTTTGAAGGGTAAGATTTCTTAACAAGTTTTGAACATCAAATTGCTATTTGAAACCCATTCAGTTAGTTGAATCCACAACATACACAAACTACAGAGTCTCAAAATATTTACATTACATCCTTGATACTAGGTGAAAACCCTATACTATGATATTCATAAGATGTTGCAAATTTAGTATAAGTGAGATTGGATTATTATTACTTGTAAAATATTCACATTAGTTAATCCATTATGGCTTTTGACCATCAAATTTTCAAAAGGCAGCATTTTCTATAAGTACTCAAGTATATCATCATTGATATGTAAATGTAATAGAAAACATGTTTTAAGGCATTTGGAATTGTCAAAGGTTAAGTGGGTAGTTCTCTAAATTTAAAATTCCCTAGCTTCAAAAATGACAAGCAATCATGAACAAACAGAAGCCAAGGAGCTCTAATTTGAATGATTATTACATATAAATTTAAGGCATAAAATATAAGTTCTTTGATATCATGCACAAATAAACATATTAAATAATTGTCCTTTTGTAATTCAATGATAAGTTCTGATAGATTTACTCAAAGACATGCTTGAAAACTCAAATTGATACCTTAGGTTTTATGATCAGTAGTTAGTAGGATTCCCAGTATATTGTTCATACATTTTTTCAAACAATCGACAAACACGTTACAAGATATTTGAAACTATGTTGATATTTCTCTATTAGTGGTTGCATTCCCTTAGGTGAATCACTCCAAAAGTGTAAGATGTCTAGAATACATCAGAATCTTGACAACAATGACATTACTCGTGACTGGGGTGACCAAGTGCAAAACACTTAACCATTGCCGCAACACAAGCCAATAGTCTACAAAAAATTTAGTTATCCTCAACATCCATTCCATTGTGGAAATTGTTGATCAATGTTGCATGAAAATAAGGAAAAAATGAAACAAGTTGGGAACTGCTTTAATCTATAAGGTCCACCAACTAAAAATAAATATTCAGCCAAAATATTCTAAGAAGAGAAATAAAAAAATAAATCATGTAAAGAACTCTATAATTCCCTAAATATATATTACTACTAAACTTAACAAAACAATTACCTTCTCCTAAATGCAATCCATGCTTTGGCTACTCTTGGAGCCAAAGCATACAAAATTGGACATTATTTAATATGGTGTTCGATGTAGAACAAACACTCTTTGCAAAATTGGGGGAAAACCCATTGAGCAACTTTTATAAGAGATAAAACATTGAGGCATAAAGGGTTTAAGCTCAAACAGACAATGAGGTCATGGATTTTTCTTCTAAGAAAATCCAAAAATTATTTTTGAACACCTTTTGCTCTGGGTTTTAATGTTAAATGTAAAAGAGTACCAAATACAATATATGAGTTTGAATGTTAACCAATGAAATGTGCTCAATATAATTGGAAGATTCATATAAAATGGTGTTTACATTAATTTTATTATTCCATATTCTTTTAAAAATACTATTCTATATTATTTTTCTTAAGTATAGTATGACCAACTTCAAAAATCATAATTAAAAAATGGAAATTAAAATAAACATTCAACAAAGAACATGGTAAAAGACTCTTGCAAATATTTTGTACAACAAAGAAGAACATGATTAAATATTTTTTGCAAATACTTTGTATGTACAACAAATAACAAAGTTAAAATATTTTTCGAAATAGTTTTCACAACAAAGAAGATGGTTAAAATGTTCAAAAGACTAGTTCCACATCCACCAATCCATGATCTTCAAACTTGTGTAAGAAATAGTTTGCAAGATGATCAAATTTAGTTATCTTACCCAAACGCCATTGTCGTTCAAAGAATAATTTATATCTCATACAATGATCACTTTCCCCTCTTCAACCACCTACAGAACAAAAATTCTAATCCAATAGGTCTTGTTTTCTCCACATGGACCATACACATTCAAAACAATGACAAAATGGACCAGATCCTTATTCATAATTTCAATGCGAAAAAATGCCTTCTTGATCCCCACACCAAAATAATTCTCTTATTGTGGCAATGCCTTTATGGTGGCTTTGATGTGTAGGATATAAAATGTATTTTATCCAAGATAATTCTTCTCAAATATGAAGAGTTGGGGATATATAACCATTTTTATAAATAATAATCCCATCATCGTTCAAGCCATAACCTTCTTATATATTTTCTAATTTCTCTTGTTGATATCGATCTTTCACTTCAAAGGAAGTGATCAACTCTACTCTTCAAAAATGATTTGTGATGAGGGAATCATCAACTTTGCTTTCTTTTTATTTTGTGTGCTTAATCATAAAACCAATATGACAAAGAATTTTTAGCTATATAGTTTTGATGGAATTCTATTTTGGTTGCTCAAATAAATACTTCCTGCCATTATGATTAGTTTAAAGATCAAACCTCTCACCATTCGGTAGTGCCTTCCTTTTTTAAAGTAGACACTATTGGAACAAGTTCCAAGTAATGAGTAGAATATTTTTGTTGGATTATAATGCTTTAATAGTATATATAATATAATGTAAATTCATGTTCATAAATTGCTTGGTAAAATTATAATTATGTATCCTTATTAATAAAGCTAGTTAGTATACATCAACTAGCTCAGAGTAGCCCAATAGTAAGAGTAGAGGTGAACTTGGTTCCAAGTATCCTTCTCATTCACTTTCCTCCAACTAACAATAATGTTACTATTAGGTTTCTGTAATTGGATATTATTTGAATTTAGAGCCTATTCATATATAATAAATGAGTCACTTGTATTCCATTGCATTGTCTAATGTTTTAAAAGGTTACATTGTTGATTAAATATTTAGATGAACTACAATGATACAATGAAAATGTGTAATCATTATATCAAAAATTAATAACTAAAATTGAAAAATAAATATTATTATTAAAATATTTTATTTGTTAATGATTAAATGATTTTTTAAACGAATAGTTAAAAGGTAGACATAGCGGTACATTGTATTGTTGTGAACTGACTAAATAGCATGACACAACCTAAATGCATATTTAAATTATGAATACACATATATATGTTTTTTAAGTAGTTAACCTCATTGGTGCATATAAGTGTGATAAATGCATCATTGGTTTTAATGACCACAACAACAACATTTCCATTAATAATCTTGTTAATGCTACTATTAATCTTATCACATATATTAGAATATATTAGGATGCATAGACTAGTATACTCACCAATTATTTAGATAAATAATAATCATATTTGCAATTGGATATAATAAACACATTGATGATTCTAAAGATAACAACAACACCAAATTGTTATCATCATCATTGGGTAGTTTTTTTATAAACTTTGCATGATGGGGAATACGAGAGATAGAAGTGCACTGCACAAGTGCATTCATAAGAATAATCAACATTGGTGCTTCAAAAAAATATTACATGAAAAAATGTCTCATATATAAATATAATGCATCGACACGTCATATTTAAATGTTATGCATTTTGTGACTAGATTTTTGGGGAAGCGATGAAAAATTCTCCACTATAACCTCCACCGACCTAGATTTTTTTAGTTATAATGAACATCCATTACAACATTCACCAAAACATTTGTTACCAATGTAAAAGGTTTTAGAGGAGTTTTTCTCATAACTTTTCTCAATCTTACAGTACTAAAAACATTCACAAAAACCTCCAGTGTAAGGTGTTTTCCTTGTAGTATACAAACTTGGGGATTCAAAAAACAATCAAAATTGTCTTGCTTTCATTTTATTCATTACATTTCCATGCATATCGTGATGAATATAATATTACTATGATTTCATAAAACCCAATTTAGCAAAGATTATCAAGAAAGAGAAACTAATTAAAGTTATCCCAAAGGTAAGAGAAAAATGTATAGGCCCGTAATAAATACATTGCATACTATGATATTCACAAGATGTTGACAATTTAATATAAGTAGATTGCAGTATTATTACGTGTAAAATATTCACATTAGTTAGTCCATTATGGCTCTATACCATCAAGATCGATCCTGCACTAATCATTGAATTGACGATTTAATATAAGTGAGATTGGATTATTATTACGTGTAAAATATTCACATTAGTTAGTCATTGAATTAATGTTTTAGTTGGAACTCATGCAATACGATCTGGAAATTCTTCAAAACGACATTAAACTTAAATAGTGGGGCAGCCATGGGCATTTAGAAATGAAGAAATTAGCCATATCTTTATAATAATAATAAAACTGTTTTTGTTAGTTATATAAAAAAATAGACTTGTATATAATTACAACTTTATTATATAAAATTAATAATAATAATAATAATCTATTTTTAAGGTCACCGCCAAGCGAGACACCAATTTGGTGTATGAGACCCCCTTGTTTGTGGGACAAGGGACCCCTCTGTGTAGTGATTTAACTGCTAAAGTCTACAGAGGTGTACATACACTACCCCCTATGGATTTGAATCTATGACCTCCTAAGAGGAAACACATGCTCTTAACCATTAGGCCCACTCATGTTGTATTGGTATGATCATAGAGTGATTTAACTGCTAAAGTCTACAGAGGTGTACATACACTACCCCCTATGGATTTGAATCTATGACCTCCTAAGAGGAAACACATGCTCTTAACCATTAGGCCCACTCATGTTGTATTGGTATGATCATAGAGTGATTTAACTGCTAAAGTCTACAGAGGTGTACATACACTACCCCCTATGGATTTGAATCTATGACCTCCTAAGAGGAAACACATGCTCTTAACCATTAGGCCCACTCATGTTGTATTGGTATGATCATAGAGTGATTTAACTGCTAAAGTCTACAGAGGTGTACATACACTACCCCCTATGGATTTGAATCTATGACCTCCTAAGAGGAAACACATGCTCTTAACCATTAGGCCCACTCATGTTGTATTGGTATGATCATAGAGTGATTTAACTGCTAAAGTCTACAGAGGTGTACATACACTACCCCCTATGGATTTGAATCTATGACCTCCTAAGAGGAAACACATGCTCTTAACCATTAGGCCCACTCATGTTGTATTGGTATGATCATAGAGTGATTTAACTGCTAAAGTCTACAGAGGTGTACATACACTACCCCCTATGGATTTGAATCTATGACCTCCTAAGAGGAAACACATGCTCTTAACCATTAGGCCCACTCATGTTGTATTGGTATGATCACAGCATGTCTTGGATAAACTAGGGATTTAATAAGCTCTTATACCAATTTAGAAATTGAGAGAATAATGATATCTATACACACCAAAAAAATATTATTCTATATTATATAAAAACCACACACTTACACATAGCTTTAACTCTATTATATAGAGTTATTCAAATCTAATTGTCTCCTAAGGAACTCTAGCTTGAATGGTTATTACATATAAATTTATGCCATAGGAACTCTAACTTCTTTGACCACGTGCACACAGAAACATGTTAAATAAATTTCCTTCAATAATTCAGTTATAATCTTTATAAATCTAGTCAACAACATGCTTGAAAACTCGAATTGAGACCTCATATTTTATGATCAATAATTAATAGGATTCCTAGTATATTGTTCATACATTTTTTTCAAACAATCTTTAAAACTATGCTAATACCAGTTTTTTAATGGTTCCTTAACTAAGGTGGCCAATGTGCAAAGCACTTAACTATTGCATCAACATGTGCTAATAATCTAGGGAAAAATTAATTATCCTCAACATCCATTTTGAAATTGTAGAGCAATGTTGCATGAAAATAAGGAATACATTTTGAAACAAGTTGATAAGTGTTTTAAGCTCTAAAATAAACCAACTAAAATTAAGTATTCGACAACAAACTCTAACCAAGAGAAAAATGAAAAATATCAATCTATCAATAAGGTAAAGAACTCTATAATTTCCAAATTACATATAACACTACTAAACTTAACCAAAAAAAATACCTTTAACTACCCTTGGAGCCAAACAATATAAAATTGGACATTATTTAATATGGTAATCAATGCAGAACAAACACTCTTTGGAAAATTGGGGAATCCCACTTAGCAACTTTTGTAATAGATAAAACGTTGAGGCATAAAATGTTAAGCAGTAAAATGTGCCTAATATAATTTCGAAGAGGAGTATAAAATGACGTTTACATTCAATTTTGTATTCTATATTTTTTTTTAAAAAGTGTTATGTATGTTTAAAAATAATAAAAATAAAGAAACATTGAGCAAGGAAGTGTTAAATTTTCATATGCTAAGCTAGATCATGAGTATTTCATTTCGAATTCATAACAAAAGCATATAAACAGAATCACTCAAAGATAGACAAGCACAACCATACAAAAGGAACACAAAGATTTATCCTGGGAAAACCCTAAAGGGAAAAACCCAGCAAAAGCTTCCTCAATATAGATGCCCCAAAAAGATAAAAGATAAAACCAACAAGGAGATCAAAGCCTGATCCTCCTCCTTCTCCAGCTACTCTTCTCTTCTCCATAAATGCGCTACACAAGTGAGAGTGTGTGTGTCTCAAATGAGGAGCACCACACCTCTATTTATATTCATCCGTTCACTTGAATTAACTCATCCGACATGTAGGCTCGAGTTAGTCATGTAGGCTCGAGTTACACATGTAGGCTCAAGTAACCACATTGGGGTGCTAATGACCCACCTTTACAAATAGAGGGACAACCTCATGACTCTTATTAGTTCTTCCGATTAGAAGCATTGGGGTACAAGATAATACAAGTGGTTCTCCCGATAGGACCATCGGGGACCACAAAAGATACATATAGAATATTCTTCGAAGTTACAATATTTCAACACGAAGGAACATGGTTAAAAACTCTAGCAAATTCTTTATACAACAAAGAAGAGCATGGTTAAATATTTTTTGCAAATACTTTCTACAACAAAGAACAAGGAAGGAACATGGTTAAATACCCTTGCAAATAATTTGTACAACTAAGAAGAACATGGTTAAAATGTTCTTGCAAATACTTTGTACAACACAAAAGAACATGGTTAAAATATTCTTTCAAATATTTTGTAAAACAAAGATTAATATGAAAGGTGGAATGAAGAGCCTCTAGCCATACATTAATTTAAATACAACAAAGAAAATGGTCCATTTTTTTTATAAATATTATCTTCAACAAAGAACAACATGGTTAAAAATGTCTAACACTACATTGATTAGATGTTGCAAAGAATATTCAGCCATGCTCTTTATCCGGGGAGTGGTTGCGGTAATCAACTTGAGTTACTATGCAGTTAAGAATTTTAATTTTCTTTTCTTTTGGTTTGTGACACACTACGTTTGGGAAACCCCACCTTTCTCTTTGACAAGTTTTCCTTGACCGAAATACCTTCGACCGGATTTTACTGCGACGAGGTTTTTCTGCGACAGACATGTCTTCGCACTTAGCTGCGACAAACTTCACTTTGAAAAGACTAAACTTTCACTTGAGGTCACTTGACTTCGACAGGATTTTTGAAAAGACTAAACTTTCACTTTAGGTCGCTTGACTTCTTCTCCTCTCTGTTTTACATTCTTCTTCTTCTACATATACAAAGACTAAGTTTTGCTTCTCTTGGAAGCTACCGACTAACATTAAAGACTAAAATTAATTTCTACCTAAGAACTTGACTTTTGGGAATACTATTGAGCTGCTTAAATATGGTGAGACGTGAACTCCATAGCATGACAATTAACTGACAAACTTGTACTCCTACGAACTCTAAACAAGTCGGTTGAGATGTGATGTAGATCTGCTTGTAATTAATATTTCCAACACTTTGAACCTTCACACCAATTGTCCTTGGATTATTCCCTAATCAACATTTCCTAATGAACATCCATAGAAATGTTGAGCCTTTCCAATAGTGCACCCTTAACTGCCACTTGTCCTTCTAAGACATCGAACGGAGCGTCCAAATGAGAATCATGATTGGTCACCTATTCAATAGTCAACACAACCCCTTCAATATGTGAAGTTAGTCTTTGCATGACGATCTTCAAGTCTGTGATCTCAAATTTGACCTCTCCTAGACTCGTGCCCCATCCTGACTCCTAGAGTTGCACCTTCTAACATTTTCAAGATCAAGGAAGGAAGGTGTACTAGAAGAACCCCCCAAACAAACTATCAGTCAGAATCCTATAGAAATATTCCCATAGGAACATGTTTGGAAGCCCATATGTGGGAAACGAAATGCATCCCCCTACCCATTTTGATATCGTCCTACTGGGACCACCATATAATTTTTGCAAACGATAAACAAATTGTTGAACTCCAACAGTATCACACAATGAACAACTGTTGAGCTAGGAGACATGTTATAACAGAAGAACATAGCCATGCTAACCATGGAATAAGAGAACTGATTGGAGAGCTCACTCATGTGGGAATGTAAATGCAAGATGACTCCTATAGCAATGATTGAATTACTCTTGTACTTGCACACTTGCAATAAAATTTGGAAATATTTCGAAATGGCATCGAACTTAAATCTTGTGGGAGTCATAAACGATGTTGGTAACCCCATTTTTGGCACACATGCAATACGATTTGGAAATATTTCGAAATGAAATCCAACTTAAATCCTAGGGGAGCCATAAGCAGTGTTAATGACCTCATTTTTAACCATGCTTCCACGATCTAGGTAGGTCAGGTGGTTAGTTAATCAATCGGCCATTGTGTTGTTATGTTGTGTAAGATGCAATAGATTCGGGGCTCAAAGTCTTCTTAGGAGATCAACAATATAGGTTTGCTTATTTTTCTCCCAAAATGTAATTCAACTATATAAATTTCCTTATTTTTCTGTGCATTCTCTCTACAATCTCTTTTTTGATAACAAGATCTTTGCAAAATTTTCCACACAAAGTATGAATTTCTAAATATTTTTTCACTTAAATATTGGTCATTAGAAGCTAACTGGATCATTGTTCAAAGGATCTCTATTATTCAGTAGAACAAGCAACCGCAATGATCTTGCTATCATTTATATAACATAAAAAATAGTCAAATGGCTAACATTAACCTTAAAACTTTACTTGCTTAAAAATCTTAGTTTTAAAAGAAAATTTAAGAATCAAATAGCATGGATCTGAAGCAATGGTAGAAATGTTTTGTTATTGCAAGAATATAATAAAATGAATAGCAAGAATCTAATATGGCATTTGAAAAAGTAAATACTGAATAGCAAAAAAAATAAAGCAAACAATTTAAAATGACCTGAGTTTAAAAAACATGTGCGTTTAATCCATCTAAAGAATCAACAATGAAGTCAATAGTTGACTTCCCTATTGGTATATTGAATAACTTGAAGGTACATGTTTGTTAAAGATGACCCTCAAAATAATCAATTTTGTTCACTAACCAACAAGCAAAAACACCAATCTAGAGAAAAACTAACCAATCAAGGCAAAAACACCATTCCAAGTAAAGAAACGAACAAGAAATACACGACCTCCTACATAACAAAGCGCGCAGTACCTAAACTGAGGATATAACACCTCCCGATGACTCCTCAACGAACCCTGTCCGCCTCCTACGGGGAACATTTGTTCTAAGTTTTGGATCTACAAGTCAAATAATTTAATTTAGGGAAGCTAAAAATAGGGTATGTGATAGATTATCTCATATGTTGTTTTCTGTAATTCAGTTGTTTTTTGCAATTTAACCTTTTGTCTATTCAATTTGATGATGAGCACCTCCAATTTCTACAATGTCTTCAGTAGTTTCAGCAGTACCAAGCACCCAATGAATCTGCAGTTTATTCAGTTGTTTCAGCAGCACCTAATGTTACGCAGCATCCTATCAGCACCAATATCAATAGAGTAAGAAGCTGATATGGGGTTTCAAGACATTTACATACCTATTCCTACTGTCTTTAAAAGCTTCTGTCTCTACTTTATCAGCTGTACAGAAAATATACACTCTTTCTTCCCAAACTTTTTTTTGACCTTTTCCTTATCCTTTTCCAACACATAGAAAATACCCCAATACTATCTAGTTCTGCTACTGCTAACATTATGTATAAGTTTACTAATAACCACTTCTCAAATTTGCACATAATTTATGCTTCCTTGTCAACCATATTTGCACATAATTTCTGCTTCCTTGTCAAAAATAACTTATGTTTCCTTGTCAACCATATTTGCACGTGACACATCTGCAGTTGCATTTGATGTATTGAGAACAAGCGTCGCCTCTTCAATTGAGAACAACCGACTGACTGATAATCTGTTTTACTAGTAAGAGTCCTTCTGGAAGCAATTAGTCCAACTCCAGCAATGCCTTCTCCTCATACATTTTGTCTATGACACTGTCAATTTCAAGTCGGTCATCGTCAATAGTAACTGAAAATTGGATCATCATCTTTATTATTGAGTGACTTGAACCTGTGATCTATTTTGGACAAAACCGCTACAGCGTCTTCCCTTCTTTTTATGCGTGAAGAATTATTCGATGACCTAATTCTTTATGCGTTAATATTAGGAGTTGCAGCTGGATGACAAACTGCAGATTTTGTAAAACATTTTGTAGCTTTTTCTTTAGGAGTCCTCGATTTTTTTGATATAGTTCCCGGTGATCCTTAAGCTTTTTCCTTCCCTAGGAGATTTTTCTTTAGCTTTTGTTTCACTAGGAGTCCTCAAATTCTCTGCTACACTTCCCGTGTATCTTAAAACTTTTCCTTTGGGAGTTGTGGGAGTCTCAGCCGAAGTTCTGAAGGATCTTACACAATAAATTTCAAATTTCGCATCAATGGTGTCCTCACCGTCCACCATGTTGTTATCCTATAAAACAGAACACTCTTCTGATTTCGGATTGGAATTGCGCTTGTCTTTGCGAGAACCAAAGTTTAATATCCGATAATTGTCTCTCTTTTTATATAAATAAGTTTGAAGTAGAGATGAATTGCTAAACTAACATAGATCCATTTTAAACCTACATCTATCAAGAATCCAAAAGGATCCAATTTGTTGAGGTGTACATTTTTTATCATTTAGATCTATCTCTATACTAGATAAATATGGGTTTAAAAAGGTATGCTAGTTTAATATTTTTTTAATATCACTCAATATGTAATTTATATTTATATTTTTTATTTATGTAGCATTAAGTGACTAACATGACACGATCTCCCCATACTAGGTTGGAGAGCACCTTTGTGACTAACATGATAGGATCTCCCCATACTAGGTTGGAGAGCACCTTCTCTGCAATCAAGCCATCCAAGTTGGCCTATCAATAATATAATTAAAATTTTGTTTTTGTTTTTTAATTTTATCTTACTATAAAAATTTTAAATAGAGAGTTATTCTTTTTAAAATTAATTATTTCCAATTCAAAAACCATCAAAATTCTTATTGTGATAAACCTTATGTGCACTCTAACAAGGCACTTGGAATGTGATGTCAAAAATGTATTTTCTCTAATTCATCCATTTAACAACAAAAGAAGAATTGTCAAACACCGGTTGATGAGAGATGTGCATAGATCCATTATTTGAGACACCACCTACATTGGAAATGAAATGAAATTAGTCTTGATCCTATAAGAATAGCACCCCACTTATACAACATTTTTGTTTTTCCCATCTCATTAATGTTATCCATTCTTGTAAGTCCCCATGGCAGGTGTAATCATGTTGCTGGCATGCAGAGGGGTGANGCACCCCACTTATACAACATTTTTGTTTTTCCCATCTCATTAATGTTATCCATTCTTGTAAGTCCCCATGGCAGGTGTAATCATGTTGCTGGCATGCAGAGGGGGGATGTGGCGGCATGTTTTAAATGATGCGTGTGGGAGGGCAGATGGCCACTCACATTGACTCATTAACTTGAGCCCAAAAATTGACATCACGGTTCCCTTATACACCTAATACCTTGGCTATCTTAGTTCCTGGTTTTAGGTTTGTAAGATTGGATTGTGCATCATGTTCTCCTGTGCTAGATTTTCTTATGAGGGGAAAAGGAATTATGACAAAGAAGGGTTTCCCAACAGGTAGAGCCAAATGTGGCCTTTCTATTGTTACAATCCAAGTCAGTGGCATCGTTTCACCCCAATTATTGTTGTCTGTAATGTTTGAATTCAAAAATTCCCAACAAAGGAAAAATTTTGGAAAAATTATCTTAACTAGCTTGGACTATGGGGGATTCGAATGGATCAAGTGGGTCTCGAATTCAATAGGGACTAATGTTGGGAGTCTTAATACTCTTCAATATACTCTCTGATGTTTTTATTATAGTTCATAGACATCTGCAACTCGATTTAGACATGATGGGAAAAAGGGGAAATTTACTAGCAATTTATGGTTCAATACCCCCTAGGGTGTGGGAAGAAATGGATCTCCAACTCCTAAGAAAACCTACAAAATTATAGAACAGCGTATGGGGACTTTAATTAGACTTCATTTACTATCATCATACATAGTTAATAGTTCTGAAATAGAGTATTAAAGCTTCATATTTGAATGCACAATTTCAGTGATATTTGCTTAAGGGAAATGACACAATAAAGCTCAACTTCCACTAATAAATGGTGCATATAATGGTTCAAAACATAGCAAGATGAATATTTACCATTGACATCATTTCAATAGATCACTAACAGCATATAACATTTCCCCAAGTCACAATATACATCAGATACACAATCTCCATTGAAAGGGAAAATTATCACATCAAAACTAGTCATAGGAAAACTTGGAAATGTGGACATTTGCATATGTATTTATTATAATTTCCACTTATAGAGAATGTGAACATGATATTATAGATCCATAAATCATACATCATATATTGGGCATCAACTGAACTCAATGGAGCGCAACCACCATTCACACTAGTGTGCCTTCATAGAAAAAACATGGAAATATGGAAGTGGAAATTGAGAGAATGGGAGGAAACATGGGTCACAAACAGAATCAGCCTCCTATTTGCAATAAAACACTCTCTGAAGCTCCAATTGAGAGTTCTGAATGGCCTCCCCCATGGAAAACTTGGATGATATTCTCACTCTCTCGAAATTGGCTCACTAGTAGGGTAAGTGTTCACTCATCGTGCAAAGGACAAGCAATTGCTCTCCAATTTCCAAAGGAAAATTTACAAATGATCATTTGAAAGCCATTTCCATTCCTCATGACCTATTTTTATAACCCTCCTAAGGTCCTCCAAGGTTGAATTGATTCCCATAGGCTTCCTCCACCTCATCCTTGATGTTTAGTAACCTTCATGCCACTTGGCCTTCTCCTCAACCCTTCTCCTGAACCTGTGATCTATTTTGGACAAAACCGCTGCAGCAGCTTCCCTTATTTTTATGCGTGAAGAATTATTCGATGACCTAATTCTTTATGCGTCAATATTAGGAGTTGCAGCGGGACGACAAACTGCAGATTTTGTAAAACTTTTTGCAGATTTTGTAAAACATTTTGTAGATTTTTCTTTAGGAGTCCTCGAATTCTTTGATATAGTTCCCAGTGATCCTAAATATTTTTCCCTCCCTCCGCAGAAGTTCTCTGGAATCTTGCACTTCGGATTTCATGTCAATTTTAAAAGTTTTTGTTTCTCTAGGAGTCCTCAAATTCTCTGCTACAGTTCTCGTGTATCTTAAAAATTTTCCTTTCGGAGTTGTGGGAGTCTCAGTCGAAGTTCTAAAGGATCTTACAGGTGTAATCATGTCACTGACATGCAGAGGGGTGATGTGGCGGCATGTTTTAAATGATTCATGTGGGAGGGCAGATGGCCACTCACATTGACTCATTAACTTGAGCCCAAACATTGACATCACGGTTCCCTTATACGCCTAGTACCTTGGCTAACTTAGCTCCTTGTTTCAGGTTTGTAAGATTGGATTGTGCATCATGTTCTCCCGTGCTAGATTTTCTCATGAGGGGTAAAGGAATTATGACAAAGAAGGGTTTCCCAACAAGTAGAGCCAAATGTGGCCTTTCTATTGTTGCAATCCAAGGCAATGGCATCGTTGCACCCCAATTATTGTTGTCTGTAATGTCTCAATTCAAAAATTCCCAACAAAGGAAAAATTTTGGAAAAATTGTCTTGAATAGCTTGGACTATGGGGGATTCGAATGGATCAAGTGGGTCTCAAATTAAATAGGGACTAATGTTGGGAGTCTTAATACTCTTCAATATACTCTTTGATGTTTTTATTACAGGTCATAGACATCTGCAACTCGATTTAGACATGATGGAAAAAAGAGAAAAATTACTAGCAATTTATGGTTCAATTCCCCCTGGGGTGTGGGAAGAAATGGATCTCCAACTCCTAAGAAAACCTACAAAATTATAGAAAAAATGATGGGGACTTTAATTAGACTTCATTTACTATCATTATACACGGTTAATAGTTCTGCAACAGAGTATTAAAGCTTCATATTTGAATGCACAATTTTAGTGATATTTGCTTAAGGGAAATGACACAATAAAGCTCAACTTCCACTCATAAATGGTGCATACAATGGTTCAAAACATAGAAAGATGAATATTTACCATTGACATCATTTCAATAGCTCAATAACAGCATATAACATTTCCCCAAGTCACAATATACATTAGATACACATTCTCCATTGAAAGGGAAAATTATCACATCAAAACTAGTCATAAGAAAACTTGGAAATGTGGACATTTGCATATGTATTTATTCTGATTTCCACTTATGGAGCATGTCAACATGGTATTATAGATCCATACATCATACATCATATATTGGGCATCAACTGAACTCAATGGGGCGCAACCACCATTCACACTAGTGTGCCTTCATAGAAAAAACATGGAAATATGGAAGTGGAAATTGAGAGAATGGGAGGAAAGATGGGTCATGAACAGCATCAGCCTCCTATCTACAATAAAAAACTCTCTAAAGCTCCAATTGAGAGTTCTGAATGGCCTCCCCCATGTCAAACTTGGATGATAATCTCACTCTCTCGAAATTGGCTCGCTAGCAGGGTAAGTGTTCACTCATTGTGCAAAGGACAAGCAATTGCTCTCCAATTTCCAAAGGAAAATTTACAAATGATCATTTGAAAGCCATTTCCATTCCTCATGACATATTTTTATAACCCCCTTAAGGTCCTCCAAGGTCGAATTGATTCCCATAGGCTTCCTCCACCTCATCCTTGATGTTTAGTAACCTTCATGCAACTTGGCCTTCTTCTCAACCCTTCATCTTCCACCCAATTCGAATGGCTGCCACTTAGTCCCAAATCCACCCTCTTGGAGGCTATTTTTAGCCCTGAAATGTGAGGTTGTCATGTTTCTGCAATCATGTCTAAAATGAGGTTTGACATGTCATAGAATCTTCGATCATTGTTGTCATAAAGCTTAGGGAATCTAGCTCCACATGGCACCTAGTTTCTTTCTAAACTCTTCCTCTTCTATGGGGAGTTACTCCTCTTCACCCATTCGAATCCTTGGGGCGTATGTATTTTTGAAAAGAAATACATTGATATGGGGCGTATGTATTTTTTGAAAAAAAAAAATTTGTGTATTTTTTATGTTGTTGATTTATCTTTACACTGATTCGAAGTTGTGGACATGGTTTTGTAACTATAAGTCTCATAAGAAAATAACAAAAAATTATCATGTGAACTAAAGAACTTGCAAATTTTATGCCAATCAATAGAGGATTCGTTGACGGATCCACTAGTATGAAGTTTGCCATGTAAGGTGTATCCTAAGATAGGGTTTAGGTTTTTTAAAAAGAGAAGGAAACAAATTTCAAAAATGGGGTCTAAAATATTGTTTTAAAACCCTTGATTGAGGTTTTTAGAAAGCTAGATCGAGCGTTTGAGCACACTTTTTAAAAATCTCAATCGAGAGTTAAAGTGCGGTTAAGCGGAGGCTCGATTGAGCTAATATCTTGATCAATATTTTAAAAGCTCAATTTATAATTTAAATAATGCTCAATCGAGCATTTAAATAATGCTCGATCGAGTTGTTGTTGTTTCACTTTTCTGATGAGTTCTGAAGGTTGATTCAAGCTTGCTCTTTCTCCTTTTTCTTTCTCTCCAACCAAGAGACCTCCAAAACAACTTCAAACCTTCCTCAAACACTCCTGCTCTTCTGCGTACCGGGCCGGCTGGATAGCTTACTCAACTCCCGGAATTCCTCTATCCGCGAAGTCTGCAAGACGAAGCTCCCTGCACGACGAGCTCACCACCTCCCATGAAGAACCCTGCAAGATCCTGCACCACATCATCGTCCTTTCAACTCAAAGTTTTGCATACGACCCCATCCAGGTAAAATAACCTCAACACTGCATACAACTTGCTTTGAAACAACCGAATCAATGCTCAAAACCAGCCATGATTGACACAACCACACGAGAAGCTCACCAATATCTTTCTTCAGCATATGGGCGGATGGGTTTCTATGATGAATCCCTTACGCTCTATTACCAAATGCAGCATGCAGGCGTAAACCCAAACAATTTCACCTATTCATTTGTCCTCAAAGCATGTGGTAGCTTATCAGCTCTACAAGAGGGCATTGAGATTCATCATCAGATACTTGAAAGTGGGGATGAATCAAATGTCTTTGTGGCTACTGCCCTCGTAGAATTGTATGGCAAATGTGGAAGTGTAGAGCTTGCGCGCCAACTATTTGACAAAATGTCTATGAGAAATGTAGTCACATTGAGCGCAATGATTGCAGGGTATGCTCAGAATGAGTATGGTAATGAAACCTTGTCACTGTTTAGTGAAATGAAAATGGCTGGTGTGGTACCCAATTCGGTCACCATGGTAAGTGTAGTTTCCATGTGCGCCAATTTAGCACTTGTGAGGCAAGCCAAGTGGGTTCATGGCTATGTAATTAAAGGGGGTTTTGATTCAGATCTTTCTGTAGGGAATGCTCTCATCGATATGTATGCTAAGTGTGGGAGTTTAGAGATTGCATGCCAGTTGTTTGACAAAATGTCTGAAAGGGATGTGGTTTCATGGAGTGTTATGATTGTAAGGCATGCCCAGAGTGGAAATGCCAATGAGGCCTTGGAACTCTTTCGGCAAATGCATTTGGCATGCATGAAACCTGATTCGGTTGCAATGGCAAGTGTGATCCCGGCATGTGCTAATTTAGGAGCTCTGCAACATGATGAAGCCACCCATGCATTTTTAATTAGAAGTGGATTTGGGTGGGATGTAAAGCATTTGTAACAGCTCTTTGGTTATAACCTTGCAAATTTATTTCAGCATGTCTTTATCAATTTATTTTTTCATGCATAAACTCCCAGCTGAAATTTATATGACGGGGGCTCATTTCTTTTTTGGGCAGCATGTTTTTCAGATTTCTTATCTTGCAGCAATTTCCAACGATCTTTCATGCTGAAAAATGCGAGAATTTTTCAGAGTTATGGGCAGCCTTCTTGTGTGAATGAAATGAAATGGCTGAAAATGAGACTGTAAGTACAAAAAAAATCAACCTTCTTTTCCTACATATATTGCAGATTTACTGCTTGTTATCACAGATCCTATAGGGGAACTACCTCGAGCAGACCATATTTTGAGCAGTCCATGTCATTGAGCACTGGAGACGAATCATTAGTTATGGATGTATGGGATCCATTTTTGAGATTATAGCTGGATTAGTTGTGTGGGCAGAGTCTCATATTAGGGCCCCATGTCATTTATTGAACAATTTCGGGATCCCTTGCCATACATTTTGAAACCTTAGATACAATGGATTTCTCCACTATTGACAGTTGGATTGGATCTTGACTTACAGTGCTTCACATTTATGTGCTTTATAGCTCAATGGTTGTATCTATTTTTAAATTTTAATAAGATTTACTTATGTAGATTTGTATTAGAGTGATTGTAGTTTGACAGTTTTAAACTGCAAATGCAAAATGTGATTCTATATTTGAGGTATAAGTTCTTACCCTTATTCTTGTACTAGTATGGTCATTAGTATAATCCTCTTGTCAACTACTCGGTGGAACTTAATCAAATTGAATTACAATTTTCTTGTATAAATAGATCAAAATGATAGTAGTGTTTACAATTATGTGATTACACATTCTCAAGAGAGTAACATAGTTAACTTGTTTGGTTTTAATAAGAGTGAAAAATTTACCCCATTTTCCGAGAATTCAGATTGCGGAATTTCGGGTACATTACAAGATCCAAGATCCTGATCAAGAGCCAAAAGTGCAAGTGATTAGCGCAATCCGGGTGAGTGTTATGAAGATAATTTATAACTGATCACGACTGTCTACCATAAGGAAAGAATGGCTTGTTTTAAAGAATTTACTGTTTGAATTTATATGTCCCTATCACTGATGGAGATTAGGCCTTTTGGCAAATCCAATTCAATTTCACCATGTGACTGGCTCATGATAAGGCCTAGGTCCACGCGCAATTGTCTCCCTGTTGGCCAGACGCAGTGACTTGGGTAGACATTAAGAGATAAATGCTTGTTTTCTCACATGAATTATGTGTGTGTAATAACATTTATATTTGAGGATGACCATACTATTGCTAATTTGAAATGGATAGTTGCATAGTAACTAGGATCCCCAATAGAGGCATTGGATATACCACTCTGTCTAATACAAGGATATGTTTCGGAAAGGAAATGAGAATGAAGGAATTGATTGGAGTCTACAAGGTGCTAGAGGTCATGGCCGACCTTGAAGATTAACTTGTTGCTTAGAAAACCAAATTACTCTTTTGACATAGAAGTTGCAAAAAAAAAAGCTTAATCCAAATCCCGATTAGCGATAATATTGGCTATAATTTTGTATACTAGGTTACACAGAGATATGGGCCTGAAATCACGGAAAGCAGCAGGCACACTTGACTGGATTTGGGGATCAAAGGAATGAAGGTTGCATTTAGTGTACCTGAAATCTTCAGCAGGCACACTGGACTGGATTTGGGGATTAAAGCAATGAAGGTTGCATTTAGTGCACCTGAAATCTTCCCTGAAATCCTTGATTCTTCTGTAACATTCAGGATATCATCCCCACAGATTCAAATAAATGTAGAAGGAACTCTACCGTTGAACAATCCGGTCCAAGGCAATTGGACTCACAAATATTTTTTAAGATATCTTCCATCTCCAAGTCCATCAACGTTTCAAAGACAGCATCTCAAAAAGAGATGACATGAAACATACTTAGATAGGGTATGAAGGGAATAATTGTAAATACATAATAATAATATTCATCAGTAATGAGAGACGTAACCGTTTGATGAAAAGGTCTGAAGCATTATACCTCGAGCTAATGTGCATTCTAGTAATTACCATTCATTTACCAAAAAACTTATTATTTAGTCTTCAAACTTCTTTGACAGCTTTGGTGTATAACATCGTCCTTGCCATCTCTGATTGGTCTTGCACATTTGTTTCCAAGGTAAGGAACTACCACAGTCATCAATATCATCTAAGGCCACTTAGCTATCTTCACTCATCTAGATGATAGACCAGCCTTGGATAATAGAAGAGATGTATCTTCCTACATTACAATTACTTGACAAGGATCCAGCATTGTGCAGGTATCTCATTGTTGTAGAGTTCCCTCCAGATAACATCCTTAGGTGATCGGTGGCTTTATAGCAGTTGATGGTTGTCCAGAAAACTCTAAATCAGCCACAACTACATATCAACTATCTAGGTTTTCAACTTCATAAATATACTCTGTTTTGCTTTATGTTTTGTTTTGTGCACTTAACTTAGTGATACTCTTACACACTTTGATACATCATGCAGGGTGTAATTCCCAATCCTTTTGGCTGTTTTCGGTCAGTAATGGGCATTTTTTAACCATTTTCTTTCTCTCATATACTCTACATGTAAATGATTTGAAGCTAAAAGCAAATACTAGCAAATTGAAACAATAGAAAGATGCAAGGTACTTGCAAATTGCAATCAACTACTGAGTAGGTAATAATCCAAAACTAGATGAAAATCAGTCACGAAACTTTGCATGACCAATATCACCAAGCCTTGAGAAATTCATGATGAAAGCCCCATGTATCTAAAAATCACTGCTGGACAACACTAGCCAAGTATAATGCAACTGATTTGTGTGGAGAAGCCCTCTTCTTTATTTACAAATTTTCCGATATACACTGCTAGTTTGCTGGGATTTAGGAATATGTTCATGATCAATCAATAAATATATTACTTTCCAGTTTTGGTTGGCATTGGCCTTATATATGATGTACTATCACAAGCCTTGCAAAGGTTCTTACATAGCTATTTATTGCCACTCATAGACCAGAAAAAGATTAAGTCATCAAACAAGCTTGTAGTTGTTTGTTTCAATTATGATCACCAGTGATCCCCACAAGTACAAAATCCCTTTCTTGAAATGGTGAAAACGGTTTGCATCCCTCACAATTATCTCTCTTCCAACAATGTTGGATATAAACTTTATGAAACTGTGACAGTCACCACACACACGGAGGTTTTTAGTGATTCGGATAAGAATGCCAGGATATGTGTTAATAACCCCAAAAGTTAAAGCTAGCTTCTCGCTATGACCACATAAAATGTATTGTTTCTCTTCCTCCTCAACATCATGCAATACAAAGTCTGTCTCATGGATATACCCTCCTTCCTTTATCTGCAAAGTCAAGCTTTCCAACATAACATAGATTTTCTCCAATTGTGGATGTGACCTGTATCCTACAAAAAATGCATGAACTTTATTCTTGATCTCGTTCCAGCTGCATCCTGGACCTTTTTTCACCCTTCTATCTTTCAACATTGTTTGCATCTTTGGTACATCATCCCACCTTCCAGCTGCACATAGATGTTAGACAGTAGTACATAATTTCCAGAGTTTTTAGGCTCTAACTCAAGAAGGTGCTTGGATGCTGTAATGTCCTCTTTTGTTTAGGCATTGAGGACAAACCCGCTAACCTATGTGATTCCTATAGGTTCGAGCGAGTACTGAAAGTCAAGGAATCAGCCGAAGACTGATGCCATATATGGAAGATCTAGGGCATCAATATTATATCACCATTGGGTCGAAGAGGGCCACTAGAACCAAAGGCCACCTGCATGCATGACATCCGGGCATTATTTAATGATACATGCACTCGATTAAGTCACCATGCGCATGCATTCAAGTCAACTTCAAATTAGAAGATAAAGTGACCTAATGAGGTCAAAAGTTAGGGTTTTCGCTGTTGAAAGTTATAAAAGAAAGATAAAGTGAATAGAGAAGTCACTTATGTGATAATTGATTTGTGGAGTGGAATTGGAGAGCTCGGCGAGCTAAGTTGGGGTTGAGCACATGCTCAGCTAACTGGTGTATTTTGGCAGCGAAATCTATCTGCCCTAGTTCATCATCAGGTTGGATCATCCAGGTTTAGCACTAATTCATCATCAGGTTACATTCAACAGTTATTCCGGGAGGTTGATTATTCATCCAGCTAGAGGGTTTCACCATCACACCGTGTCACCGTGATTAGAGACAAAGCAATTCGTTCTCCTACCTATAGGGTTCAGAACTTCCGCATGCTGCTTCCATCATCATCAGAGGGGTATTATAACCCTAGTGCACATCATCCGGGCTTCCAGCAGTAGCTTATTTATTATTCTGGAGCTTATACAGTTTGATAGGAGGGCGCATTCACTCGTGGAGGACAATTTGGTGTATCTCCTTATTCCTCCGGCAGAATCTTTGCATGCTGGGACCAGTCTCTTCACCATCAGCTGATCTATATACTGGTATGTACATGCATTGATTTCTCCTATTTTATAGCATCTCAGTATTTTTCTAGGGCACATATTTGCATGCCACTGCATTCATGCAAAGTTCAGGGTTTGCTTTCCTATTTGATTAAGGAGTAAGTCTATTAGCCATCTACAATATACGCATCAACAGGAAAATATCAGTTTGGGATATTATAGTGGTATCAGAGCTATTTTCCTTGCCAGCTATGGGCATGCAAAAATTATAAATGAATCCAGGAAACCCATACAACATTAGTCATAGGAGAGTGAGGTATAGAGACAGAGAAGAGGAGTTAGAGGACATAGATTTAGGGAACAGAGAGTATCAGTTTGAAAAAGGAAAAGAAACAATGGCCGATGATGATAAAATATCTTTCAATAGTCTCATATCAGCCATAAAAGAACTCACCACTGGGAAAAAAGAAATGATGAGCACCTTCAGGCAAATGACTGAGAAGAATGGGCTCACCCCACATAGTCCCTTGTTTCCCAACAATGATAGGGTATCCACCAGCAGTAGTAGGGAGCACTTACATACCAACATGCAGAGCCATCCCCATATATACAAGCCTTTTGGACCTACCATGCCTCAATTCTTACATAGTCCATCTGCAGTGCCTCTAGCACAAGCAGAACCAGAAGAACCCATGAGTGCCTATCTGAGAGAATATAGGGATTTAGGAGAGGACTTCCATTCAGCCATGACCTTCACTGACTTCTACCACTTTAAAAGTAAGAACAAACCCAAAGCTTACAATAGGCCATTCACCCAGAACTATGAGTTACAACGCACCGTAGGGAAACTGATTATCCTTACCTTTGAGGGCACCCGGGGTGGCCCAGCTAGGAATTGGGTGCAGAAGTTGGATACATACTTCCAGCTCAACCCCATGATTGAGACAGATGCCATTAAATTGGCTACTTTGCATTTGGACGGAGAAGCACATGAGTGGTGGTACCACGGGTTAATGACACTGGTTCACAACACCATCACCTCATACACAGATTTTACACAGAGGCTTATTGAGTGGTTTGATCGGAAGGATCCAGAGTTACACTTTAGGGAGCTGGCACAGCTCAAGCAGACAGGGAGTGCAGATGCTTTTATTTCTGAGTTTCAGAGGATAGCAGTCATGGTCACAGATATATCAGAGAGCAGGTTGATTATGTTGTTCACTGAGGCTCTCACTGAACCCTTACAGGGATGGGTCAAGTCTTATAGGCCCACCACCCTAGCAGATGCCATCAGACGGACTAGAGACTTGCAGGATGCAGTGCCCAAAAATAGGTTTCCTCCCAGGGCTAATGTTCCTATTAAAGATAAAGAAAGGAAACCACGGCCCAAGAAAGAATGGATGGACAATGATACCCGACAAGACCTTAGAAGAAAAAAGTTATGTTTCACTTGCCAGGAACCATGGATACCAGGTCATAGATGTTCAGGAAAAGGAAAGGCCTACTACATAGAGGCTTATTCCAACAGTGAGGAGGATGAGGATTACCAAGATCAAGAGCAAAGAGAGACAATAAAGACAATTGCTGAGGGACAGGCCTCAGGAGGTACCATTGCTACCATGACAGGGGTTCCTAGATTCCACACTCTTCGGATCAAAGGTACCGTACAGGGCCATAGAGTCGGAGTACTGATAGATGGTGGGGCATCCCACAACTTTATTGATGCTGCATGGGTTAAAAAGAGAGACATTCAGACTGAGAGCTTTGATGGGTTTTCGGTAGCAGCAGCAGGTCACACCATGGAGTGTAGTTAGAGGATTCCTAAATTAAAGGTAACGTTTTGGAATTATACAGTGATAGAGACATTCTATGTGGTAGATGTACCTGACATGAATGTGGTACTAGGAGTTCAGTGGTTGTATTCCATAGGGAAGTATTCCACAGGGAAGTATTCCACAAATTACCAGACCATGGAGATGGAGTTTACAGGAGCAGAAGGACAGAAGGTGGTATTGAGAGGGATGAATACCTATCCTCCCACAGCAGTGACATCACACAGGATGGAGGAAGTACTCCGGTAGGGAGATATTGAGTGGGTTGCAGAGAGTATGGTTACCTTCAAGAAACCACCAGATGAGGCCACACAACATCCAGCAGATATAGAGGCCTTACTACAGAAGCACAAGGTAGTATTTGGAGACCTTCCAGTAGGTCGACCTCCAAATAGGGGATTTGAGCACATTATTGAATTAGAGAAGGGGACCTAAGCAGTTATCACCACTTCTTACAGACATCCCAAGAGGTATAAATATGAGATCGAGAGTACAATCAAGGAACTACTCAAGCTGGGATACATCAAACCTAGCTCCAGTCTCTTTGCATCTTCAGTAGTGCTAGTGAAGAAAAAGGATGGAACCTTACCCATGTGCATCGATTACAGGTCACTCAATAAGAAGACCATAAAGAACAGGTATCCCATCCCTAGGCTTGATGAGTTAATGGATGAACTACAGGGGGCAAAGTACTTTTCCAATATTCACCTCCGCTCAGGGTACCATCAGATTCGGGTCAGGGAACAGGATGTTCCAAAGACCGCCTTCCATTGCCACTACGGACATTATGAGTTTCTAGTGATGCCATTTGGGCTCACTAATGCACCAGCTACTTTCCAATCATGCATGAACCATATCTTCAGGACACAGTTGCGTAAATATATTCTGGTATTCTTTGACGACATATTGATATACAGTCGGACTTGGGAAGAACATTTAAGACATCTTGATGAAGTACTTGGTATTCTACAGGAGCAGTCACTATATGCCAAAATGTCAAAGTGTGAGTTCGGCATGCAGGAGATGTTGTACTTAGGACATGTGATAGGAGCCAGCGGGGTCCAGGTGCACTTAGAGAAGATTCGGGCAATTTTGGATTGGCCTACACCTAAAAATGTGGCAGAACCGAGGGGATTTTTGGGCCTTTGCACCTACTACAGCAGGCATGTCAGCGGATTCTCATAGATGACCACAACCCTCACAGATCTTACCAAGAAGGGAGCATTTAGTTGGTCGGAGGCAGCAAAACAAACATTCGAGAAAATGAAGGAGCTAATGAGTTCATGCCCAGTATTAGCTTTACCAGACTTTTCTTAATCCTTTGTGTTAGAATGTGATGCTTCAAGAGAGGGAATTGGGGCAGTTTTGATGCAGAACAACCACCCCATTCAATTTGAGAGCAGGAAGCTCAAAGACTATGAGTGCCACTATTCGATATATGAAAAAGAGATGTTAGCTATCCTCCATGCGCTAACCAAGTTCAGGTAGTACTTAGTAGGTGCCAGGTTCAAGGTTAAGACAGATCACAACAGCCTAAAATACTTCCTAGAGCAGAAAGAGCTAAACGAGAGACAACAAAAATGGGTAAGTAAAATTCAGGCTTATGGCTTCGAGATTGAGTATGTAAAGGGGAAGAGCAATGTAGTGGCCGATGCACTTTCTAGACGACCAGTTACTTTATCCCTTATGAGCATCTCATCAGATTGGAGGTCTCATCTTTTGGTTGAGTACTCCAAAGATAAGTTTGCTTGCGAGCTATTGGATGGACAGATTCAGGATGATAGGTATAGGGTCATTGATGATATCATATACTACAAAAACAGAATATTCTTGGTTCCAGAGTCTCCCCTCAAGAAGAAAATCTTACAGGCATCGCACGATTCACCATTAGCAGGGCATCAGGGGTTTCTCAAGACCTACAGACAGATTAGAGAAAGGTTCTCATGGAAGGGCCTTAAGAAATATGTGATACAACATGTGAGGGAGTGTAGCTTGTGCCAACAAAACAAAATAGAGCACATCCACCTGGCTGGTTTACTACATCCCTTACCTATTCCCGAGCAGAAATGGGAGTGCATTTCTATGGACTTCATTACTGGGCTGCCCAAGGTCCAAGGCAGAGACTGTTTGTACGTAGTAGTGGACAGATTGACTAAGTTTGCTCACTTCTTTGCCATATCATCAAATTATTCAGCAGCACAAGTAGCATAACTATTTTTCAGATAGGTATTTAGACTCCATGTGTTACCCAAGACCATTGTCAGTGACAAGGACAACAAATTCACAGGAGCCTTTTGGCAAGAGCTTTTCCGGTTAATGGGGACCGAATTAGCCAGGAGCACAAGTTATCATCCGCAAAGTGACGGGCAGACTGAGATTGTTAATAAATGGATTGAGGGATACTTGAGAAATTACGTATCCAGTCAGCAGAGGACATGGATCAAATGGTTACACTTGGGTGAACATTGTTACAACGCCACCTACCATATGACCATTAGGATGACCCCTTTCCGAGCCCTGTATGGGTATGATGCTTCCACTTTTGCAGATTGAATATTTGGCGATACCAAGGCCCCCAAAGCCAAGGAGTGGATTCAGGAGGGTCAAGATATCCTCAAGATACTCAGGGAGAACATACAAGCTGCTCAAAATCAACAGAAGATATATGCAGACATGCACAGATTTGAGCGCAGTTTTGAGGTGGGAGACTTCGTTTATTTACGCCTCCAACCTTACCGACAGTCATCTCTTAAAAAGAAAGGAGCAGAAAAACTCCAACCTCGTTTCTATGGTCCATACAAGATAATTCGGAAGGTCGGAGAGGTAGCATATGAGATAGAACTACCCCCAGAGAGCAAGATTCACAACTTATTTCATGTCTCCAATCTCAAGAAGGTGGTTGGTCAACAGATTGTTACATCTTTCGAGCTGCCTCCCCTTGATGACGAGGGGCAATTGGTTCTGATTCCGGAGCGCATCCTAGGGGTACGAGAGCGGAAATTGAGGAACAGAATCATCAGAGATTACCTGGTTCAATGGAAAGATCTGCCTATAGAGGAGGCTATTTGGGAGGCAGAACATGTATTACAGCACCCAGCTTTACAGTTGCTTGAGGACAAGCAAATTCGAGCGGGGAGGACTGTAATGTCCTCTTCTGTTTAGGCATTGAGGACCAACCCACTAACCTATGTGATTCCTATAGTTTCGAGGGGGTACTGACAGTCAAGGAATCAACCAAAGACTGATGCCATATATAGAAGATCTAGGGCATCAATATTATATCACCATTGGGTTGCAGAGAGCCACTAGAGCCAAAGGCCACCTGCATGCATGACATCCAGGCATTATTTAATTCTGCATGCACCCGATTAATCCTCCATACGCACACATGCAAGTCAACATCAAATTAGAAGATAAAGTGACCTAATTAGGTCAAAAGTTAGGGTTTTCACAGTTGAAAGTTATAAAAGAAAGATAAAGTGAATGGAGAAGTCACTTATGTGATAATTGATTTGTGGATTCGAATTGGAGAGCTTGGCGAGCTAAGTTGGGGTTGAGCGCATGCTCAACTAACTGGTGTATTTCGACAACAAAATCTATCTGCCCTTGTTCGTCATCAGGTTGGATCATCCAAGTTCAGCACTAGTTCATCATCAGGTTACATTCAGCAGTTATTCCGGGAGGTTGATTATTCATCCAGCCAGAGGGTTTCACCGTCACACCGTGTCACCATGATTAGAGACAAAGCAATTTGTTTTCCTACCTACAGGGTTTAGAACTTCTGCATGCTGCTTCCATCATCATCAGAGGGGTATTATAATCCTAGTGCACATCATTCGGGCTTCCAGCAGCAGCTTATTTATTATTCTGGAGCTTATACAGTTTGAGAGGAGGGCGCATTCACCTATGGAGGACGATTTGGTGTATCTCCTTATTCCTCCAGCAGAATCCTTACACGCTGGGACCAGTCTCTTCACCATCAGCTGATCTATATACTGGTATGTATATGCATTGATTTCTCCTATTTTATAGCATCTCAGTATTTTTCTAGGGCACGTATTTGCATGCAACTGCATGCATGCAAAGTTTGGGGTTTGCCTTCCTATTTGATCAAGGAGTAAGTGTATTAGCCACCTATAGTATACACATAAACAAGAAAGTACCAGTTTGGGATATTACAGATGCACATTCTGCTAGCTTTATATTGCAAAGGATTCTGCTGGCCAAAATTAGGGCGCCCCACACACTCGCACCGGGTTCTACTGGCATTCCTTTTATGAAGTCAGGCACTTCATCCAAACACCCAACACAACCAAGAAGGTCGACCATGCATGCATAGTGCTCCATCCTAGGTGTAATGCCATAATCTCGATCAATGCACTTGAAGTATTGCTTACCTTCATCCACCAGGCCAAAATGTCGCCATGTGATAAAACAACAATGAATGTAACATAATCTGGTTTCATTTGAGTTTATTGCATTTGGTTAAAAAGAGCAAGAGCATCCTCACCATAACCATGCATTCCATATCTTGTAATCATCGTATTCCACGAGACCACATCTATGTTGTGCAATTTATCAAACAATAGGCGTGCGGTTTCTACACTTCCACATTTGGCATACATATATATGAGTGCATTCCCCACCGAAACATCACATTCTAATCCATTTCTTATTGTGTACCCATGAATCCACCGGCCTTGTTCCAGAGCCAATAAATGTGCATAGGCATGGAGCACAATCACCGCAGTGATAGAGTTGGGTATCACATCTATCAGAGGCATTTGACAAAAGAGTGCTATTGCCTTGTTGGCATAGCCATTTTGGGAAAATCCACCAATCATTGAAGTCCACGACACAACGTGCTTTTTAGACTTTTTGTCAAAACATTGACATGCTGTCTCTATCCTTCCACATTTGGCATACATGTCTATTAGGGCATTCCCCACAGAAACATCCCACCCAAATCCACTTCTAATTAAATATGCATGGGTGGCTTCCCCATGTTCCAGATCTCCTAAATTAGCACACGCCGGGATCACACTTGCCATTGCAACCGAATCAGGTTTCATACATGCCAAATGCATTTGTCGAAAGAGATCGAAGGCCTCGTTGGCATTTCCACTCTGGGCATGCCTTACAATCATAACACTCAGATGAAACCACATCCCTTTCAGACATTTTGTCAAACAAGTGGCATGCAATCTCTATACCCCCACACTTAGCATACATATCGATGAGAGCATTCCCTACATAAAGATCTGAATCAAAACCCCCTTTAATTACATATCCATGAACCCACTTGGCTTGCCTCACAACTGCTAAATTGGCGCACATGGAAACTACACTGACCATGGTGACTGAATTGGGTACCACACCAGCCATTTGCATTTCATTCTGAGCACACCCTACAATCATTGCGCTCCATGTGACTACATTTCTCATAGACATTTTGTCAAATAGTTGGCGCGCAAGCTCTACACTTCCGCATTTGCCATACATATCTATGAGGGCAGTAGCCACAAAGACATTTGATTCATCCTCACTTTCAAGTATCTGATGATGAATCTCACTGCCCTCTTGTAGAGTTGATAAGAGACCACATGCTTTAAGGACAAATGAATACGTGAAATTGTCTTGGTTTACGCCTGCATGCTGCATTTGGTAATAGAGTGTAAGGGATTCATCACAGAAACCCATCCATGCATATGCTAAAGAAACATATTAGTGAGCTTCTCGCGTGGTTGTGCCAATCATGGCAGGTTTTGAGCATTGATTCGGTTGTTTCAAAGCAAGTTGTAAGAAATAGTTTGCAAGATGATCAAATTTAGTTATGTTACCCAAACGCCATTGTTGTTCAAAGAATAATTTCTATCTCATACAATGATCACTTTCCCCTCTTGAACCACCTACAAAACAAAAATTCTAATCCAATAGGTCTTGTTTTCTCCACATGGACCATACACATTCAAAATAATGACAAAATCGACCAGATCCTTATTGACAAGTTCAATGCGAAAAAATGCCTTCTTGATCCCCACACCAAAATAATTCTCTTATTGTGGCAATGCCTTTATGGTGGCTTTGATGTGTAGGATATAAAATGTATTTTATCCAAGATAATTCTTCTCAAATCTGAAGCATTGGGGATATATAACCATTTTTATAAATAATAATCCCATCATCGTTCAAGCCATAACCTTCTTATATATTTTCTAATTTCTCTTGTTGCAATCGATTTTTCACTTCAAAGGAAGTGATCAACTCTCCTCTTCAAAAATGATTTGTGGTGAGGGAATCAACAACTTTGCTTTCTTTTTATTTTGTGTGCTTAATCATAAAACCAATTTGACAAAGAATTTTTAGCTATATAGCTTTGATGGAATTTTATTTTGGTTGCTCAAATAAATACTTCATGCCATTATGATTAGTTTAAAGATCAAATGTCTCACCATTCGGTAGTGCCTTCCTTTTTTTAAAGTAGACACTATTGGAACAAGTTCCAAGTAACGAGTAGCATATTTTTGTTGGATTATAATGCTTTAATAATATATATAATATAATGTAAATTCATGTTCATAAAATGCTTGGTAAAATTATAATTATATATCCTTATTAATAAAACTAGTTAGTATACATCAACTAGCTCAAAGTAGCCCAATAGTAAGAGTAGAAGTGAACGTGGTTCCAACTATCCTTCTCATTCACTTTCCTCCAACTAACAATAACGTTACTATTAGGTTTCTGTAATTGGATACTATTTGAATTTAGAGACTATTCATATATAATAAATGAGTTTTGTATTCCATTGCATTGTCTAATGTTTTAAAATCTTACATTTTTTATTAAATATTTAGATGAATTACAATGATACAATGAAAATGTGTAATCATTATATCAAAAATTAATAACTAAAATTAAAAAATAAATATTATTATTAAAATATTTTATTTGTTAATGATTAAGTGATTTTTTAAACGAATACTTAAAAGGTAGACATAGCGGTACATTGTATTGTTGTGAACTAACTAAATAGTATGACACAACCTAAATGCATATTTAAATTATGAATACACATATAGATGCTTTTTAATTAGTTAACCTCATTGGTGCATATAAGTGTGATAAATGCATCATTGGTTTTAATGACCACAACAACAACATTTCCATTAATGCTCTTGTTAATGCTACTATTAATCTTATCACATATATTAGAATATATTAGGATGCATAGACTAGTATACTCACCAATTATTTAGATAAATAATAATCATATTTCCAATTGGATATAATAAACACATTGATGATTCTAAAGATAACAACAACACCAAATTATTATCATCATCATTGGGTAGTTTTTTTATAAACTTTGCATGATGGGGCATACAAGAGATAGAAGTGCACTGCACAAGTGCATTGATAAGAATAATCAACATTGGTGCTTCAAAAAAATATTAAATGAAACAATGTTTCATATATAAATATAATGCATCGACACATCATATTTAAATGTTATGCATTATTGTGACTAGATTTTTGGGGAAATGATGAAAAGTTCTCCACTATAACCTCCACCGACCTAGATTTTTTTAGTTATAATGAACATCCATTACAACATTCACCAAAACATATGTTACCAATGTAAAAGGTTTTAGAGGAGTTTTTCTCATAACTTTTCTCAATCTTGCTAAAAACATTCACAAAAACCTCGAGTGTAAGGTGTTTTCCTTGTAGTATACAAACTTGGGGATTCAAAAAACAATCAAAATTGTCTTGCTTTCATTTGATTCATTACATTTCCATGCATATCGTGATGAATATAATATTAATATAATTTCATAAAAACCAATTTAGCAAAGATTATTAAGAAATAAGAGAAACTAATTGAAGATATCCCAAAATACTCATTAATTCCTCAAAACTTTTATAATATATTTTTATCAAACTACCATATTTCCATCTAGCCTCTTAAAGATCTAGTCTATTATAATATACTTTTCCATTTACTATTTCCAAACCCACAACTTGCTTTACAAAGCTCCACACATAAAAATATTGAAAACATTATCTTAGTAAACTATTAATATAAAGTAAAAAATTGACACTTTCAAGAAAATAAATACTATACAAAATTATCTCAAATTTATCAAAAAGGGAATTACTTTCTATGAATAATTCTTGAATATTAAAAAAATGGTTAACAATGAGAGAAGACAACTAACTTATATTGAAATTAGGAAGGGTAAGATTTCTTAACATGTTTCAAACATCAAAACTCATTCAATTACTTGAATCTACAACGTTATGTTTCCTTGTTCTAAAAAAACTACTGTCATTTTTTCAGTTATTTGCCACAACTAGAAAATAAATCTAACATAATTAAACCCCAGCTCAACTATATTTATCCAAAACAAAATGCAACAAACACAACTAGAATTTGGTTGAAAATGGATGTGAAATAAACGGTCTACATTGGTGACTTCACCAAGGAATGCACAACAATTGGTGACTTCTTAGAAACAATGAATGAATCAATTAAGAAGCTGTGACTCTCACAATGATGATCCATCCATAATAGCGGTGCAGAATTGGTATGATCACAATGTGTCTTGGATAGACTCGGGGTTTAATAAGCTCTTATACCAATTTAGAAATTGAGAGAGTATTGATATCTATACACACCAAAAAAATATTCTTCTATATTATATAAAAACCACACACTTACACATAGCTTTAACTCTATTATATAGAGTTATTCAAATCTAATTGTCTCTTAAGGAACTCTAGCTTGAATGGTTATTACATATAAATTTATGCCATAGGAACTCTAACTTCTTTGACCACGTGCACACAGAGACATGTTAAACAAATATCCTTCAATAATTCAGTTATAATCTTTATAAATCTAGTCAACAATATGCTTGAAAACTCAAATTGAGACCTCATATTTTATGATCAATAGTTAATAGGATTCTTAGTATATTGTTCATACATTTTTTTCAAACAATCTTTAAAACTATGCTAATACCAGTTTTTTAATGGTTCCTTAACTAGGGTGGCCAATGTGCAAAGCACTTAACTATTGCATCAACATGTGCTAATAATCTAGGGAAAATTTAATTATCTTTAAAACTATGCTAATACCACTTTTTTAATGGTTCCTTAACTAGGGTGGCCAACATGCAAAGCACTTAACTATTGCATCAACATGTGCTAATAATCTAGGGAAAATTTAATTATCCTCAACATCCTTTTTGAAACTGTAGAGCAATGTTGCAAGAAAATAAAGAATACATTTTGAAACAAGTTGAGAAGTGTTTTAAGCTCTAAAATAAACCAACTAAAATTAAGTATTCGACAACAAACTCTAACCAAGAGAAAAATGAAAAATATCAATCTATCAATTAGGTAAAGAACTCTATAATTTCCAAATTACATTACTAAAAGTCAACAAAAAAAATACCTTTAACTACCCTTGGAGCCAAACAATATAAAATTGGACACTATTTAATATGGTAATCAATGTAGAACAAACACTCTTTGGAAAATTGAGGAAACCCACTTAGCAACTTTTGTAATAGATAAAACGTTGAGGCCTCAAATGTTAAGCAGTAAAATGTGCCTGATATAATTTCGAAGAGGAGTATAAATGACGTTTACATTCAATTTTGTATTCTATATTTTTTTTAAGTGTTATGTATGTTTAAAAATAATAATAAATAAAGAAACATTGAGCATGGTTAAAAACTCTTGCAAATTCTTTATACAACAAAGAAGAGCATGGTTAAATATTTTTTGCAAATACTTTCTACAACAAAGAACAAGGAAGGAACATGGTTAAATACCCTTGCAAATACTTTGTACAACTAAGAAGAACATGGTTAAAATGTTTTTGCAAATACTTTGTACAACACAAAAGAACATGGTTAAAATATTATTTCAAATCTTTTGTAAAACAAAGATTAATATGAAAGGTGAAATGAAGAGCGGCCTTTAGCCATACATTAATTTAAATACAACAAAGAAAATGGTTCACTTTTTTATAAATATTATCTTCAACAAAGAACAACATGGTTAAAAATGTCTAACACTACATTGATCAGATGTTGCAAAGAATATCCAGCCATGCTCTTTGTCCAGGGAGTGGTTGCTGTAATCAACTTGAGTTATTATGCAGTTAAGAATTTTAATTTTCTTTTCTTTTGGTTTGTGACACACTACCTTTGGGAAACCCCGCCTTTTTTTTCGATGAATTAACTTTGATAAGTTTGCTTACGACCGAAATACCTTCAACCGGATTTTACTGCGACAAGGTTTTTCCGTGACAGACATGTCTTCACACTTAGTTGCGACAGACTTCACTTTGAAAGACTAAATTTTCACTTTAGGTCGCTTGACTTCGACAAGATTTTTGAAAAGACTAAACTTTCACTTTAGGTCGCTTGACTTCTTCTCCTCTCTGTTTTACATTCTTCTTCTTCTACATATACAAAGACTAAATTTTGCTTCTCTTGGAAGCTACCGACTAACATTAAAGACTATAATTAATTTCTACCTAAGAACTTAACTTTCAGGAATACTATTCAGGTACTTAAATATGGTGAGACGTGAACACCATAACGTGACAAACTAACTAACAAACTTGTACTCCTACGAACTCTGAACAAGTCGGTTGAGTTGTGATGCAGATCTGCTTGTAATTAATATTTCCAACACTTTGAACCTTCACACCAATTGTCCTTGGATTATTCCCTAATCAACATTTCCTAATGAAGATCCATAGAAATGTTGAGCCTTTCCACTAGCGCACCCTTAACTGCCACTTGTCCTTCTAAGACATCGAACGGAGCGTCCAAATGAGAATCATGATTGGTCACCTTTTCAATAGTCAACACAACCCCTCAATATGTGAAGTAAGTTTGTGCATGACGATCTTCAAGTCTGTGATCTCAAATTTGACCTCTCCTAGACTCGTGCCCCATCCTGACTCCTAGAGTTGCACCTTCTAACATTTTCAAGATCAAGGAAGGAAGGTGTACTAGAAGAACCCCCCAAACAAACTCTCAGTCAGAATCCTATAGAAATATTCCCATAGGAACATGTTTGGAAGCCCATCTGTGGGAAATGAAACGCATACCCCTACCCATTTTGATATCGTCCTACTGGGACCACCATATAATTTTTGCAGACGATAAACAAATTGCTGAACTCCAACAGTATCACACAATGAACAATTGTTGAGCTAGGAGACATGTTATAACAGAAGAACATAGCCATGCCAACCATGGAATAAGAGAACTGATAGGAGAACTCACTCATGTGGGAATGTAAATGCAAGATGACTACTATAGCAATGATTGAATTACTCTTGTACTTGCACACTTGCAAATAAAATTTGGAAATATTTCGAAATGGCATCGAACTTAAATCTTGTGGGAGTTATAAACGATGTTGGTAACCCCATTTTGGCACACATGCAATACGATTTGGAAATATTTCGAAATGAAAATCAACTTAAATCCTAGGGGAGCCATAAGCAATGTTAATGACCTCAGTTTTAACCATGCTTCCACGATATAGTTAGGTCAGGTGGTTAGTTAATCAATTGGCCATTGTGTTGTTATGTTGTGTAAGATGCAATAGATTGGGGGCTCAAAGTCTTCTTAGGAGATCAACTATATAGGTTTGCTTATTTTTATCCCAAAAAGTAATTCAACTATATAGATTTCCTTATTTTTCTATGCATTCTCTCTACAATCTCTTTTTTGATAACAAGATATTTGCAAAATTTTCCACATAAAGTATGACTTTCTAAATATTTTTTCACTTAAATATTGGTCATTAGAAGCTAATTGGATCATTGTTCAAAGGATCTCTATTATTCAGTAGAACAAGCAACCGCAATGATCTTACTATCATTTATATAACCTAAAAAAACAGTGAAGTGGCTAACATTAACCTTAAAACTTTACTTGCTTAAAAATCTTAGTTTTAAAAGAAAAATTAAGAATCAAATAGCATGGATCTGAAGCAATGGTAGAAATGTTTTGTTCTTGCAAGAATATAATAAAATGAACAACTATGAAGGAAATTTTTATTAAACAAAGTAACTCTTATCACATATAGAATCTAATATGGCATTTGAAAAAGTAAATACTGAATAGCAAAAAAAATAAAACAAACAGTTCAAAATGACTTGAGCTTAAAAAACATGTACTTTCAAGCCATCCAAAGGATCAACAGTGAAGTCGACCATTGACTTCCCTGTTGATCTGTTGGATAACTTGAAGGTACATGTTTGTTAAAGATGACCCTCAAAATTATCAATTTTGATCACTAAGGAACCGGCAAAAACACCAATCCAGAGAAAAACTAACCTTGTAAAGGAACGGACAAGAAATACATAGACCTCTTACATAACAAAGCGGGCAATACCCAAACTGAGGATATAACACCTCCCAATGACTCCTCGATGAACCCTGTTAGCCTCCTATGGGGAACATTGTTCTAAGTTTTGGATCTCTTTTTTGAATAAATCATTTCAAGATTTATTTGTCGAGACATTTGCATACCTGTTCCTACTGTTTTTAAAAGCTTCAATCTCCACTTTATCAACTGTACAGAAAATATACACTCTTCTTCCCAAACTTTTTTTCACCTTTTCCTTAACCTTTTCCAACACGCAGAAAATACCCCAATACTATCTAGTTCTACTACTGCTAACATTATGTATAAGTTTACCAGTAACCACTTCTCAAATTTGCACATAATTTATGCTTCCTTGATGACCATATTTGCACATAACTTCTGCTTCCTTGTCAACCATAACTTCTGTTTCCTTGTCAACCATATTTGCACGTGACACATCTACAGTTGCATTTGATGTATTGAGAACAAGCATCGCCTCTTCAATTGAGAACAATCGACTGACTGATAATCCGTTTTACTGGTAAGAGTCCTTCTGGAAGCAATTAGTCCAACTCCAACAATGCCTCCTCCTCATACATTTTGTCTATGACACTGTCAATTTCAAGTCGGTCATCATCAACAGTAATTGAAAATTGGATCATCATCTTTATTATTGAGTGACTTGAACCTGTGATCTATTTTGGACAAAACCGTTGCAGCGGCTTCCATTCTTTTTATGTGTGAAGAATTATTCAATGACCTAATTCTTTATGCGTCAATATTAGGAGTTGCAGCTGGACGACAAACTGCAGATTTTGTAAAACATTTTGCAGATTTTGTAAAACATTTCGTAGCTTTTTCTTTAGGAGTCCTCGAATTCTTTGATACAATTCTTGGTGATCCTAAAGCTTTTTCCCTCCCTCCGCAGAAGTTCTCTGGAATCTTGCACTTCGGATCTCATATCAATTTTAAATTTTTTTGTCTCTAGGAGTCCTCAAATTCTCTCCTACAGTTACCATGTATCTTAAAACTTTTCCTTTGGAAGTTGTGGGAGTCTCAGCCGAAGTTTCGAAGGATCTTACACTATAAACTTCAAATTTCGCATCAATGATGTCCTCACCGTTCACCATGTTGTTATCCTATAAAACAGAACACTCTTCTGATTTCGGATTGGAATTGCGCTGGTCTTTGCGAGAACCAAAGCTTAATATCGGATAATTATCTCTCTTTTTATATAAATAAGTTTGAAGTAGGGATGAATTGCTAAAATAGCATAGATCCATTTTAAACCTAAATCTATCAAGAATCCAAAAGGATCCAATTTTTTGAAGTGTACATTTTTTATCATTTAGATCTATCTTGATACCAGATAAATATGGGTTTAAAAGGGTATACTAGTTTATAATTTTTTATTATATAACTCAATATGTAATTTATGTTTCTATTTTTTATTTATGTCGGTAGCATTAAGTGACTAACATGACAGGATCTCCCCATACTAGGTTGGAGAGCACCTTCTCTGCAATCAAGCCATCCAAAGCCATCCAAGTTGGCCTATCAATAATATAATTAAAATTGTGTTTTTGTTTTTTAATTTTATCTTACTATAAAAATTTTAAATAGAGAGTTATTCTTTTTCAAATTAATTATTTCCAATTCAAAAACCATCAAAATTCTTATTGTGAAAAACCTTATGTGCACTCTAACAAGGCACTTGGAATGTGATGTCAAAAATGTATTTTCTCTTATTCATCCATTTAACAACAAAAGAAGAATTGTCAAACACCGGTTGATGAGAGATGTGCATAGATCCATTATTCGAGACACCACCCACATTGGCAATGAAATGAAAATAGTGTTGATCCTATAAGAATAGCACCCCACTTATACCACATTTTCGTTTTGCCCATCTCATTAATGTTATCCATTCTTGTAAGTCCCCATGATAGGTGTAATCATGTCACTGGCATGCAGAGGGATGATGTGGCGGCATGTTTTAAATGATGCGTGTGGGAGGGAAATTGGCCACTCACATTGACTCATTAAATTGAGCCCAAACATTGACATCACGGTTCCCTTATACGCCTAATACCTTGGCTAGCTTAGCTCCTGGTTTTAGGTTTGTAAGATTGGAGTGTGCATCATGTTCTCCGGTGCTAGATTTTTTGATGAGGGGAAAAGGAATTATGACAAAGAATGGTTTCCCAATAGGTAGAGCCAAATGTGTCCTTTCTATTGTTGCAATCCGAGTCAATGGCATCGTTGCACCCCAATTATTGTTTTCTGTAATGTCTCAATTCAAAAATTCCCAACAAAGGAAAAATTTTGGAAAAATTGTCTTGACTAGCTTGGACTAGGGGGGATTCAAATGGATCAAGTGGGTCTCAAATTCGATAGGGAATAATGTTGGGAGTCTTAATAATCTTCAATATACTCTCTGATTTTTTTATTATAGGTCATAGACATCTACAACTCGATTTAGACATGATGGGAGAAAGGGAAAATTTACTAGCAATTTATGGTTCAATTCCCCCTAGGGTGTGGGAAGAAATGGATCTCAAACTCCTAATAAAACCTCCAAAATTATAGAACAAAGTATGGGGACTTTAATTAGACTTCATTTACTATCATCATACATGGTTAATAGTTCTGCAACAGAGTATTAGAGCTTCATATTTGAATGCACAATTTCAGTGATATTTGCTTAAGGGAAATGACACAATAAAGCTCAACTTCGACTCATAAATGGTGCATATAATGGTTCAAAACATAGCAAGATGAATATTTACCCTTGAAATCATTTCAATAGCTCACTAACAGCATATAACATTTCCCCAAGTCACAATATACATCATATACACAATCTCCATTGAAAGGGAAAATTATCACATCGAAACTAGTCATAAGAAAACTTGGAAATGTGGGCATTTGCATATGTATTTATTCCGATTTCCACTTATAGAGAATGTGAACATGATATTATAGATCCATACATCATACATCATATATTGGGCATCAACTTAACTCAATGGGGCGCAACCACCATTCACACTAGTGTGCCTTCATAGAAAAAACATGGAAATATGGAATTGGAAATTGAGAGAATGGGAGGAAAGATGGGTCATGAACAGCATCAGCCTCCTATCTGCAATAAAACACTCTCTAAAGCTACAATTGAGAGTTCTGAATGGCCTCCCCCATGGCAAACTTGGATGATAATCTCACTCTCTCGAAATTGGCTCGCTAGCAGGGTAAGTGTTCACTCATCGTGCAAAGGACAAGCAATTGCTCTCCAATTTCCAAAGGAAAATTTACAAATGATCATTTGAAAGCCATTTCCATTCCTCATGACATATTTTTATAACCCCCTTAAGGTCCTCCAAGGTCGAATTGATTCCCATAGGCTTCCTCCACCTCATCCTTGATGTTTAGTAACCTTCATGCAACTTGGCCTTCTTCTCAACCCTTCATCTTCCACCCAATTCGAATGGCTGCCACTTAGTCCCAAATCCACCCTCTTGGAGGCTATTTTTAGCCCTGAAATGTGAGGTTGTCATGTTTCTGCAATCATGTCTAAAATGAGGTTTGACATGTCATAGAATCTTCGATCATTGTTGTCATAAAGCTTAGGGAATCTAGCTCCACATGGCACCTAGTTTCTTTCTAAACTCTTCCTCTTCTATGGGGAGTTACTCCTCTTCACCCATTCGAATCCTTGGGGCGTATGTATTTTTGAAAAGAAATACATTGATATGGGGCGTATGTATTTTTTGAAAAAAAAAAATTTGTGTATTTTTTATGTTGTTGATTTATCTTTACACTGATTCGAAGTTGTGGACATGGTTTTGTAACTATAAGTCTCATAAGAAAATAACAAAAAATTATCATATGAACTAAAGAAATTGCAAATTTTATGCCAACGAATAGAGGATTCATTGACGGATCCACTAGTATGAAGTTTGCAATGTAAGGTGTATCCCAAGATAGGGTTTAGGTTTTTTAAAAAGAGTAGGAAACAAATTTCAAAAATGGGGTCTTAAATAATGTTTTAAAGACCTTGATTGAGGTTTTTAGAAAGCTAGATTGAGCGTTTGAGCACACTTTTTAAAAAGCTCAATCGAGAGTTAAATTGCGGTTAAGGGGAGGCTCGATTGAGCTAATATCTCGATCAAGATTTTAAAATCTCAATTTATAATTTAAATAATGCTCAATTGAGCATTTAAGTAATGCTCGATCGAGTTGTTGTTCTTTCACTTTTCTGATGAGTTCTGAAGGTTGATTCAAGCTTGCTCTTTCTCCTTCTTCTTTCTCGCCAACCAAGAGACTTGCAAAACAACTTCAAGCCTTCCTCAAACCAATTTTACCACATGCAAGGCAATGATAATCAAGATAATAGGAAACCATAATCTCACCAACACCAACATATGATCACAAACTGAGATTCATTATCCATTACACAATGATTTGTAAAGGGAATAACATCAAATCTTTATTAATAAATGGAATAAGTACAAGATATACCTTATCCTCATGCAAGGCACCTCGTGAAACCTTCGATCTAGATTGGGCCTGCTTCTCTCTTCCAAGAATCTCAACCTCCAAGCTCTGCAGCAAAGGTAGATGGTAGCTAGGGCAAAGGTGGGGGAGATGAGAGTCCCAATTTCACTAGCATAACAATACCAAAGGATAAGTCCCCTTCATGGTCCCTTCTCCCTCTCTTATATAGAAATATTAAGAGTTAGGGTTGAGGATAGGTCACTTACAATCGAGGAGGAAGTTCCCAAACCACCCAAATTTCTAGAATTTATATCTTTTTACCACTTCAAGATATACATGCAGGTTTCCCACTGATAAATCACATATACAAATTTGAAAAATGCAGGTTTCCCACTGAAAACTCACATATGGGTCAAAAAAGGCATTTCCAGGGTATTTACAAGAGTTTTTTTGGGTTTGTTTTTCATGGAAAGTTGTTCCTTAGTATGTTACCTTTCCAATGGTCCTAAAAAGAGGTTAAATAGAGCTACACAACTCCTGATATGGACCTTCCATACATAGGTGTCCTTTGGGTGTCTAACAGTAACTTTCATGAAGTGTCGTCATGTGACAAAACATGTAAATGTCATCATGGATGGAGAAGTTTCATTTTGGGATATAATAGATGCCCCCTAAAGTATGAGTTTAGAGGTTAAGATGATAGTCGAAATACATTATAAATAGGGAAGGGTTGAGTCATGGAGTCGAAGAAACCAAAGAATATAAGATCATAGGCTTGAATGAAGGTACCTGAAAGAGAGATAAATTTCAGCAAATTGATCTCTGGGACATACATGCCCATATACAAATGATCGCCAGAGAGATACAAGGCGGATCCAACATATGTATAACTGATGTAACTATCATGGCTGCACAATATGCAAAAAGGCGCCATGTGAAATCTAAAGGAGTCATGGCCACAAATGAACAACGTGGATCCATGCTCAATAATTGATCAGAGCCACGAGAATATAGGGTGGATCTATGTCTCAACAAATTTCATATAAAGTGTGACATGGTCTTGCGCAACTAGGGAAATAAAAAAAGAGGATGATGCTACTGTTGACCCAAGGTATTCAATCCAAACCGCCCAAAGGTATGAATCTAAACCATGTGAATAAATGAGCTGAAGTTGAACATGGAGGAAAACGTTTGATTACAGGTCATTGATGTAAACTGTTAACAAACGCGAGGGAAACCACCATGAATGAAAATGGTCCCTGAGGTTCCTAGTACATTCTAACAAATGTGAATAAATGGTCTTGAAGTCGAACACCTGAAGAATCCATCGAGTAGGGAACATTAAGGTATTCCTGCTACCCAATAGCGAGGGAAATTGCCACTAATGAATGCAATCCCCAAGGTACTATCATAAATTTTAAATCTCATTCCCAGAGCAAGATGTGTTGAAGTCGATAGGAAGAGATTCGTTGGAAGGAAGGAATGTAAACATCCTCCGTCATCCAACATGAGGGAAGTCAAATACTGATTTGATTTGAAATTGGGACAAAGTTTTGCAGCAAGGACCACTGAAAGACTTGACATAATTTACTAATACCAGAGAATGGGCGACACAAAAGGTCAAGGAAACTATAGAATGGCCGACAAAGGTTTTATCTTTGAACAATGAGAACGACACAATAGTGGCTTATGCAATGTTTTGACACTAAGGGAACAACGATAAAAATATGTAATGTAGGAGGCATTTATAGACTCTCCATATTATTAGAAAAAGAACCAACCAAAGGAGTAAGAACTTTAATTAGGCTTAATCCTAAGGCCAAAGCTAGAACCCAACTGTTGATAAACTCAAACGTGTGCTTTGTTTAAGGATGACAAGATTTCCTGCCATGATATAAAAGACATTTGAATGAACTTTCCTTTCTTCCTTTCTTGTAAAGTTTTAATGAGACTAAGAAAGCAAACTAGGGACCTTCTTCATTGTTGGCAAGCTCAAAGAAGAGATAGAAGGATGATTGATAAAACACTTATCTGTGGATTTTACAAGATTGAATTAGTGGATGCTCAGAGGAGTTTTCTCAATTTGAGAGTGTGAAAACGCCAAAGAAGACTCTAGGGGAGAAATTTTTTGTAAGGTAAATCTCCAAAGTCCGAAAAAGTATAAAAAAAATCCATAGGAGAAATCTCTTAGCTCATAAGAACTAAGGTATTCATTTTTTGTATTTAGTCAGCAAGGTCTGAAAAAGGGGTACACTATCATCGTACCGAAACTCCTTCTAAAGCAAGCATAAAGATTTTAGTTTTAATGTCCCTGAAGGAAAGCAAGATGACTCGATGCTTTTGTGCTGAATTTTTAGCGAGCATGACAATGGCATGAAGAACGCTCAGAATCTTTTTTATGGTTTAAACCAAAGCATGAAAAAGAAAAAAAATAATCCACATGGTCCGGAGAAGGGTTAAAATTATACCGATGTGGATGTTCCTTCATTTCCTTTAGCGAGTCTGAAAGAACAAGTAAATCGACCATCTAGTCATTTTTAAGGAGTCAGACTGGGCTTGAAGATAACTCCATGCCTTTCTCGTAAAGTTTTAATGAGACTAGAAAAGTCAACTCATGGTTTCCTTACTGTTTTTAACGAGATTGAAGAAAAGATGAAAGAATGATCTAAATTTGAGGAGATGAGTGCCATATATATCAAGAACTAGTTCCAAGTGTGAAGAACATACCTAAGCTTAGTGCAAGGAACATGAGAAAGATAAGGACACTCGGGGAGCATCTCCTCCAGGTAAAAGGTGTCAAGTTGCAACATCAGAATGATATGAGGCTAAGAAATTATGAGAGTGTTGAGAGTACAACTTCGGGAGTTATTCTCCATGACCTTATGTTGTATTAAGGTCTGAGATTTGTGTTGTAATCAAATCCAAAATCTATGTTGTAATTAGATTCATATCTTCTTCGTGACCTTATGTTCGATTAAGGTATGAGACTTGTGTTATATCAACTTCAGAACTTATATTGTATTAAGTTCACATGACATTGTCATATTCGGGAGAGATGCTTGTACTAGGCTCTTATGGTTAAGATAATGACCTTATGTTAATATCTAAGTCTTGTGAGTAATATCAAGTCCTACAAATATCCTCATATGATTGGGATGGTAAATCTTGTGAGTCATATCAAACTGATACTTGTGAGTAATATCAAGTCAGTAGACTAGTAAGTAATATCAAGTTATACAAATATCCTCATGTTCTGAGGTGGTGTAAGTTACTATGTAAAGTGGATATACTATGTTATGTATGGATAGTCATGGTCAATAGGTGCCACAAGTCTCCTTTAGGAATTAGCTACCCCTAGAGTGATTTACTTTAACATGTGACTATATGACCTGAGGTAATACATATGATCATAGTTTTGAAACAATTCTTATGAGTATGATATGATATAGAATTTATGAAAACAAATATGGACCATGCAGAGATAATTAATCTAAGCATAGAGATGGAAAGAGAATTTGAGTTTCCCATGTTGCCACCAAGTGAACTCGAATTGATAACACATTTGTTGAGTATTAGTTATGGTAAACAAGTTCATTTGTTTAAGGAATCAACTCCTTAATTTATGCAAGTGGTTCTTGAAAATGACATTGATGAAGAAACACTAGTTCTATTTAGTTACATTCAGTTATGTTCAGTTACATTGAGTTATGTTCAGTTACATTACGCTCTATTCAGTCGACCGTGTCAAGTTCCATTCAGTTACATGTAGTTCCATCCAATTCAGTTCAATACACTTAGTTAACAACTCAATTAGAGTTAGTTAATTAATGGAAGGAACATATCTTCTTGTGGGAGATAATTATGGAGTGCCAACGTGGCACCAAGTCAGTGAGGGCACATATCTTATAGTGGGAGATCATTATGGATTTCCAACTTGGAACCAAGTCAATGGGGGGTGCATGATTGAAGATGTATCAGTGTTATTAGTGTTAATAAGTTAACAAATCAATTATGGAGTTCCCAGAAGTAACTTGTCTACATAGGTCTCCTTATTTTTCTATGAATTCTCTCTAAAATCTCTTCTTGATAACAAGATCCTTGCACAATTGTCCACAATTTTCCATTTAAAGAATAAATTTCCAAATATTTTTTCACTTAAAGATTCGTCCTAAGAAGCTAGTTAGATCAATAGTTCAAAAGATTTTATTTTTCAGTAAAATAAACAACAACAATGATTTAATATCCTTTGTATAATCTAAAAATATAGTCAAATAGCTAACACTAACCCTAAAAGTTTACTTACTTAAAAATCATAGTTTTAAAAGAAAATTTAAGAATCAAATAGCATGGATATGAAACAACGGTAAAAATGTTCTATAATAAATGAATCACTAAGAAGGAAATTTTTATTAGACAAAAAAACTCTTATCACTTATACAATCTAATATGGAACTTGAAAACCTAAATACTGAATTAAAATAAAATAAAATAAACAACTAAAAATCTATTTAGAAATAGTCAATTTTGTTTTTTAAATATTCAAACGAATAGGCAAAAAAAACCAATTCAGCATTAAATATTCAAACCAACAAGCAAAAAACCAATCCAAAGAAAGACTAACCTGGTAAAGGAATCAACCAGAAATACACTCTGTCCTCCGTGACAAAGCTTGCAGATCCCAAACTAAGGATATACCACGTGATGAACCCTGTCCGCCGCCTACAAAGAACTAGGGCAAAAATTTGACTGGAAAATTTTTAGTCATGAAGTGATTTGTCTGTATTTGACAATCCAAATACCCAAAAAAACCTTATAGTTAGGATTAAAATTTATGAAATTTACAGAGATGGTCCATCAAACTTAACGGGCTATATCTGTTACAAATTCAAATTCCTGCACTGCTGATTTTGTTCTACTCATAGATACCCAATGCTATCTAGTTCCTGCTACTTTTAACATTATGTGTAAGTTTACCAGTAACCACTTCTCAAATTTGCACATAATTTGTGCTTCCTTGTCAACCATATTTGCATATAATTTATGCTTTCTTGTCAACCATAACTTATGTTTCCTTGTCAATCATATTTGCACGTGACACATCTGCAATTGCATTTGATGTATTGAGAACAAGCGCCGCCTCTGCAATTGAGAACAACCGACAACCGAGTGATTGATAATGTGTTTTACTGGTAAGTCCTTCTGGAAGTAATTAGTCCAACTCCAGCAATGCCTCCTCATACATTTTGTCTATGACACTGCCAATTTCAAGTCGACCATCATCAACAGTAAATGAAACCATTCTGTAGATTGGATCACATGAATAGTTCGTTCATCTTTATTATTATTGAGTGACTTGATCCTCTGATCTATTTTGGACAAAACTGCTGCAGTGGCTTCCTTTCTTTTTGTGTGTGAAGAATTATTTGATGACCTAATTCTTTATGCGTCAATATTAGGAGCTGTGTGAAGAATTTTTGAGATTATAGCTGGATTAGTTGTGTGGGCAGTCTCGTAGTAGGACCCCATGTCATTTATTGAACAATTTCGGGATCCCTTGCCATACATTTTGAAACCTTAGATATAATGGATTTCTCCACTATTGACAGTTGGATTGGATCTTTACTTACAGTGCTTCATAGCTCAATGGTTGTATCTATTTTTAAATTTCAATAAGATTTACTTATGTAGATTTGTATTAGAGTGATTGTAGTTTGAGGGTTTTTAACTGCAAACAAAATGTGATTCTATATTTGAAGTATAAGTTCTTACCTTTATTCTTGTACTAGTATCGTCATTAGTATAACCCTCTTGTCAACTACTCGGTGGAACTTAAACAAATTGAATTATAGTTTTCTTATATAAATAGATGAAAATGATAGTAGTGTTTACAATTATGTGATTACACATTCTCAATAGACTAACATAGTTAACTTGTTTGGTTTTAGTAAGAGCGAAAAATTTACCCCATTTTCTCAGAATTCAGATGGACGAATTTTGGATACATTACAAGATCCTGATCAAGAGCCAAAAGTGCAAGTGATTAGCGCAATCCAGGTGAGTGTTATGAAGATAATTTATAACTGATCACAACTATCTACCATAAGGAAAGAATGGCTTGTGTTAAAGAATTTACTGTTTGAATTTATATGTCCCTATCACTGCTGGAGATTAGGCGAGATTAGGCCTTTTGGCAAATCCAATTCAATTTCACCATGCGACTGGCTCATGATAAGGCCTAGGTCAACGCGCAATTGTCTCCCTGTTGGCCAGAAACAGTGACTTGGGTAGACATTAAGAGATAAATGCTTGTTTTCTCACATGAATTATGTGTGTGTAATAACATTTATATTTGAGGATGACCAGACTATGGCTAATTTGAGATGGATAGTTGCATAGTAACTAGGAGGATCCCCAATAGAGGCGTTGGATATACCACTCCGTCTAATACAAGGATATGTTTTGGAAAGGAAATGAGAATGAAGGAATTGATTGGAGTCTACAAGGTGCTATAGGTCATGGCCGACCTTGAAGATTAACTTGTTGCTTAGAAAACCAAATTACTCTTTTGACATAGAAGTTGCAAAAAAAAAGCTTGATCCGAATCCCGATTAGCGATAATATCGGCTATAATTTTGTATACTAGGTTACACAGAGATATGGGCCTGAAATCACGGAAAGCAAAAGGCACACTGGACTGGATTTGGGGATGAAAGGAATGAAGGTTGCATTTAGCGCATCTGAAATCTTCAGCAGGCACACTGGACTGGATTCGGGGATTAAAGCAATAAAGGTTGCATTTAGTGCACCTGAAATCTTCCCTGAAATCCTTGATTCTTCTATAACATTCAGAATATCATCCCCACCGATTCAAATAAATGTAGAAGGAACTCTACCGTTGAACAATCCGGTCCAAGGCAATTGGACTCACAAACATTTTTTTAAATATCTTCCATCTCCAAGTTCATCAACATTTTAAAGACAGCATCTCAAAAAGAGATGACATGAAAATATACTTAGATAGGGTATGAAGGGAATAACTGTAAATACATAATAATAATATTCATCAGTAATGAGAGACGTAACCATTTGATGAAAAGGTCCGAAGCATTATACCTCGAGCTAATGTGCATTCTAGCAATCACCATTCATTTACCAAAAAACTTATTATTTAGTCTTCAAACTTCTTTGACAGCTTTGGTGTATAACATCGTCCTTGCCATCTCTGATTGGTCTTGCACATTTGTTTCCAAGGTAAGGAACTACCACAGTCATCAATATCATCTAAGGCCACTTAGCTATCTTCACTCGTCTAGATGATAGACCAGCCTTGGATAATAGAAGAGATGTATCTTCCTACATTACAATTACTTGACAAGGATCCAGCATTGTGCAGGTATCTCATTGTTGTAGAGTTCCCTCCAAATAACATCCTTAGGTGATCGGTGGCTTTATAGCAGTTGATGGTTGTCCAGAAAACTCTAAATCAGCCACAACTACATATCAACTATCTAGGTTTTCAACTTCATAAATATACTCTGTTTTGCTTTATGTTTTGTTTTGTGCACTTTACTCAGTGATACTCTTCCACACTTTGATACATCATGCAGGGTGTAATTCCCAATCCTTTTGGCTGTTTTCGGTCAGTAATAGGCATTTTTTTACCATTTGCTTTCTCTCATATACTCTACATGTAAATGATTTGAAACTAAAAGCAAATACTAGCAAATTGAAACAATAGAAAGATGCAAGGTACTTGCAAATTGCAATCAACTACTGAGCAGGTAATAATCCAAAACTAGATGAAAATCAGTCACGAAACTTTGCATGACCAATATCACCAAGCCTTGAGAAATTCATGATGAAAGCCCGATGTATCTAGAAATCACTGCTGGACAACACTAGCCAAGTATAATGCAACTGATTTGTGTGGAGAAGCCCTCTTCTTTATTTACAAATTTTCCGATATACACTTCTAGTTTGCTGGGATTTAGGAATATGTTCATGATCAATCAATAAATATATTGCTTTCCAGTTTTGGTTGGCATTGGCCTTATATATGATGTACTATCACAAGCCTTGCAAAGGTTCTTACATAGCTATTTATTGCCACTCATAGACCAGAAAAAGATTAAGTCATCAAACAAGCTTGCAGTTGTTGTTTGTTTCAATTATGATCACCAGTAATCCCCACAAGTACAAATCCCTTTCTTGAAATGGTGAAAATGGTTTGCATCCCTCACAATTATCTATCTTCCAACAATGTTGGATATAAACTTTATGAAACTATGACAGTCACCACACACATGGACGTTTTTAGTGATTCAGATAAGAATGCTAGGATATGTGTTAATAAGCCCAAAAGCTAGAGCTAGCTTCTCGCTATGACCACATAAAATGTACTGTTTCTCTTCCTCAACATCATGCAATACAAAGTCTGTCTCATGGATATACCCTCCTGCCTTTATCCGCAAAGTCAAGCTTTCCAACATAACATAGATTTTCTCCAATTGTGGATGTGACCTGTCTCCTACAAAAAATGCATGAACTTTATTCTTGATCTCGATCCAGCTGCATCCTGGACCTTTTTTCACCCTTCTATCTTTCAACATTGTTCGCATCTTTGGTACATCATCCCACCTTCCAGCTGCACATAGATGTTAGACAGTAGTACATACTTTCCAGAGTTTTTAAGAAGGTTCTTGGATGCTGTAATGTCCTCTTCTATTTAGGCATTGAGGACCAACCCACTAACCTATGTGATTCCTATAGGTTCGAGCGAGTACTGACAGTCCAGGAATCAACTGAAGACTGATGCCATATATAGAAGATCTAGGGCATCAATATTATACCACCATTGGGTCGAAGAGGGCCACTAGAGCCAAAGGCCACCTGCATGCATGACATCCGGGCATTATTTAATGATGCATGCACCCGATTAAGTCTCCATGCGCATGCATGCAAGTCAACTTCAAATTAGAAGATCATAAGTGACCTAATTAGGTCAAAAGTTAAGGTTTTCGTAGTTGAAAGTTAAAAAAGAAAGATAAAGTGAATGGAGAAGTCACTTATGTGATAATTGATTTGTGGAGTCGAATTGGAGAGCTCGGCGAACTAAGTTGGGGTTGAGCACATGCTCAGCTAACTGGTGTATTTCGGCAGCGAAATCTATCTGCCTTAGTTCATCATCAGGTTGGATCATCCAGGTTTAGCACTAGTTCATCATCAGGTTACATTCAGCAGTTATTTCGGGAGGTTGATTATTCATCCAGCCAGAGGGTTTCACCGTCACACGTGTCACCGTGATTAGAGACAAAGCAATTCGTTTTCCTACCTACAGGGTTCAGAACTTTCGCATGCTACGTCCATCATCATCAGAGGGGTATTTTAACCCTAGTGCACATCATCCAGGCTTCCAGCAGCAGCTTATTTATTATTCTGGAGCTTATACAGTTTGAGAGGAGAGTGCATTCACCTGTGGAGGACAATTTGGTGTATCTCCTTATTCCTCCGATAGAATCCTTGCATTCTGGGACCAGTCTCTTCACCATTAGCTATTCTATATACTGGTATGTACATGCATTGATTTCTCCTATTTTATAGCATCTCATTATTTTTCTAGGGCACATATTTGCATGCATGCAAAGTTCAGGGTATGCTTTCCTATTTGATTAAGGAGTAAGTCTATTAGCCATCTACAGTATACACATAAACAGGAAAATATCAGTTTGGGATATTACAATGGTATCAGAGCTATTTTCCTTGCCAGCTATGGGCATGCAAAAATTATAAATGAATCCAGGAGACCCATATAACATTACTCACGGGAGACAGAGGTATAGAGACAGAGAAGAGGAGTTAGAGGACATAGATTTGGGGAACAGAGAGTATCAATTTGAAAAAGGCAAAGAAACAATGGCCGATGATGATAAAATAGCTTTCAATAGTCTCATATCAGCCATAAAAGAACTCACCACTAGGCAAAAATAAATGATGAGCACCTTCAAGAAAATGACTGAGAAGAATGGGCCCACCCCACATAGTCCCTTATTTCCCAACAGTGATAGGGTATCCACCAACAGTAGTAGGGAGCACTTACATACCAACATGCAGAGCCATCCCCATATATACAAGCCTTTCTGACCTACCATGCCTCAATTCTTAGATAGTCCAGCTGCAGTGCCTCTAGCACAAGCAGAACCAGAAGAACCCATGAGTGCCTATCTAAGAGAATATAGGGCTTTAGGAGAGGACTTCCATTCAGCCATGACCTTCACTGACTTCTGCCACTTTAAAAGTAAGAACAAAGCCAAAGCTTGCAATAGGCCATTCACCCATAACTATGAGTTACAGCGCACCGTAGGAAAACTGACTATCCCTACCTTTGAGAGCACTTGGGGTGGCCCAGCTAGGAATTGGGTGCAGAATTTGGATACATACTTCCAACTCAACCCCATGATTGAGACAGATGCCATTAAATTGGCTACTTTGCATTTGGACGGAGAAGCACATGAGTGGTGGTACCACGGGTTAGTGACACTAGGTCATAGCACCATCACCTCATACACAGATTTTACACAGAGGCTCATTGAGCGGTTTGATAGAAAGGATCCAGAGTTATACTTTAGGGAGCTGGCACAGCTCAAGCAAACTGGGAGTGCAGATGCTTTTATTTCTGAGTTTCAGAGGATAGCAGTCATGGTCACAGATATATCAGAGAGCAGGTTGATTATGTTGTTCACTAAGGCTGTCACTGAACCCTTACGGGGATGGGTCAAGTATTATAGGCCCACCACCCTAGCAGATGCCATCAGACAGACTAGAGACTTGCAGGATGCAATGCCCAAAAATAGGTTTCCTCCCAGGACCAATGTTCCTATTAAAGATACAGAAAGGAAACCATGGCCCAAGAAAGAATGGATGGACAATGATACCCGATAGGACCTTAGAAGAAAAAGTTATGTTTCACTTGCCAGGAACCATGGATACTAGGTCATAGATGTTCAGGAAAAGGAAAGGCCTACTACATAGAGGCTTATTCCAATAGTGAGGAGGATGAGGATTACCAGGATCAGGAGCAGGGAGAGACAACAGAGACAGTTGCTTAGGGACAGGCCTCAGGAGGTACCATTGCTACCATGACAGGGGTTCCTAGACTCCACACTCTTCGGATCAGAGGTACCGTACAGGGCCACAGAGTGGGAGTACTGATAGATGGTGGGGCATCCCACAACTTTATTGATGCTACATGGCTTAAAAAGAGAGACATTTATATTGAGAGCTTTGATGGGTTTTCGGTAGCAGCAGTAGGTCACACCATGAAGTGTAGTCAGAGGATTCCTAAATTAAAGGTAACGCTTGGGAATTATACAGTGATAAGAGACGTTCTATATGGTAGCTGTACCTGACATGAATGTGGTACTAGGAGTTCAGTGGTTGTATTCCATAGGGAAGTATTCCACAAATTACCAGACCATGGAGATGGAGTTTACAGGAGCAGAAGGACAGAAGGTGGTATTGAGAAGGATGAATACCTATCCTCCCACAGCAGTGACATCACACAGGATGGAGGCAGTACTCCGGCAGGGAGATATTGAGTGGGTTGCAGAGTGTATGGTTACCTTCAGGAAACCACCAAATGAGGCCACACAACATCCAGCAGATATAGAGGCCTTACTATAGAAGCACAGGGTATTATTCGGAGACCTTCCAACAGGTTGATCTCCAGATAGGGGATTTGAGCACATTATTGAGTTAGAGGAGGGGACCCAAGTAGTTATCACCACTCCTTACAGACATCCCAAGAGGTATAAAGATGAGATCGAGAGTACAATAAAGGACCTACTCAAGCTGGGATACATCAAACCTAGCTCCAGTCCCTTTGCATCTTCAGTAGTGCTAGTGAGTAAAAAGGATGGAACCTTACGCATGTGCATTGATTACAGGGCACTCAATAAGAAGACCATAAAGAACAGGTATCACATCCCTAGGATTGATGAGTTAATGGATGAACTACAGGGGGCAAAGTACTTTTCCAAAATTGATCTCTGCTCAGGGTACCATCAGATTCGGGTCAGGGAACAAGATGTTCCAAAGACCACCTTTCGTTGCCACTACGGACATTATGAGTTTCTAGTGATGCCATTTGGGCTCACTAATGCACCAGCTACTTTCCAATCATGCATGAACCATATCTTTAGGACATATTTGCGTAAATCTATTCTGGTATTCTTCAACGACATATTGATATACAGTTGGACTTGGGAAGAACATTTGAGACATCTTGATGAAGTACTTGGTATTCTACAAGAGCAGTCACTATATGCCAAAATGTCCAAGTGTGAGTTCGGCATGCAGGAGATGGTGTACTTAGGACATGTGATAGGGGCCAACGGAGTCCAGGTGCACTTAGAGAATATTCGGGCAATTTTGGATTGGCCTACACCTAAAAATGTCACAGAACTGAGGGGCATTTTGGGCCTTTTCACCTACTACAGGAGGCATGTCAGTGGATTCTCACAGATGATTGCACCCCCCACAGATCTTACCAAGAAGGGAGCATTTAGTTGGTCGGAGGCAGCACAACAAACATTCAAGAAAATGAAGGAGCTGATGAGTTCATGCCCAGTATTAGCTTTACCAGACTTTTCTCAATCCTTTGTGTTAGAATGTGATGCTTCAAGAGAGGGAATTGGGGCAGTTTTGATGTAGAACAACCACCCCATTGCATTTGAGAGCAGGAAGCTCAAAGACTATGGGCGCCACTATTCGATATATGAAAAAGAGAAGTTAGCTATCCTCCATGTGCTAACCAAGTTCAGGCAATACTTAGTAGGTGCCAAGTTCAAGGTTAAGACAGATCACAACAGCCTAAAATACTCCCTACAGCAGAAAGAGCTAAACGAGAGACAACAGAAATGGGTAAGTATAATTCAGGCTTATGACTTCGAGATTGAGTATGTAAAGGGGAAGAGCAATGTACTGGCTGATGCACTTTCTAGACGACCAGCTACTTTATCCCTTATGAGCATCTCATCAGATTAGAGGTCTCATCTTTTGGTTGAGTACTCCAAAGATAAGTTTGCTTGTGAGCTATTGGATGGACAGATTTAGGATGATAGGTACAGGGTCATTGATGATATCATATACTACAAAAATAGAATCTTCTTGGTTCCAAAGTTTCCCCTCAAGAAGAAAATCTTACAGGCATCGCACGATTCACAATTAGCAGGGCATCAGGGGTTTCTCAAGACCTACAGACAGATTAGAGAAAGGTTCTCATGGAAGGGCCTCAAGAAAGATGTGATACAATGTCACGTCCCCATCCCTCGAGCCGGCAAAGAAGACGCGACCACACCAATCATACAAGAAAATAGCCCCATGAACATAAACAAAGGAGATCAATGCTGAAATTAAAAGCTTAAACATAACAGGAATGATAAACATACAAGCATACACAGATGCATAAATCTTCAATCATACAGTGGAAGCAAACATACATTCCAGCATTAATCATGTTCATCCTAATTCATTTGAAATTACTATAGAAATTGCAGAGATGAAGTAACAAGCAGCACTTATCTTTTGATGAAGAACTTGCCGCAACTAGCTACGTCGCTGCAACGTTCCACCCAACCATAGGCCAGCGTGCTCATCGGTCTCTCAGCAACGCTGCCACCCCTGAGCTGAGCATTTTTCCTCCGGAATAAGGGTCAGTTGCAAGCTTACACATAGCCAAGGGACACACTCAGCAAAACCAACACCGCTGGGTTTACCAGGCCTTCCACAACCGGCCAAGCCAGCACAGTCCGAAGACCAACCACTGCTTACATGCAGCAAAACCATCCCTTCACATCCCTGTGAGGAAGGAAAAGACAATCGGTGGCAGTCCCAAACAAAAGGTGAGACACAGCTCAAGCCTACAAGGCAACTCAGAGTTGTTCTTGGCCCTAAAATGGCCAAAACAACTCAACTGCAACACCCAAACCAGGGTATATCAGCAACCCAAACACACAATAAATGATAGTGGCATTCCACAGTTCCAAACAGGGAAAACTCAGCCAACGGAACACACAATTCCTCAATACAGACGTTGAGGAAAGTTACACATCCACAGTCCAAAGTGGAAGCAGAATTTGGACTCACAACAACATCCCAAATCATGGGAAAACAACAGCAACCCAAAACATACACAGCAGCTCACTCATGACAAGGGAAAAACGCCCCAAAAAGTCTGTGCGTGAGTGCAACTTGAACCCAACCATAACACACAGAGGAAAGCAAAATGCACGGCTGCAAATCAGTAAGGAAAACTCACACACACAGTCCCTGAGCCTGAAATAGCTCCTGCACCTGAGAATCCCAAGCGACAGCCATGATTTCTCTTGTCCCTGGCGTGGACAAAACCAACACAAAGTCCCTGCGCGTGAGAATGAACAGACCACGACCCTACGCGCGAGCAGGAAACAGACCACGAAGAAGATGGCGATGGTGGTGAAGGCCAGGTGCATGAGGAAGATGATCCGACAGGGGAAGAGTGCGCGAGGGGAAGAACGGATAGTCGTGGGTGGAGTGGGCGTGTGGGCAAGGGACTGACAGTCCTCCATAGCCACCACCACTTCAGCAATAACTGTCCCAACCACTAGCAGCCATAACTGCTCAACTACCCAATAGAACATTAAAGAGTTTGGAAGAGGTTGGATGAGACAAGAAAGGTGAAAAATCAACAAGGTGGTAACACATGGGTTTTTCCCCCATAGACTAAGGTTTGACATCCCTCACCCCTTATCCTTTGGAATCATGCCCTTTTCATTCAACGTTGCACTGCCATAGCTGGTTGTGGTTTATTTTAATTGATGTGCATGTTTACATGATTCCAACTATAATGTGCCAAACAACACGATATACCATCGGCAACTATACCTATTTCCAAAACATACACACACAAATTGATGGTGGGGCTTTTGCATTGAGCTCCTCACCATGATTAATTACATTATATACATCATGCAAACGGGGTCAAAACCAGGGACATTACATTCCCCTCCCCCTTGGAATAACACCGTCCTCGGTGTTCCATTACATATATACAATACATATACAATTGCACATCAAAATTTCCAAAACTTTACAGATCTGTCCCATGTTCAATCATTTACTTTTAACGTTCAAGACCAAGCCCCTCGGCTTCCATGGACTTCTCCTGCTGGTTCTCAGCTTCCAGCTGATTCCGAAGTCTAGGAACTTTGCGGCTATTGCCTTCATCATGCTCCCTCATTGGGCAGTCTTAGCGTAAATGATGTCCTCCGCATCTCCAGCATCTCACTGGGTGCTTCATCTTTACCTGCTCAATTTCCTTTGAGTCTTCATGCCTGGACCGTTTCCTATCGGGTCGCTTGGACAATTGTCCCATCGCTGATCCACCTTCTTTTCCTTTACTGATTGCTCCTATAAGGATTTTCACTCCCTTTGCAAACCAATAGAGTCTTGCAAAATCTGGTGGTTCATTTCACTCTGCCTTCTCTGTATCTTGAGCATCTCCCCAAGATTCTCTTGGGTCTTGGCAATCACTTGAAGGAGACTTCCAGCTAAGTCCAACAAATTTTGATCTGCTGCCATGATCAATGTGCACCACTAGGTATCACTTTTCTCACCTGTGAAATGCACCATTGAAATCCTATCAGACCAAGCATAATATAGTCATTAAAATCAGTCAGTTAATTACCCAATTGGCATGACAGTCCAAGTCTCATCAATGAGGCTTTCATATTTTTCATGCCTTCCCAACAGGCACATGAGCTCATTCATGTCCATTCCTGGGCAGGGAATTAACTGTTCCAGCATTCACAAATTTACTTAAGCAAATACACACATTTCATTCTCAATCATACATGCATTCAACAATCCTTTGTTTTCACAATGCACAAACATATATATATATATATATATATATAATCAAAAGGCAAGAGAGAGCAGTAAGAGTTTTTCCCTTCTTTGTTTTGTTCCATCCTGGAACCCACATCACCGCAGTGGCTTTTCATGCTCTCGGCCTCTTTCACTTCACTGTGAATGCTGGACCAATCTCTCTTGGTCATGACACTTAGTGTCTTTGGTCTATTCCAGACCTCTAAACCATGGAGTCTCTCCACATGGTTTGTCTCGACTGCTAGGACTCCCCCATATTACTAGCACCTTTTTCATTACCACTCATTCCGAGCTTTTCAGGATAGTCACATGTCCACATGCACCCTTAGGATGCTCTCATGGTCCTCGCTCCAGCGATACCTATATCCAAACATTGAATAGATTCACATGTTTAGTTTATTCTCATCAGTTTTATCTTGCTCTAGAGATAAACATCATAACCAATCATATACACATGTATATTCATAAGCAAAATAATCCAATACTTATTTGTATTGTGCGTTCCCTCGTTCATCCACAGGATCCTGCTTCACCTTGCAAGCCTTGGGATCACCTATGGACTTAGATGTTAGGTCAGCACGCCGACTGCTCCACAACATCAAGTAGTTAATGTCCAGCTAGTACATCCTTGTGTCAACTGGGCTTGGAACTTTATCATGACCATTTCTAGGTCCAGGATCTACTATGGATCCTCAGGCATATCACAGCCCATCATACACTTATACCAACATACACTTATATCAACAATAACCCTTACCCCGCAACCCCTCTCAACAACCATTTACCATTTACCTTTACCTTTAGCCTGTCAACACAAGCAACACAAGCAATACAAGCAACTCATTAGCGTTATTGCTCTAAAACTGTAATCACATTTCATATCATTCACTATCAAGTATTGAGACACCAGGAGTGCGTCCACTCCCTAGAGTGTAATCAATATTGAAAACCCTTTCATGACTCAACATCGGAAAAGTGTGCACCCATTCCCGGTGTGTGCCATACAGGCCCTATGCATACTCAAGCAATCGGTCATAATGGATATTAAATCAAAACATGTTATGCATATGGAATTTAATAATTAAACATGCATATTCTTAGCAAGGGTCACAGAACACTTATCCATTTGTCGTCGCAGTATGCCTTTGTTAAGGAGGAATGGAGGCTCCTTCCCTGAGTTAACAATCCCTCAGTTTGCCATCCCAACTCCTTTTTTACATTTCATATTCACACATGTCTTACCGACATAATTTATACCATCTCACTCATGTTACTACCGAACATGCAATGCAGATGAGACATTTCAAAATGTCTAATGGCGTTTCACCTGAAACCCATTTTCAAGGGAAAACCTTCCCATGACGTTTGGCTCTTGCAGGTCATCACACATGATCTTCCTGCAGTGTGTACCCCTGACCTATTCATCAAATAGCCAAACGGTCAATCATTACCTGATACTACAATCCAAATTGATCGTTCCATAACCAAGCAATGACATTAGCAATCAAATTCATTAGGAATTTGCAATTCTATCTACTACAGAAATTGACTTGTTCAATTGTGGGTTTCTTGTAAGCAGCACTACTATGCCCATTAAAAATTTATGCTTACTATCATAACATGATTACCCACTTACCATGCATCCCTCTTGACACAATCTTATACAAGCCAACAATGATTAGTAGTCGTTAGTAATTTCTTAAATCCGAAATTCACAATTCAAATTTAACAACCCATACCAACTACTTTTACAACTATGAGACTCTGCTCATAAGGTTTGGCTCTTTTACATGGTAGATTATGGCATTGGTCAGGGTCTTACCTCTCAATGCCATGCTCAAAATAATCTACCTGAAACATGAGCTTCAAACATCCAACACAATCTTATGCAAGCCAATAGTGGCTAGTAGTTGTCAGTAATTTCTCAAATCCAAAATTCACAATTCGAATTTTAACAACCTATTATGCATATCATATGGTAGATTCTGGCATAGATCCTGCACCTGAGAATCCCTAAGCGCGAAATAGATCCTGCACCTGAGAATCCCAAGCGACAGCCACGATTTCTCTTGTCCTCAGCGTGGGAAAAACCAACGCAAAGTCCCTGCGCGTGAGCATGAACAAACCACGACCCTACGCGCGAGCAGGAAACAGACCACGAAGAATATGGCAGTGGTGGTGAAGGCCAGGCGCATGAGGAAGATGATCCGACAGGGGAAGAGTGCGTGAGGGGAAGAATGGACAGTCGTGGGTGGAGTGGGCATGTGGGCAAGGGACTGACAGTCCTCCACAGCCACCACCACTTCAGCAATAACTGTCCCAACCACCAGCAGCCATAACTGCTCAAATACCCAACAGAACATTAAAGAGGTTGGAAGAGGTTGGATGAGACAAGAAAGGTGACAAATCAACAAGGTGGTAACACATGGGTTTTTCCCCCATAGACTAAGGTTTGACATCCCTCACCCCTTATCCTTTGGAATCATGCCCTTTTCATTCAACGTTGCACTGCCGTAGCTGGTTGTGGTTTATTTTAATTGATGTGCATGTTTACATGATGCCAACTATAATGTGCCAAACAGCACGATATACCATCGGCAACTATACCTATTGCTGAAACATACACACACAAATTGATGGTGGGGATTTTGCCTTGAGCTCCTCACCATGATTAATTACATTATATACATCATGCAAACGGGGTCCAAACTGGGGACATTACATACAACATGTGAGGGAGTGCAGCTTGTGCCAACAAAACAAAATAGAGCACATCCACCCGGCTGGTTTACTACATCCCTTACCTATTCCTGAGTAGAAATGGGAGTGCATTTCTATGGACTTCATTACTGGGTTGCCCAAGGTCCAAGGCAGAGACTGCTTGTACGTAGTAGTGGACAGATTGACTAAGTTTGCTCACTTCTTTGCCATATCATCAGATTATTCAGCAGCACAAGTAGCATAACTATTTTTCAGAGAGGTATTTAGACTCCATGGGTTACCCAATACCATTGTCAGTGACAGGGACAACAAATTCACAGGAGCCTTTTGGCAAGAGCTTTTCCGGTTAGTGGGGACCGAGTTACCCATGAGCACAAGTTATCATCCATAGAGTGACGGGAAGACAGATATTGTTAAGAAATGGATTGAGGCATACTTGAGAAATTACGTATCAGGTCAATAGAGGACATGGATCAAATGGATACACTTGGGTGAACATTGTTACAACCCCACCTACCATATGACCATTAGGATGACCCCTTTCCGAGCCCTATATGGGTATGATGCTTCCACTTTTGCATACCGGATATCTGGCGATACTAGGGCCCCCAAGGCCAAGGAGTGGATTCAGGAGGGTCAAGATATCCTCAAGATACTCAGGGAGAACATACAGGCTGCTTAGAATCAACAGAAGCTATATGTAGACAGGCACAGAGTTGAGCGCAGTTTTGAGGTGGGAGACTTTGTTTATTTACACCTCCAACCTAACCGATAGTCATCTCTTAAAAAGAAAGGAGTAGAAAAACTCCAACCTCATTTCTATGGTCCATACAAGATAATTCGAAAGGTTGAAGAGGTAGCATATGAGCTAGAACTACCCCCAGAGAGCAAGATTCACAACCTATTTCATGTCTCCAATCTCAAGAAGGTGGTTGGTCAATAGATTGGTACATCTTCCGAGCTACCTCCCCTTGATGACGAGGGGCAATTGATTCTGATTCCAGAGCGCATCCTAGAGGTGCGAGAGCAGAAACTGAGGAATAGAATCATCAAATATTACCAAGTTCAGTGGAAAGATCTGCCTATAGAGAAGGCTACTTGGGAGGCAGAACAGGTATTATAGCACCCAGCTTTACAGTTGCTTGAGGACAAGCAAATTCGAGCAGGGAGGATTGTAATGTCCTCTTCTGTTTAGGCATTGAGGACCAACCCGTTAACCTATGTGATTCCTATAGGTTTGAGCGGGTACTGAGAGTCAAGGAATCATCTGAAGACTGATGCCATATATAGAAGATCTAGGGCATCAATATTATATCACCATTGGGTCGAAGAGAGCCACTAGAGCCAAAGGCCACCTGCATGCATGACATCTGGGCATTATTTAATGATGCATGCACCCGATTAAGCCTCCATGCGCATGCATACAAGTCAACTTCAAATTAGAAGATAAAGTGACCTAAATAAGTCAAAAGTTAGGGTTTTCACAGTTGAAAGTTATAAAAGAGAGATAAAGTGAATGGAGAAGTCACTTATGTGATAATTGATTTGTGGAGTCGAATTGGAGAGCTCGGCGAGCTAAGTTGGGGTTGAGCGCATGCTCAGCTAACTGGTGTATTTCGACAGCGAAATCTATCTACCCTAGTTCATCATCAGGTTGGATCATCCAGGTTCAGCACTAGTTCATCATCAGGTTACATTCAGCAGTTATTCCGGGAGGTTGATTATTCATCCAGCCAGACGGTTTCACTGTCACACCGTGTCACCGTGATTAGAGACAAAGCAATTCATTTTCCTACCTACAGGGTTCAAAACTTCTGCATGCTGCTTCCATCATCATCAGAGGGGTATTATAACCCTAATGCACATCATGTGGCCTTCCAACAGCAACTTATTTATTATTCTAGAGCTTATACAGTTTGAGAGGAGGGCGCATTCACCTGTGGAGGATGATTTGGTGTATCTCCTTATTCCTCCGGTAGAATCTGGAATAAGCTAGCTATGGAGCAAACCTCCCTCCATCGGATGGAGGAGGAGCAAAGTTAATGTTGACTTTGCTCCTCCTCCATGCGATGGAGGGAGGTTTGCTCCATAGCTAGCCCACGCCGCAGAATCCTTGCATGCTGGGACCAGTCTCTTCACCATCAGCTGATCTATACACTGGTGTGTACATGCATTGATTTCTCCTATTTTATAGCATCTCAGTATTTTTCTAGGGCACATATTTGTATGCAAAGTTCGGGGTTTGCTTTCCTATTTGATTAAGGAGTAAGTCTATTAGCCATCTACAGTATACACATAAACAAGAAAATATTAGTTTGGGATATTACAGATGAAAATTATGTTAGCTTTATATTGCAAAGGATTCTGCAGGCGAAAAGTAGGGCGCCCCACACAATAGCACCGGGTTCTACTGGCATTCCTTTTATGAAGTCAGGTGCTTCATCCAGACACCCAACACAACCAAGAAGGTCGACCATGCATGCATAGTGCTCCATCCTGGGTGTAATGCCATAATCTCGATCAATGCACTTGAATTATTGCTTATCTTCATCCACCAGGCCAACATGTCGCCATGTGATAAAACACCAATGAATGTAACATAATCTGGTTTCATTTGAGTTTGTTGCATTTGGTTAAAAAGAGCAAGAGCATCCTCACCATAACCGTGCATTCCATATCATGTAATCATCGTATTCCACGAGACCACATCTCTGTTATGCAATTTATCAAACAATAGGCGTGCGGTTTCTACACTTCCACATTTGGCATACATATCTATGAGTGCATTCCCCACCAAAACATCACATTCTAATCCATTTCTTATTGTGTACCCATGAATCCACCCGCCTTGTTCCAGAGCCGATAAATGTGCACAGGCAGGGAGCACACTCACCGCAGTGACAGAGTTGGGTATCACATCTGTCAGAGGCATTTGACAAAAGAGTGATATTTGCTTGTTGGCATAGCCATTTTGGAAAATCCACCAATCATTGAAGTCCATGACATAACGTCCTTTTTAGACATTTTTTCAAAACATTGACATGCTGTCTCTATCCTTCCACATTTGGCATAGATGTCTATTAGGGAATTCCCCATAGAAACATCCCACCCAAATCCACTTCTAATTAAATATGCATGGGTGGATTCCCCATGTTGCAGAGCTCCTAAATTAGCACATGCCGGGATCACACTTGCCATTGCAACCGAATCAGGTTTCATGCATGCCAAATGCATTTGCCGAAAGAGTTCGAAGGCATCATTGGCATTTCCACTCTGGGCATGCCTTAGAATCATAACACTCCATGAAACCACATCCCTTTTAGACATTTTGTCAAACAACTGGCATGCAATCTCTATACTCCCACACTTAGCATACATATTGATGAGAGCATTCCCTACATAAAGATCTAAATCAAAACCCCCTTTAATTACATAGCCCTGAACCCACTTGGCTTGCCTCACAACTACTAAATTGGCGCACATGGAAACTACATTGACCATGGTGACCGAATTGGGTACCACACCAGCCATTTGCATTTCACGAAACAGTGACAAGGTTTCATTACCATACTCATTCTGAGCATACCCTACAATCATTGCGCTCCATGTGACTACATTTCTCATAGACACTTTGTCAAATAGTTGGTGCACAAGCTCTACACTTCCACATTTGGAATACATATCTACGAGGGCAGTAGCCACAAATACATTTGATTCATCCCCACTTTCAAGTATCTGATGATGAATTTCACTGCCCTCTTGTAGAGCTGATAAGCTACCACATGCTTTGAGGACAAATGAATAGGTGAAATTGTTTGGGTTTACACCTGCATGCTGCATTTGGTAATAGAGTGTAAGGGATTCATCAAAGAAACCCGTCTTCGCATATGCTAAAGAAAGATATTGGTGAGCTTCTCGTGTGGTTGTGCCAATCATGGCAGGTTTTGAGCATTGATTTGGTTGTTTCAAAGGAAGTTGTATGCAGTGTTGAGGTTATTTTACCTAGATGGGGTAGTAATGAAAAACTTTGAGTTGAAAGGACGATGATGTGGTGCAGGGTCTTGCAGGGTTCTTCGTGGGAGGCGGTGAGCTCGTCGTGTAGGGAGCTTCGTCTTGCAGAGTTTGCCGATAGAGGAATTTCGGGAGTTGAGTAAGCTATCCAGTTGGCCCTCTACGTAGAGGAGCACGAGTGTGCACAGAGGAGCAAAGGAGGGAGCCTGGGGTAGATGAATGTCTTCGCCATGCAATAACTCACTCACCTGACAAAACGGTGGTGTGAGAAAATAAAAAAATCTTCGATGCCTTTCCGTCGATGGAGAGCTAGCTGGCCGAGGTGCAGGCATCCATTCATCGTGAGGGGCTTAACGGAGTGAGATTGTCGACTCGATGACACCGGGTGGACCCAGGTACAAATGGTCGGGTCGATAGCTCACTCCGTTACCTCCATGTTTAAATACCCAACGCTCTACTAGACTCTTACCTCTTCTATAAGTCTAAGAAGATATGCTTCGAAAACATTGAAGGAACCCAAGAGAATGTCAACATTTTGCCTCTGTGGCCTAATAAGAATTTTCTTTTTAGAAGGAATACATAACCAAGAGCACTTCATCCTTGGATATTTCTTCACAAATAAGACTTTTCTTCATTTCGAAGGAATACATCACCAAGAGCACTTCATCCTTGGATATTTCTTCACAAATAAGATGACTATTTGAGGAGAAAACCTTGCAAATTTTAAGATCTCAACAATATTTTCTCTAAGTGGTTTTTTAAAGAGTTTCTCATATTTCAACCCTAATGTAACCAAATAAATGAACCAATTTCTCAGGAATCAAATTGGTTTTTTTTAAGAGTTTCTCAATTCAACCCTAATGTAACCAAATAAATGAACCAATTTATCTGGAATCAAATTGGTTTTTTTAAAGAGTTTCTCAATTCAACCCTAATGTAACCAAATAAATGAACCAAATTCTCTTGGATCAAATTTAGATTTCTCTTGAATCAAATTTAGAGAGGACCCAAACCATCCCATTGGCAAAGAATTGCAATTATATTTTACTAGATTCTAAAAACTTTATTCTTCAAGTTAAGATAGGTTCAATTTGAATGGACTTAAAGGCTTATTGCCTTTTAACTCTAATTAAAGTAGAATTGGACAATGAACAAACAAGCCACAAGCTCTTCCAAATTTCTCAATATGTCCATCGAAATTAATATAGAATAAAACAAGAAAATGATCAAACCCCTTAGAGGCAATATCCCTTCCTATGCTATTGTTTTTTTGGGATGGTGTCAAAGAGACTAGTTCCACATCCACCAATCAGTGATTCTCAAGCTTGTGTAAGAAATAGTTTGCAAGACAATCAACTTTGGCTATATTACCAGAAACCTCGTTGTTCAAAGAATAATTTAGACATCATCCAATGATCACTTGCCCCACTTGAACCTCATAGGGAGCAAAAAAATTGAATCCAATAGGTGCTCTTTTCTTTAAATGGACTATACACATTCAATACAATGACAATGTGGCCCAAATCCTTATTCATAAATTTAATGTGAAAAAATCCCTTCTTGATCCCCACACCAAAAAAAAATCTTATTATAACAATGAGTTTATGGTAGCTTGGATGTGTAGGATATAAAATGTATATTATCCAAGATAATTCTTGTCAAATTTGAAGGGTTGGGGGATATATAACCATTTTTATAAATAAGAATCCCATCATCGTCCAAGTAATAACCTTCATATATATTTTCTAATTTATCTTGTTGTAATGCATCTTTCACTTGAATGTAGTGTTCATCTTTCGAAAGGAATTAGTGAACAACTATCCTCTTCAAATATGATTTGCAAATCAATAGTTTCTATTACCTTAATCTTTGTGATGAGTGAATCAACCACTTTGCTTCCTTTTCCTTTTGTGTGCTTCTTCTTAAAACCATTTTGACATTAGTTCCAAGATCAAACCTCTCACCTATTCGGTAGTGCCTTCACTTTTTTAAAGTAAATACTAGTAGAACTAGTTCCAAGTAACGAATCTAGCATATTTTTCTTGGATTATACTACTTTAATAGTATATACAATATAATGTAAATTCATGTTCATAAAATTCTTGGTAAAATTATAATTATATATCCTTAGTAATAAAACTAACTTTAGGTTGCATCGAATAGCTCCAAGTAGCACAATAGTAAGAGTGGAGGCATTCGTTCCAAGTAGCCTTGCCATTCACTTTCTTCCAACTAGTTGTAACATTAGTGTTAGGTTTATTTACTTGGATATTATTTGAATCTAGAGCCTATTCATATATAATAAATGAGTTTCTTATTCCATTGCATTGTGTAATGTTTTAAAATGTTAAATCGTTGATTAAATATACAGATAAATTACATTGATATAGTGAAAAATATGTAATCATTATATTAAAATGCAATAATTAAAATAAAAATATTATTTTTAAAATATTTTATTTTTAATGATTAAGTGAATTTTTTAAACAAATTCTTAAAAAAATAGACTTATTTGCGAATTATATTGTTTTTAACTAACTGAATAGTCCAAAGCAACCTAAATGCATCTTTAATTACTAATCCACATAGATGCTTACTAATTAGTTAACCTCATTGGCGCATACAAGTGTGATAAATGCATTGTTGGTTTTAACAACAACAACATTCCTATTAATGGTATCGTTAATGCTACTATTAATTTAATCACAAATATTAGAATATATTACGATGCATAGACTAGCATACACACCAATGATTTAGACAAACAATAATGATATTTGCAATTGGATATAACGCTTCTAAAGATAAGAACACCACCATTGTTATCATCATCACTCGGTAGTTTTTCATAAACTTTGCATGATGGAGCATACGAGAGATAGAAGTGCACTAGTGCATTTATGAGAATAATCAACATTGGTGCTTCAAAGAAACATTTAAAAGAAACATTACATGAACAATGCATCATATATAAATATAATGTATTCATGCATCATATTTAATTGGTATGCATTGTTTTGATCATGTTGAATTCTTATGCATTGGTGTGCTTAGTTTTCTGGCGAAAATATGGAAAGTCCTCCACTGTAAACTCCATCGGTCGAGAGTTTTTTAGTTATAATGAACACCCACTAAACATTCACCAAAACCTTTGTTATCAATGTAAAATATTTTAGTGAAGGTTTTTTTTAAACTTTACTCAATCTTGCAAGAATAAAAACATTCACAAAAACATCCATTGTAAGGTGTTTTCCTTTTAGTGTACAAACTTAGGCTTCAAAAAATAATAGATATGGTCTTTCTTTCTTTTTATTCATTACATTTCCATGTATGTCACTATTAATATAATGTTAATATAATCTCATGAAAACCAATTTGGAAAAGAGTATCAAGAGAAAGGAATTGAAGTTATCCCACAATACTCATGTTCATTTCTCAAAACTTTTAGGATATATTTTTATCAAGCTACTATGTTTCCCATCGTAAGGAAGGTATAATCATACTTCTCCATTTACTATTTCCAAACCCACAACATGCTTCACAAAGCTCTACACATAGAAATATTGAGAACATCTTGGTAGACTAATAATCACCATGGAGTGTTCTTACCCACAACGTGCTTCATAAAGCTCTGCACATAGAAATATTGAGAACATCTTGATAGACTATTAATCACCATGGAATTTTCTTCTGGCGTAAAAAAAGTACACTTTCTTATAGGATCTCTTCAAATGAGAGTCCTTAAAGAAAATAAATACTACAAAATTTATATCTCAGATTCATCAAAAGGGGAAATACTTTCTATGTAGAATTCTTGAATATTAGAAAAACTATTAGCAATAATGTGAGAAGACAACTAAAATTTGAAATTTTGAAGGGTAAGATTTCTTAACAAGTTTCGAACATCAAATTCCTATTTGAAACCTGTTCAATTGGTTGAATCCACAACGTAGACAAACTGCAGAGTCCCAAAATAATTACATTACATCCTTGATACTAGGTGAAAACCCTATACTATGATATTCATAAGATGTTGCAAATTTAGTATAAGTGAGATTGGATTATTATTACTTGTAAAATATTCACATTAGTTAATCCATTATGGCTTTTGACCATCAAATTTTCAAAAGGCAGCATTTTCTATAAGTACTCAAGTATATCATCATTGATATGTATATGTAATAGAAAACATGTTTTAAGGCATTTGGAATTGTCAAAGGTTAAGTGGGTAGTTCTCTAAATTTAAAATGCCCTAGCTTCAAAAATGCCAAGCAATCATGAACAAACAGAAGCCAGGGATCTCTAATTTGAATGATTATTACATATAAATTTAAGGCATAAAACTCTAAGTTCTTTGATCTCATGCACAAATAAACATATTAAATAATTGTCCTTTTGTAATTCAATGATAAGTTCTGATAGATTTACTCAAAGACATGCTTGAAAACTCAAATTGATACCTTAGGTTTTATGACCAGTAGTTAGTAGGATTCCTAGTATATTGTTCATACATTTTTTCAAACAATCGACAACCACGTTACAAGATCTTTGAAACTATGTTGATATTTCTCTATTAGTGGTTGCATTCCCTTAGGTGAATTACTCCAAAAGTGTAAGATGTCTAGAATACATCAGAATATTGACAACAATGACATTACCCGTGACTGGGGTGACCAAGTGCAAAACACTTAACCATTGCTGCAACACAAGCCAATAGTCTACAAAAAAGTTAGTTATCCTCAACATCCATTCCATTGTGGAAATTGTTGATCATTGTTGCATGAAAATAGGGAAAAAATGAAACAAGTTGGGAACTGCTTTAATCTATAAGGTCCACCAACTAAAAATAAGTATTCAGCCAAAAAATTCTAAAAAGAGAAATGAAAAAAATAAATTATGTAAAAAACTCTATAATTCCCTAAATATATATTACTACTAAACTTAACAAAACAATTACCTTCTCCTAAATGCAATCCATGCTTTGGCTACTCTTCGAGCCAAAGCATACAAAATTGGACATTATTTAATATGGTGTTTGATGTAAGCCTAACACTCTTTGGAAAATTGGGGGAAAACCCATTGAGCAACTTTTATAAGAGATAATGCATTGAAGCATAAAGGGTTTAAGCTCAAACAGACAATGAGGTCATAGATTTTTCTTCTAAGAAAATCCAAAAATTATTTTTGAACACCTTTTGCTTTGGGTTTTAATGTTAAATGTCAAAGAGTACCAAATACAATATATGAGTTTGAATGTTAGCCAATGAAATGTGCTCAATATAATTTGGAAGATTCATATAAAATGGTGTTTACATTAATTTTATTATTCCATATTCTTTTAAAAATATTATTCTATATTTTTTTTCTCAAGTATAGTATGACCAACTTCAAAAATCATAATTAAAAAATTAAAATTAAAATAAACATTCAACAAAGAACATGGTAAAAGACTCTTGCAAATATTTTGTACAACAAAGAAGAACATAATTAAATATTTTTAGCAAATACTTTGTACAACAAATAACAAAGTTAAAATATTTTTAGAAATAGTTTTCACAACAAAGAATATGGTTAAAATGTTCAAAAGACTAGTTCCACATCCACCAATCCATGATCTTCAAACTTGTGTAAGAAATAGTTTGCAAGATGATCAAATTTAGTTATCTTACCCAAACGCCATTGTCGTTCAAAGAATAATTTATATCTCATACAATGATCACTTTCCCCTCTTTAACCACCTACTGAACAAAAATTCTAATCCAATAGGTCTTGTTTTCTCCACATGGACCATACACATTCAAAGCAATGACAAAATGGACCAGATCCTTATTCACAAGTTCAATGCGAAAAAATGCCTTCTTGATCCCCACACCAAAATAATTCTCTTATTGTCGCAATGCCTTTATGGTGGCTTTGATGTGTAGGATATAAAATGTATTTTATCCAAGATAATTCTTCTCAAATCTGAAGCGGTGGGGATATATAACCATTTTTATAAATAATAATCCCATCTAATCGTTCAAGCCGTAACCTTCTTATATATTTTCTAATTTCTCTTGTTGCAATCGATCTTTCACTTCAAAGGAAGTGATCAACTCTCCTCTTCAAAAATGATTTGTGATGAGGGAATCAACACCTTTGCTTTCTTTTTATTTTGTGTGCTTAATCATAAAACCAATTTGACAAATAATTTTTAGCTATATAGATTTGATGGAATTTTATTTTGGTTGCTGAAATAAATACTTCATGCGATTATGATTAGTTTAAAGATCAAACTTCTCACCATTCAGTAGTGCCTTCCTTTTTTTAAAGTAGACACTATTGGAACAAGTTCCAAGTAATGAGTAACATATTTTTGGTTGATTATAATGCTTTAATAGTATATATAATATAATGTAAATTCATGTTCATAAAATGCTTGGTAAAATTATAATTATATATCCTTATTAATAAAACTAGTTAGTATACATCAACTAGCTCAAAGTAGCCCAATAGTAAGAGTAGAGGTGAACTTGGTTCCAAGTATCCTTCTCATTCACTTTCCTCCAACTAACAATAATGTTACTATTAGGTTTCTGTAATTGGGTATTATTTGAATTTAGAACCTATTCATATATAATAAACGAGTTTCGTATTCCATTGCATTGTCTAATGTTTTAAAATGTTACATTGTTGATTAAATATTTAGATGAATTACAATGATACAATGAAAATGTGTAATCATTATATAAAAAATTAATAACTAAAATTAAAAAATAAATATTATTATTAAAATATTTTATTTGTTAATGATTAAGTGATTTTTTAAACCAATACTTAAAAGGTAGACATAGTGGTATATTGTATTGTTGTGAACTGACTAAATAGTATGACACAACCTAAATGCATATTTAAATTATGAATACACATATATATGCTTTTTAATTAGTTAACCTCATTGGTGCATATAAGTGTGATAAATGCATCATTGGTTTTAATGACCACAACAACAACATTTCCATTAATGATCTTGTTAATGCTACTGTTAATCTTATCACATATATTAGAATATATTAGGATGCATAGACTAGTATACTCACCAATTATTTAGATAAATAATAATCATATTTGCAATTGGATATAATAAACACATTGATGATTCTAAAGATAACAACAACACCAAATTGTTATCATCATCATTGGGTAGTTTTTTTATAAATTTTGCATGATGGGGCATACAAGAGATAGAAGTGCACTACACAAGTGCATTGATAAGAATAATCAACATTGGTGCTTCAAAAAAATATTACATGAAACAATGTCTCATATATAAATATAATGCATCGACACATCATATTTAAATGTTATGCATTGTTGTGACTAGATTTTTGGGGAAACGATGAAAAGTTCTCCACTATAACCTCCACCGACTTAGATTTTTTTAGTGATAATGAACATCCATTAAAACATTCACCAAAACATATGTTACCAATGTAAAAGGTTTTAGAGGAGGTTTTCTCATAACTTTTATCAATCTTGTAGTACTAAAAACATTCACAAAAACCTCGAGTGTAAGGTGTTTTCCTTGTAGTATACAAACTTGGGGATTCAAAAAACAATGAAAATTGTCTTGCTTTCATTTTATTCATTACATTTCCATGCATATTGTGATGAATATAATATTAATATAATTTCATGAAAACCAATTTAGCAAAGATTATTAAGAAGTAAGAGAAACTAATTGAAGATATCCCAAAATACTCATTAATTCCTCAAAACTTTTATAGTATATTTTTATCAAACTACCATATTTCCATCTAGCCTCTTAAAGATATGGTCTATTATAATATACTTTTCCATTTACTATTTCCAAACCCACAACTTGCTTTACAAAGCTCCACACATAAAAATATTTTAAAATATTGAAAACATTATCTTAGTAAACTATTAATCTAAAGTAAAAAAATGACACTTTCAAGACAATAAATACTATACAAAATTATCTCAAATTTATCAAAAAGGGAATTACTTTCTATGAATAATTCTTGAATATTAAAAAAATTGTTAACAATGAGTGAAGACAACTAACTTAAATTGAAATTAGGAAGGGTAAGATTTCTTAACAAGTTTCGAACATCAAAACTCATTCAATTACTTGAATCTATGTTATAGCTGATTTTACCACTCCAAGTGAATCACACTTGTATGGCCTTACCCTGTCCCTCTGCAGACTCCTTAGACCCCTTGGACCATTTTTTGTCATTTGATGTTTCCTTGACCATCCCTAAAAGCATGTGAAAAATGATACACACGACTTTTAAACCCTTAATCGCGTGTATACGCGGGTTTGACCCCTAAAACCGCGTACATAGGGATGTGTGCATAATCCAAACCCTTTTGGAGTTTTCCTTGACATGGATCCGACTCTCTTGACTCTTGGCCTTCCCTATGCCTTGAGATCGCTGGGATTCGACCTTTCATTACCCCTTTGAAAAGCTATATAAGGAACTCTATGGTACATTGAAGGCATATGAGAGAATTGAGAGCAAAGAAACTATAGTCCATTGTTGCTGGAACTTGTGCTTGAGTCTACATCCCTTTGTCCCTTGGAGCACTTTTGTGTTCTTCCCAAGCTTGCCTTTTGCTTGTGAGCTTGCTATCGAGAGATGGAGGATTGAGGTGGTGGAGGCCCAAGTGGGGGATTCAGTTTCTTCGATTCGCAGACGTGCCGACAGAGGTTGTATCCATTTTAATCTCTGATTTTATATTAATAGAAATATCTTTTCCTATCCAATAATGTATGTTTGAATGAATATTTTATCCATGGTTGATTTCAAATGCTTATACATTGTTGATTATATATGCTAGAATCGATCTAACACCAATATATATAATATGCTTGTATTGTTTACTTGTTGTTGATGAAGTAATCTATCAATTCAAGCTGAAGTTGGAAAGCTCAACGGGGATCTACTTCAATCGTCCGAAATAAGGTACGAGGTCTGATCCTTTAGTGTTAGATATTTAATTTCTATTGCATATTGGAAAGGATTGATTTCTGGAGTCAAGCTGTCTGTTGTGGTACCCCAAGCCATAGGAATTTCTCTCCGTAACAGAATTGGCGACTCCGCTGGGGATGTTCCTTGTTTTTATTTGGGGTTTACGGGCACAATGGGATTGATATTCTTGACTTGCTCTTTGTTTCTCCTTGTTTATGTGTTGCATTTTATAGGATGTTCATCCGTTGACACTCCCCTTTATTGGTTTGACCGTTGGCCTACTTTTTACCACTGCCTTCTCTGTATACGTAGGTTTTTGGCCAAAAGTCGCGTATACATGCAGGTTTTTGGCCAAAATATGCATATACACGCAGGTTTTTGGCCAAAAGTCGCGTATATACGTATCTATTCTTTAAACAGTTGCGTACATCCTCCCTTTTGGTGAGTTTGATGTTGTGGGAAGTTGCTGGGTGGGTTGTGAGTGTGGTTGGGTCTTCCTTGGGTCTGATGTTGTCTATTGGATGCTTCTTTTCTGACCAAAGACCGCTTTTTCATTGTTTTTTCTTTGAAAGTATTTTTAGTCATTTATCCTTTTTGTTTTGCCATTAGTGCATTACTCTTTTTTGTCTCGGTGTCTTGCTGGGATTTTGTTTTATACTTGCTGCAGAGACTGAGAGTTTTAGATGACTTTTATTGCATTTTTCATTCTTTTATATTGAAAAGTACAAAGTAGTTGCACTCTTAGTTGCATATTAGATATGGATTTGAGGAGGTACTTGCATTGGATTGCTTGGATGAGAGTTTTGTTTAGGCTTTCATATAGGAAGGATTGCATTGGCATTCGGAAAGGAATATATATTTATGAATCTCATGTAGTGGCATACCCTGTTTTTTATTTGACAAAGATTGCACTTAGCATTGTTTGTTATGGTGTGCACTTTTATTTCACTGTTGATTCTTTATATCACTAGTTGCACGGCCATTTCCCTTTGAGTAATTACAGTCAACTAAAATCAACGCATAATAAAATGAATTACACTCTTTTCTTTTATAGGGTGCACCAACAAGATTAGGTTTTAGGGTCTTGGAATAGTTCATTGTGAGTAAATTCTCCAAGACCACTAAACAACAACATGTATGTGTCTGTCCAGGTGAGTGTGTGAAATTCCTTGGTATAACCAGTGTTTCTCAGGATCCTCCTCTCAAAAGGGAGTTAAGCATAAGGCAGTGTGAGCGGTTATTGATTGGGATGACCCCTAGTCATAACTGAGTAGCACCGGAGATATTTCCAGGATTGTATTCGTATCTGGGGGATCTTTCGAGAGTTTCAGGATTTACTACCCTACCCATATGGTCAATCCCACCTGCAACTGTCCATCTGATCATTGATTATATTGAGGTGACCTTAGTGGCCTTACCTAGGTTATCGAGGGGGTACTTGCAGAGGTTATTCTGTAGGTGTCCCGGCCAGGTAGAGGTTGGACAGCACAGTCGCTTTATGCGTTGAAGCTGAGGGCCACTATAATTGGTTATGTACCTCCGCTTGTAGTGTATGGGAGTTTTGAGCCTCTCCTAGGTGAGACATACTTGCTACATTCGAGAGCTCACATATCCTCCCCTCGGTTTGCTTGTATTTTGGCTGTAGATTTTCTTAGGAGTGTGCTCTTTGTGCGCTAGTTGGCCTTTGGGATCGTGGTTACTTGAGTATATTTATGCTCTCTTGAGTTCTAGTCCTTTTATTTTCGGCATGCCTAGTATCCTATCACCCGTCCTTGGTCCTAGTATGGACCCTGGTGTCAGACTTGGGGGCATCATAGCCCCTTACCGTGCTCATATATTTGGGAGTGGTCATATTCCATCCTCTACTCAATTTTTGGAGGATTTTTATTCCTTTTGCTTGGTCTTTACACCAGTGGTCACCCTTACAGGGGTGGTAGTGGATGCATGAACGTTGGGTCTACACCTTACTTTCCTTTTCATATCCCATCATTCACTGCATTATTTCCTTTGGGTGGAGTTTTCATGATCATTCCTCCCTATATCCTATAGTTTGGATTCTTTATTGACTATTTTGGGTTGTTTTGGACTAATGTGGTTGTCATGTAGGGTCCAGTTTTTGTACACTCTCTCCATGGTTTTGACCCATTCATGCCACTCATAGGTATCATGTCTAAACTGGCATATAGGTTAGGATTTCACATCCGCTTACACTTATGCATTTCCTTATGACCGTTCCATCTTAACCTTAGGTATGAACCCATTCCATGGTATCATGGAACCTTCATGCTATTGTTAGAAGTGGTACTATGTGAATGGTAGAGCTTTCCTATACATGGGTGTCCTAGTTAGCTCCCTTTTGCATTTGGTACCCATGCTGTGAGTCCTCTCTTAGGTCTGGGAGTCTATTGTATAGTATTTCCATGACATTTCGCAAGAGCCTCATACTCCTCTTGATCTTTTGCTGGCCTATTTCCCTTAGGACTCCCTTATGTCAAGTTGTAATTGCACTATCATGAGCTTTGCCTGCCTTATTGAGCCTTATGTCGGCTTCCCTGACATTGAGTTTCAGCCATATAGCCCGAGCTTGTCTCATCTCTAGCCATGCAGAGCCATTTTATTTATCCTTTGCAACTTGATTCCCTATTTTTACCGGGAGGGGATTTTCCCCCGAGTGTCGATATCTTACACATGTGTCCTTGCATTGAGCATAGGTATGTTCCACTTCTTGGAACTAGTTTGTTTGGCCCCATGACACTTGTCTCCTCCTAGTCTGTAACTATAAAGCAGTTTTATTCTTTTTCAAGCTTTTTAAATATTTGAAAAAGTCCAAAAAATTAAAAAAACCAAAAAGCTGGACAATGAAAGATGTTATCTTTGGTAGCTGTTGAGTCATGTCACCTTCGAACAGAGCACTGTATATCACATCCATTGGTTGGGTTTATAGTTTGACTTTAGGAGCTGTACTCGTTTATCTGAGTTTATCTCCACCGACTGGTTAAGCTTCCAATCCCCATGGAGCCTCTGTCGATGCCTCTTGTGTCACAGAGATGTCCTAGTTTGTATATTGAGTCTATGCTACCTTTATTCAGTCACCATTTGCCATTATGCTCTTGTTTGAAGGAAGTTGAAACCTGAGTCAACCATTCCTCAGTTATCTTGACTTTGCATGTTGACCATTCTCGGTACAATTACTGGTTCATGCACCTTATGATCGAGTCCTTCCACATTCTACAGCTTTGCTGAGTACCTAGTGTTAGATGATGGGGGATGCCTTAATGCCCTCCTTCCAGCGCATTTCATCCCATCGACTTCAGATCATTTATTCTGGGATTGGAATCTAGAGTTATTTTGAGTGCCTTGAGACATGCAGTCATCAGTGGCAGGTTCTCTCGCCATCGACAGTATTTGGGAATACAGCAATGTCCCTTGATTGATGGATCCTCTTAAGTGTTTGACCTCAACACATTTATTCACACTTGTTAGTTTTCACTCTAGTACCTTGATTCCCATTTTCATTATTGGTGGGTGATCTCGCGTTTGTTAACGGTATGCATCAATGACCGGTAATCAGATGATGGACTACTATGTTCAACCTCGACACCTCTATTCACATAGTAGGACATGTACTTATAGCGGTTTGTGTAGAAGACCTTCTAGATTGGTGGCATCTCATAGATGCTACCTCCTTGATCGTGCCAGTGTTCATGAGATGTTTTCCACTTTGTCCTTTGATGTTTCCTTGACCATCCCTAAAAACATGTGAAAAATGATACACCCGACTTGTAAACCCTTAATCGCATGTATACGCAGGTTTGACCCCTAAAACCATGTACATCAGGATGTGTGCATAATCCAAATCCTTTTGGAGTTTTCCTTGACATGGATCTGACTCACTTGACTCTTGGCCTTCCCTATGCCTTGATATTGCTCGAATTCGACCTTTCATTACCCCTTTGAAAAGTCATATAAGGAACTCTATGGTACATTGAAGGCATATGAGAGAATTGAGAGCAAAGAAACTATAGTCCATTGTTTCCGGAACTTGTGCTTGAGTCTACATCCCTTTGTCCCTTGGAGCACTTTTGTGTTCTTCCCAAGCTTTCCTTTTGCTTGTGAGCTTGCTATCGAGAGATGGAGGATTGAGGTGGTGGAGGCCCAAGTGGGGGATTCAGTTTCTCCAATTCCCAGACATGTTGACAGAGGTTGTATCCATTGTAATCTCTAATTTTATATTAATAGAAATATCTTTTCCTGTCCAATAATGTATGTTTGAATGAATATTTTATCCATGGATGATTTCAAATGCTTATACATTGTTGATTATATATGCTAGAATCGATCTAACACCAATATATATATATATGCTTGTATTGTTTACTTGTTGTCGAGGAAGTAATATATCAATTCAAGCTGAAGTTGGAAAGCTCAACTGGGATCTACTTCAACCGTCCGGAATAAGGTACGAGGTCTGTTCCTTTAGTGTTAGATATTTAATTTCTATTGCATATTGGAAAGGATTGATTTCTGGAGTCAAGCTGTCTGTTGTGGTACTCCAAGCCATAGGAATTTCTCTCTGTAACAATCTACAACGTGGAAAAATGTATAGGCCCATAATAAATACATTGCATACTATGATATTCACATTAGTTAGTCCATTATGGCTCGATACCATCAAGATCGATCCTAAACTAATAATTGAATTGACAATTTAATATGAGTGAGATTGGATTATTATTACATGTAAAATATTCACATTAGTTAGTCATTGAATTAATGTTTTAGTTGGAACACATGCAATACAATCTGGAAATACTTCAAAACGACATTAAACTTAAATAGTAGGGTAGCCATGGGTATTTATAAATTGAGAAATTAGCTATATATTTATAATAAAAGAACTATTTTTGTTAGTTATGTAAAAAAAAAAGTAGACTTACACATAATTATAACTTTATTATATAGAATTAATAATAATAATAATCTATTTTTAAGGTCACTGCCAAGCCACACACCAATTTGGTGTATGAGACCCCCTTGTTTGTGGGACAAGGGACCCCCCTCTATGTAGTGATTTAACTACTAAAGTATACAGAGATATACATACACTACCCCCTCTGCATTTAAATCTATGACCTCCTAAGAGGAAACACATGCTCTTAACCATTAGGCCCACTCATGTTGTATAAGATCTAAGTGTTCTTAATTTAGGTGGTGTATTTAAGGGAATATATCAACAAACGAAAACCAAATCTTATTGCATTAATGGAAGGATTATATCCAACACCCTCCCTTAATGCTTACATTAAAATCAAATAAACATATCTTAGAAAATATTTTTTGAACTTATTCTCTGCTAAAGTATTTCATCATATAAAGTCTTTCATAAACAACTTTTTCGTAGCTTGAGCTTCATCACATGACCATTCATTCTAAGCTACCACTTGATCCCTTGAAGATACAATTGCTTTGCACCAGAAATCCCATTGTAAAAGACTGTAGATATAACCGATGGAAGTGTTCTTGGGGAGCCACATTCACTAAGAACCAAAAGCTTTTAAGTTATGTTTCCTTGTTCTAAAAAAACAACTGCCATTTTTCTAGTTATTTGCCACAACTAGAAAATAAATCTAACATAATTAAACCCCATCTCAACTATATTTATCCAAAACAAAATGCAACAAACACAACTAGAATTGGGTTGAAAATGGATGTGAAATAAACGGTCTACATTGGTGACTTCACCAAGGAATGCACAACAGTTGGTGACTTCTTAGAAACAATGAATGAATCAATTAAGAATCTGTGACTCTCACAATGATGATCCTTCCATAATAGCAATGCAGAATTGGTATGATCACAGTGTGTCTTGGATAGACTCGGGGTTTAATAAGCTCTTATACCAATTTAGAAATTGAGAGAGTAATGATATCTATACACACCAAAAAAATATTCTTCTATATTATATAAAAACCACACACTTACACATAGCTTTAACTCTATTATATAGAGTTATTCAAATCTAATTGTCTCCTAAGGAACTCTAGCTTGAATGGTTATTACATATAAATTTATGCCATAGGAACTCTAACTTATTTGACCACGTGCACACAGAAACATGTTAAATAAATATCCTTCAATAATTCAGTTATAATCTTTATAAATCTAGTCAACAACATGCTTGAAAACTCAAATTGAGACCTCATATTTTATGATCAATAGTTAATAGGATTCCTAGTATATTGTTCATACATTTTTTTCAAACAATCTTTAAAACTATGCTAATACCAGTTTTTTAATGGTTCCTTAACTAGGGTGGTCAATGTGCAAAGCACTTAACTATTGCATCAACATGTGCTAATAATCTAGGGAAAAGTTAATTATCCTCAACATCCATTTTGAAATTGTAGAGCAATGTTGCATGAAAATAAAGAATACATTTTGAAACAAGTTGAGAAGTGTTTTAAATTCTAAAATAAACCAACTAAAATTTAGTATTCGACAACAAACTCTAACCAAGAGAAAAATGAAAAATATAAATCTATCAATTAGGTAAAGAACTCTATAATTTTCAAATAACATATAACACTACTAAACTTAACAAAAAAAAATACCTTTAACTACCCTTGGAGCCAAACAATATAAATTTGGACGCTATTTAATATGGTAATCAATGCAGAACAAACACTCTTTGGAAAATTGGGGAAACCCACTTAGCAACTTTTGTAATAGATAAAACGTTGAGGCATAAAATGTCAAGAAGGAAAATGTGCCTGATATAATTTTGAAGAGGAGTATAAAATGACGTTTACATTCAATTTTGTATTCTATATTTTAAAAATAATAAAAATAAAGAAACATTGAGCAAGGAAGGAACATGGTTAAAAACTCTTGAAAATTCTTTATACAACAAAGAAGAGCATGGTTAAATATTTTTTGCAAATACTTTCTACAACAAAGAACAAGGATGGAACATGGTTAAATACCCTTGCAAATACTTTGTACAACTAAGAAGAACATGGTTAAAATGTTCTTGCAAATACTTTGTACAACACAAAAGAACATGGTTAAAATATTCTTTCAAATCTTTTGTAAAACAAAGATTAATATGAAAGGTGGAATGAAGAGCGACCTTTAGCCATACATTAATTTAAATACAACAAAGAAAACGGTCCATTTTTTTTATAAATATTATCTTCAACAAAGAACAACATGGTTAAAAATGTCTAAAACTACAATGATCAGATGTTGCAAAGAATATTCAACCATGCTCTTTGTCCGAGGAGTGGTTGCAGTAATCAACTTGAGTTACTATGCAATTAAGAATTTTAATTTTCTTTTCTTTTGGTTTGTGACACACTACCTTTGGGAAACCCCACCTTTTTCTTCAACGAGTTAACTTTGATAAGTTTGCTTCGACCGAAATACCTTCGACCAGATTTTACTGCGACGAGGTTTTTCCGCGACAGACATGTCTTCACACTTAGCTGCGATAGACTTCACTTTGAAAAGACTAAACTTTCACTTTAGGTTGCTTGACTTCGACAAGATTTTTGAAAAGACTAAACTTTCACTTTAGGTCGCTTGACTTCTTCTCCTCTCTGTTTTACATTCTTCTTCTTCTACATATACAAAGACTAAATTTTGCTTCTCTTGGAAGCTACCGACTAACATTAAAGACTATAATTAATTTCTACCTAAGAACTTGACTTTCAGGAATACTATTCAGCTACTTAAATATGGTGAGACGTGAACTCCATAACATGACAAACTAACTGACAAACTTGTACTCCTATGAACTGTGAACGAGTCAATTGAGATGTGATGCAGATCTGCTTATAATTAATATTTCCAACACTTTGAACCTTCACACCAATTGTCCTTGCATTATTCCCTAATCAACATTTCCTAATGAAGATCCATACAAATGTTGAGCCTTTCCAATAGTGCACCCTTAACTGCCACTTGTCCTTCTAAGACATCGAACGGAGCGTCCAAATGAGAATCATGATTGGTCACCTATTCAATAGTCAACACAACCCCTCAATATATGAAGTAAGTATGTGCATGACGATCTTCAAGTTTGTGATCTCATTGACCTCTCCTAGACTCGTGCCCCATCCTGACTCCTAGAGTTGCACCTTCTAACATTTTCAAGATCAAGGAAGGAAGGTGTACTAGAAGAACCCCCCAAACAAACTCTCAGTCATAATCCTAGAGAAATATTCCCATAGGAACATGTTTGGAAGCCTATCTGTGGGAAATCAAATGCATCCGCCTACCCATTTTGATATCGTCCTACTGGGACCACCATATAATTTTTGCAGACGATAAACAAATTGTTGAACTCCAACAGTATCACACAATGAACAACTGTTGAGCTAGGAGACATGTTATAACAGAAGAACATAGCCATGTTAACCATGGAATAAGAGAACTGATAGGAGAACTCACTCATGTGGGAATGTAAATGCAAGATGACTCCTATAGCAATGATTTAATTACTCTTGTACTTGCACACTTGCAATAAAATTTGGAAATATTTCAAAATGGCATCGAACTTAAATCCTGTGGGAGTCATAAAAGATGTTGGTAACCCCATTTTGGCACACATGCAATACGATTTGGAAATATTTCGAAATGAAATCCAACTTAAATCCTAGGGGATCCATAAGTAGTGTTAATGACCTCATTTTTAACCATGCTTCCACGATCTAGGTAGGCCAGGTGGTTAGTTAATCAATTGGCCATTGTGTTGTTATGTTGTGTAAGATGCAATAGATTTGGGGCTCAAAGTCTTCTTAGGAGGTCAACTATATAGGTTTGCTTATTTTTATCCCAAAAAGTAATTCAACTATATAGATTTCCTTATTTTTCTATGCATTCTCTCTACAATCTCTTTTTTGATAACAAGATCTTTGCAAAATTTTCCACATAAAGTATGAATTTCTAACTATTTTTCACTTGAATATTGGTCATTAGAAGCTAATTGGATCATTGTTCAAAGGATCTCTATTATTCAGTAGAACAAGCAATCGCAATGACCTTACTATCATTTATATAACTGAAAAAAACAGTGAAAAGGCTAACATTAACCTTAAAACTTTACTTGCTTAAAAATATTAGTTTTAAAAGAAACTTTAAGAATCAAATAGCATAGATCTGAAGCAATGGTAGAAATGGTTTGTTCTTGCAAGAATATAATAAAATGAACAACTATGAAGGAAATTTTTATTAAACAAAGTAAATCTCATCACATATAGAATCTAATATGGCATTTGAAAAAGTAAATACTGAATAGCAAAAAAAAATAAAACAAACAATTCAAAATGACCTGAGCTTAAAAAACATGTACTTTCAAGCCATCCAAAGGATCAACAGTGAAGTCAACCGTTAACTTCCCTATTGGTCTGTTGGATAACTTGAAGGTACATGTTTGTTAAAGATGACCCTCAAAATTATCAATTTTGGTCACTAACGAACCGACAAAAACACCAATCCAGAGAAAAACTAACCTTGTAAAGGAACGAACAAGAAATACACAAACCTCCTACATAACAAAGCGCGTAGTACCCAAACTGAGGATATAACACCTCTCGATGACTCCTCGATGAACCCTATCAGCCTCCTACGGAGAACATTTGTTCTAAGTTTTGGATCTCTTTTTTGAATAAATCATTTCAAGATTTATTTGTCAAGACATTTGCATACCTGTTCCTACTGTTTTTAAAAGCTTCTATCTCCACTTTATCAGCTATACATAAAATATACACTCTTCTTCCCAAACATTTTTTTAACCTTTTCCTTAACCTTTTCCAACATGCAAAAAATACCCCAATGCTATCTAGTTCTGCTACTGCTAACATTATGTATAAGTTTACCAATAACCACTTCTCAAATTTGCACATAATTTATGCTTCCTTGTCGACCATATTTGCACATAATTTCTGCTTCCTTGTCGACCATATTTGCACATAATTTCTGCTTCCTTGTCAACCATAACTTTTGATTCCTTGTCAACCATATTTGCACATGACACATATGCAGTTGCATTTGATGTATTGAGAACGCCTGAGCTTAAAAAACATGTACGTTTGGTCCATCCAACGGACCAATAGTGAAGTCAATGGTTGACTTTGCTGTTGGTCTGTTGGATGGACCGAACGTACATGTTTGTTAAGGATGGCCAAAACATTGAGAACAAGCATCGCCTCTTCAATTGAGAACAATCGACTGACTGATAATCCATTTTACTGGTAAGAGTCCTTCTGATAGCAATTAGTCCAACTCCAACAATGCCTCCTCCTCATACATTTTGTCTATGACACTGTCAATTTCAAGTCGGTCATCATCAACAGTAACTGAAACAATGCTGTAAATTGGATCATCATGTTTATTATTGAGTAACTTGAACCTATTTTCTATTTTGGAAAAAACCACTACAGTAGCTTCCCTTCTTTTTATGCATGAAGAATTATTCGATGACCTAATTCTTTATGCGTCAATATTAGGAGTTGCAGCTGGACGACAAACTACAAATTTTTGTAAAAAATTTGGTAGCTTTTTCTTTAGGAGTCCTCGGAATTCTTTGATACAGTTCTCGGAGATCCTAAATATTTTTCCCTCCCTCCACAGAAGTTCTCTGGAATCTTGCACTTCGGATTTCATATCAATTTTAAAAGTTTTCGTTTCTCTAGGAGTCCTCGAATTCTCTGCTACAGTTCCCGTGTATCTTAAAACTTTTCCTTTGCGAGTTGTGGGAGTCTCAACCGAAGTTCCGAAGGATCTTACACTTAAAATTCAAATTTTGCATCAATTATGTCCTCACTGTCCACCATGTTGTTATCCTATAAAACAGAACACTCTTCTGATTTCGAATTGGAATTGCGCTTGTCTCTGTGAACCAAAGCTTAGTATCGGATAATTATCTCTCTTTTATATAAATAAGTTTGAAGTAGAGATGAATTACTAAACTAGCATAGATCCATTTTAAACCTACATCTATCAAGAATCGAAAAGGATCCAATTTCTTGAGGTCTACATTTTTTTATCATTTAGACCTATCTCGGTACTAGATAAATATTGGTTTAAAAAGGATCTATACTAGTTTAATATTTTTTTTATATTACTCAATATATAATTTTTATTTTTATTTTTTATTTATGTCGGTAGCATTACATGACTAACATGATAGGATATCCCCATACTAGGTTGGAGAGCAACTTCTTTGCAATCAAGCCATCCAAAGGCATCCAAGTCAGCCTATCGATAATATAATTAAAATTTTGTTTTGTTTTTTTATTTTTTCTTACTATAAAAATTTTAAATAGAGTTATTCTTTTTCAAATTAATTATTTCCAATTCAAAAACCATCAGAATTCTTATTGTGATAAACCTTATGTGCACTCTAACAAGGCACTTGGAATGTGATGTCAAAAATTCATTTTCTCTTATTCATCCTTTTAACAACAAAAGAAGAATTGTCAAACACTGGTTGATGAGAGATGTGCATAGATCCATTATTCGAGACACCACCTACATTGGCAATGAAATGGAAATAGTGTTGATCCTATAAGAATAGCACCCCACTTATACCACATTTTCATTTTCCCCATCTCATTAATGTTATCCATTCTTGTAAGTCAATTGTCTTGTAAGTCCCCATGACAGGTGTAATCATGCCACTGGCATGCAGAGGGGTGATGTGGTGGCATGTTTTAAATGATGCGTGTGGGAGGGCAGATGGCCACTCACATTGACTCATTAACTTGAGTCCAAAAATTGACATCACAGCTCCCTTATACGCCTAGTACCTTGGCTATCTTAGCTCCTAGTTTCAGGTTTGTAAGATTGGATTGTGCATCATGTTCTCCTGTGCTAGATTTTCTCATGAGGGGAAAAGGAATTATGACAAAGAAGGGTTTCCCAACAAGTAGAGCAAAATGTGGCCTTTCTATTGTTGTAATCTGAGTCAATGGCATCGTTGCACCCCAATTATTGTTGTCTGTAATGTCCCAATTCAAAAATTCCCAACAAAGGAAAAATTGTCTTGACTAGCTTGGACTATGGGGGATTCGAATGGATCAAGTGGGTCTTGAATTCGATAGGGACTAATGTTGGGGGTCTTAATACTATTCAATATACTCTCTGATGGTTTTATTATAGGTCATAGACATTTGCAATTCAATTTAGACATGATGGAAAAAAGGGAAAAATTACTAGCAATTTATGGTTCAATTCCCCCTAGGGTGTGGGAAGAAATGGATCTCCAACTCCTAAGAAAACCTCCAAAATTATAGAAAAAGTATGGGGAATTTAATTAGACTTAATTTACTATCATTATACATGGTTAATAGTTCTGAAACAGAGTATTAAAGCTTCATATTCGAATGCACAATTTCAGTGATATTTGCTTAAGGGAAATGACACAATAAAGCTTAACTTTGACTCATAAATGGTGCATATAATGGTTGAAAACATAGCAAGATAAATATATACCATTGAAATCATTTCAATATCTCACTAACAACATATAAAATTTCCCCAAGTCACAATATACATCAGATACACAATCTCGATTGAAAGGGAAAATTATCACATCGAAACTAGTCATAAGAAAACTTGGAAATGTGGAGATTTGCATATGTATTTATTCTGATTTCGAATTATAGAGCATGTGAACATGATATTATAGATCCATACATCATACATCATATATTGGGAATCAACTGAACTCAATGGGGCGCAACCACCATTCACACTAGTGCGCCTTCACAGAAAAAAATATGGAAATATGGAAGTGGGAAAAGAGAGAATGGGAGGAAAGATGGGTTGCGAACAGCATCAAACTCCTATATTTAATAAAACTCTCTATGAAGCTCCAATTGAGAGTTATGAATGGCCTCCCCCATGGAAAACTTGGATGATAATCTCACTTTCTCGAAATTGGCTCACTAGCAGGGTAAGTGTTCACTCATCGTGCAAAGGACAAGCAATTGCTCTCCAATTTCCAAAGGAAAATTTACAAATGATCATTTGAAAGCCATTTCCATTCCTCATGAAATATTTTTATAAACCTCCTAAGGTCCTCCAAGGTCGAATTGATTCCCATAGGCTTCCTCCACCTCATCCCTGATGTTTAGTAACCTTCATGCCACTTGGCCTTCTCCTCAACCCTTCATCTTCCACCCAATCCGAATGGCTACCACCTAGTCCCAAATGCACCCTCTTTGTTGTAAAGGAAAGTATCCTATGGATAGGGTTTAAGAGGCCATCAACATACTGGGTTTGAAAGGTGGATGAAAATGTTTAGCAAGCATATACAAGCAAGATTCAAAGATTAGAATGGTTCATACCTTAGCCAAACGAAGGTTGATCCATGCAGCCCTTCAATTCTCTTCTTGATCCTCTTGCTCCTCTTGCTCCAAGAGACCTACAAAACAAATTATACCTTCCTCAAACCAATATGACCACATATAAAGCAATGATAATCAAATAAACCTGAAATAATAATCTAATTAACATCATAATATGATCATAAACAGAGATTCAATCACACATTGAACAATGATTTGGGAAGAAGAAGGACATCACATATTTATTAATATTGCAAACAAGTAAAAGTATACCTTCTCTTCAAGTTTGACACCTCACAAAACCTTGATCTGGTTCTGCTACTTCTCTTCTCCAAGGAACTCAGCCTCCAAGCTCTGCAACACAAGAAGAATGCTTCTAGGGAAAAGGTGTGGGCAAAGAGAGTCCCAATTCCTCCAGCATAATGATGCAAAGATTCAAGTCTCTTCTCATGGACCTCCATACCTCTATTTATATGCTTAATGAAGAGTTAGGGTTGAAGACAAAGTAGTTGCAACTGAAGGAGTCAGTTTCATAACTACCCAAACTACTCGAATTTCAAAATACGTATTATTTTGACATTTTCAGGAGGCGTACGTGGGTTCCAGAAACAACAGTCACATACATGAGGAGGTATACGTAGGTTTCCATGTATAAATTTGCATGTTTAAGGTGTACGCAACTATTATATATAGAAACTCGCATACGTACGTGGGTTTCCTTAAGGAAACTCGTGTACACATCAAAAAACTCATTTTTAGGGTATTTTTGGGCATTTTCAGACTTTGGTGTCTTATGGAAAGTTTTAGCTAACAGAAATATATTTTCAATGGAGCAAAGATGAGGTCAAACAGAGTTATAGAACTCAAGATATGGGTCCTCCAAGTTAGGTATTTTTTTAGTGACTTTCAGTGACTTTCATGGAAGTGTCGACATGTGACGAAATCATGGGAAAGTGGTCACAAGCAGAGATGTGTCATTTTTAGCTATAACAGAGCCCCCCTAATGTATGAGGTTAGAGGGGAAGATGATAGAAAAAATGCATTATAAAGGAAAAAACTAAGTATGGAGAGAGTAGAGAATCCAAGATCAAAAGGCTCAAACAGAGGTACCTAAAAGAGAGATAAATGTCAGAAAAACCTGATCTCTGGGACATACAAGTCCATATACAAAACATCGCCATAAAGATAAAAGAAGATCCAACATATGTATAACTGATGAAACTATCATGGTCGCTCAATATGCAAAAAGGCACCATATCAAATCTAAAGGAGTCATGGCCACAAATGAACAAGGTGGATCCATGCTCAGCAATCGATCATAGCCACAAAAATACAAGGTGGATCTATGTCTCAACAAATTGTCATATAAAGTGTAATAAGGTCTTGCGAAACTTGGGAAATAGTAAAATGACGATTCTATTGTCGGCCCAAGGTCTTCAATCCAAACCGCCCAAAAGGTACGAATCCTAAACATGCGAATAAAGGAGTTGAAGTCGAACATGGAGGAAACTGTTTGATTACCGGTCAATAATGAGAACCGTTAACAAACGTGAGGGAAACCACCATTAATGAAAATGGCCCCCAAGGTACCTAGTACATTCTAACAAGTGCGAATACAAGGACTTGAAGTCGAACACTTGAAGAATCCATTGAGTAGGAGACATTAAGGTGTTGCCACTACCCAATAGCGAGGGAAATTGCCATTGATGACTGCAATCCCCAAGGTACTGTCATAAAACTCTAAATCTCATCCCCAGAGCAAGATGTGTTGTAGTCGATAGGAAGAGATCCGTTGGAAGGAACGCATTAAGGCATCCTTCATCATCCAACACGAGGTAAGTCAAAGACTAATTGGATCTGGAATTGGTACTGAATTTCACAACAAGGACCGTCGAAGACATGATGTAATGAACTGATACCAAGGAATGGCCGATACAAAAGGTCAAGGAAACTACAGAATGGTCGACAAAGGTTTAATCCTTGAACAGTGAGCATGACACAAAAAGTGACTTAGGCAACTTTTGACATGAAATAACCAACGACACAAATCTGCAATGTAGGAGACATTGACAAATTCCCCATATAATTGGAAAAGAGACCAAATGGAGGAGTAAGAAACTCAATATCGAGATAAGGTCAAAATTCTAGGACCCAATTGTTGATAGAATCAAAACCGGTGCTTTGTTCAAGGAAACAAGACTTGCTACCATGATGTAAAAAACATGTGAATGAACTTCCCTTCCCCTCTTTCTTGTAAAGGTTTAATGAGTCCAAGAAAGCAAACTCGGGACCATCTTGATTTTTGGAAAGCTCAAAGAAAAGACAGAAGAATGCTTGATAAAGCACTTATTCGTGGATTTTATGAGCCCAAACTAGTACATGCTCGACTGTGTTTTCATAGTTTAGAGAGTCTAAAAACTCCAAAAGAAGACTCTAGGGGGGTCCTTTTTCGTACAATTTAGTCTCCTAAGGCCGAAAAAGTATAAAACATACTAAATAAGAACTCTCTTAGCTTCCAAAGAAGTAAGGCACACCTTTTTCATATTTAGTCAAGAAGGACCAAAAAAGGTTAAATTACCACCTACCCAATGCTCCTTCAAAAGCAGCATATAGCCTGAGTTTTACGAGTGTGAAGGAAGGCAAGATCACTCAGAAAGATCCATTTGATTAGGAGGAATGGGGCTTACAACAATAAACTTGATTCTTTGTTATTTAGGGTTTAATGAGCATGACAAAGACATAAAGTACACTCGAAATATTTTTCATGTTTAGGTCCAGAGCACGAAAAAGAGAAAACTAAGCTCATACCAGGGGATCCTTTTCCGTAAGTTTAGTCCCTCAGGTCCGGAAAAGCGATAAACCTATGCCTAAGAAAACTCTTCTCAATTCCAAAGAAAAGAGAGTGTTCCTTTCTCGTATTCTTCCACATGGTCCGAGAAAGAGATAACCTACCACCAATGTGGATGCCCATTCACATATTCTTAACGAGCTTGAATGGACAAGTTTACTTGGTAGTCAAGTCTATTTTGAGGAGTCAGACCTGGGCCTAAAGAAACTCAATATATTTTTCATGAAGTTTTAATGAGTCTGGAAAAGTCAACTCGCAGCCTCCTTACTATTTTTAACAAGCTCAAAGGAGAGCAGAAAGAATGCTCTAAATGCGAGGAGACGAGTGTCATAGACAGGCGAAAGTAGTTCCAAGCGCAAGGAACAAACCTATGCATAATGAAAGGAACATAAGCAGGATAAAGACACTCGGGGAACGTCTCCTCAAGGTAAAAGGTGTCAAGTTGCAAAGGCAAAATGATACAAGGCTTAGCGATGATGAGAACAAAGATGAGGGTTTATACAACGAGCTAAAAGCGTGGAAACTGACATCAGGCTCATAAGCGGGAGCGGGGCACATGGAAATGCAGTTATAGCTTGAACAACAAGACAATGCTAGTAAACAGTTGTGAATCCAACTAAGAATCATGTCTCCAAGAAACAACAACATCAGGATCACATTCAGAAGAAAAGATCCAATGCAGGTCACTTTGGTAGAAACACATGTGACTTTGTTATCTTCTACAAAAGGTAAAGTCAAGGCAGAATCAACTGAAGAGGATTCAATAGCACCAAGTCTCTAGGGTTTATAATCAGTAAGATCAACCTCAGAAGGAAAGAAAAAATCAACAAGGGAGATAGAGTCTGCAGGAACAAAATCAGTATCATAGGAGTTGAAAAATTCATAAGAAAAATCAAACTCATCAGGATCACTGACTTGTTGTTCGAAGGGAAAGTCCAAAAACCCAAAAATTCCAACATAAGAAGACCGATCCATGGAAAGATCAGGCTTAATAAGAAAACCAGGGTTAGACCTAGGCACAACTGAACCAACATGCAATAGAAGATCAGACTGTATCAAAGACTCTAAGAAGACTCCATTCGAAGGAAGGAGATCATCTGAGATAGGACACATGTCTAAACTTTCAAATAGATTGATAGAGTGGAGAGGAGGCTCAACAATTTGTATATGATGAATCACCTGGTCAACTACTGGGACTAAGTCCTGAGAAGTTAAGCATGAAAATAGAGGCTGCTTCTCAGTAGCAATTGAACGCAAAGGACATGAGGCCACATAGCTCACCTGTGGCGGGGTAGTGTCTATAGAAACACTAGGAATCAATAAAGGAAAGACCTAGTATCTAGTTGGGTCAGGAGACAAATTAATAAAATCCAACTGATCAATGGTGACAATTTATTCACCATGATTAAGGTACATCACATGAAAGAATGCTGACACCATAGATTGCATGGCATAGACATAATCATGTCCAAGGAGCATATTGAAGTCCAAGGGGTATTCTATCACCATGAAGTCAACTAAGACAATCTTCCTACCCAAAGTAACAGGTGTTTGAGCAAGAATTCCCAAGGCCATACAAGTTCTTCTATAAAATTCCAGTAATTGTCTAGCAGTCAACACAAGGCTAGGAGATCCCATGCCTCACCAAGCATGAGCAGAAAAAATACTAACTGGGGCTCCTTCATCAACAATACAACGAGAAATCGTGTATGATTCAACTTTGACCTTTATCTAGAAAGGTGCATTAGAAGGAAGGCATGGCTCAACTAGGCTATCCCAATCAAAGGAAGCAATCTTAGAGCTTGGTGGGGGTTGATCGGAAATAAGGTCAGTGCCCCCTTATTCAGTAAGTTCTAAACTGGCAATGAAGAAAATGTGACTAGCACGCTTCACTCTCCAAAGGAAGAGTGGGATTGATCGACAATGTAATCGATTCAACCGCTTCGTGAAAGTCACTCTCTGAAGAGAGAGTGGGACTGACCAAATATGACATTGGTTCAACCACATCAGGATCACTCTCCGAAAGAAGAGTGGGATCGACCAAATCTGAGATTGGTTCGACCACTTGATCAACCAAAGGTTGAGTAGGTTGTTGAGAAACTATAGGTTGTTTAGGAGAAGAAAATTATTGAGTCTCGGACCACACTCTTCGCACCTCTGTGAAAGCAGGGCACTGGTGAGTAATATAATCTCCCTTGCATAGCTTAGAAGGGAACTTAAGTTTTCACTTCGAACGACTATTTTTATCAACAGTGTCAACATGACTAGAAGTGGTTGACTGTTTTATCACGGCATGAGCTACAGAGGCTGAGAGTTTTCCCCCAGCATGAACTACAGAGGCTAGGTGACTGGTTCCAACCTGAATAAGAGAGGTTGGTTGTTGAGAGACTTCAGAATGTTAAAAAATGGGATGACCATGAAACCAAACTCTTCGCACCTCCGCAATATAATGGCATTTATAAGTAAGGTGGTCTCCATCACAAAGCTTACAAGGAAACCTGGGCTTGTGTTTTGAACAGGTATTCTTTTCAACAGTGTCAACATGACTCGTAGTGGTTGACAGATTGTCTCTAGCATGAACCATAGAGGCTGAGAGACTGCCCCCAGCATGACCTGTAGAGGCTAAGAGAATAGGTCCAACATGACATCCAGAGGTTGGATGGGAACCACCAGCATGAACAACAAAGGATGAATGGTTAGGATCAATATGCTTTGCAGTAGTTGAGTGTGTGCCCCCAGCATGAACTTCAGAGGCTGGGTGGATGGATCTAACATGAATTGCAGAGGTTGGATGGGGAGGTTCAACTTGAACATCAGAGGTTGAACGGGTGCCCTCAGCATGAACTGCAGAGGCTGAGTGAATGGATCTGACATAACCTGGAAAGGTTGGAAGGATCTCACCAGCATGATTAACGGAGGCTGGACGACGAAGATCAACTTGACTTGTAGAGGTTGAGTGCTTAGATCCAACATGACCTACAAAGGTTGGATAGGTGCAGCATGAACTACAAATGCTGGGTGGTGAGGTTCAACTTGAATTGCAGAGGTTGAATGGGTTCCCCCTTGCTTATGTGTCTTCTTCCTATTCCTCCTTCTTTTACTCCTTTTAGACTGTCGGTTACTAGTATCAGTACTTTCACTACATGAGGTAGAAGGAGGAGGATAATCAACTACAGGTGATGGGGAAGCATTATTATGATGCATTTGATATAAGGAGCTTACTTGAGAAGCATCAGGAGAATTCAAGACGGTTGGAGTGGAAAACAACCACACCAGTAGCCCTAGGGTGAATCCAGGAAGATTCAGGGTGGCCATCAAAGGAACACCAACATTCCCTATGAGAGGAATAGTACAAGGAGTTCCCAGTATGTGGATCTCTTGGTTGGTGTTCAAAGGGGTGTTAGACATAGTTTCAAACAAGAATACAAAGTCTAAGGTCAACAGGAAACCAAAAGTACCAAGCACACACCTGAAGGCAGACTAAGTATAGACAAACCACATAGCACTCACTAAAAAATTTCTAAATCCAAACAAACAAACAAGTATAAGATACGCTTTCCAAAATAAAGTTGATAGACAGTTACTTGGCGTCCCTGTAGATGTTCTTAGGCACAAGCAAAGGAATCACCCACTTCCCTCCCACACCTTCTACCGGGGTTACCTTCCAAGCTCGTCCAAGGTAAACTAGAAATATCCTTCCAGTGTACCTATGTATGAACCCTAGATGTCAAAGAGACTAAAGGCTACCTTAACTATATTGATAGTCTGGGGGGACAGTCGCAATCTTGGTTCATATGCATGGGAAGGGTAGCAAAGCCCGAAACCCTGTCTAAGACAGAATCCCCAGATGCGCAAAAACCTTGTTCTACGCTTTGACAAGGAATCGAAGGGTTATATCCTCAATCCAAGTCTCCACGTGGCCTCGTGCTTAACTCCCATTTGAGAGGAGCTTCCCAGATATAATCAACATAGAAAAGGGTTTTCCTAGTGATTGGCCAACTATGTCTAAGATTTAATACTTGTGGAGATTTTAAACTCCCTAATCCACAAGTCTAGCCTAAGCTAGTTGGTGTATGACCCTATAAAATAAAAGTTACTAATAATTTTTAAATTATATCATTTATTTTAAAAGGTTGTTATTAGTCAGAGGGTAAATGGCATGAAACTTATGTGGTGTTTTGACTCAAAGTTGAAACAAAATGACTAAGCAATGAGAAATGAAATGCAAAAAGCAAAAACTATTCTCTTTCTTTTTTAAATAGAAACTTGAAATCCACAAAAGAACAAATTCTTTTATTTTATTTTTTTTCAAAAACAATGATATGCCATGCAATCTAGACTAAAAAACTAATCTACATGCATATAAAGCAAACATTTGTTTTTTTTTCTTTTTCTTTTATAAATGCAAAATAAAAACTACCTACAAACAAAAGTATGCAGATAACAAGAACAAAGCAAAATGAACCCTGTTATACAACCACCAAACAAACTCTAGAATGAACTAAAGTCAGTATAAACCCTACTTGGAAGGAAGGCTTGCATAAGAGACAAGTCAACTATTTTGGAATGGTGAATTTAACCAACAAAAGAAGAAGGAAACCAACACCAACAAGCTTCTGAACTCAGACAAATATCACTAACAGAGGCTGACCAGAAACATAAGCCAAAAATCATGCCAAGTAAAGGAGGTAGGGGAAAAAAGCAAAGAACAAACCCTAATGCTATAAAAAGGCTTACCACATAGATAAAGAACAACCAAAAGGGATGCCACTAACTCCCTGGAGTCATGCACTTGTAGAGGACACCAAAAGACCTACCAAACATCTCACAACAGCAGAAAAAACCACAAAAATGAGGAAAAAACACTGTTTTAGGGGCACATGCGAGTTGTACTATTGACAGGTCGCATGTCATACGCGGGTTGACAATACAGCAAGTCACGTGTACAAGCATACGCAAGTTGTATTACTGAAAAGTTGTGTATCGTACGCGGGTTTACAATATAGAAAGTCACGTGTTCCAAACCAGACACTCGACTGTTCAGTTTGCAACCTGCGTATGGGTGGAAAAAATCCCAAAAAGGTCAAAAAATTCCTTGGGAAGGCAGGGGAGGTGTTCTATCATACTGATAAAGTGTTCCTAAGTGGCAAGAAATACTTGAAACCTTGCAAAAGACTGAAAGAAAAATAGAGAAACCCCAAACAGACAAGGCTCTCCCTAGCGGAGTCACCAGTTCTGTTGTAAAGGAAAGTATCCTATGGCTAGGGTTTAAGAGGCCATCAACGTACTGGGGTTGAAAGGTGGAAGCAAATTTTCCACAAGCATATACAAGCAAGATTCAAAGATTAGAATGGTTCATACCTTAGCCAAACGAAGGTTAATCCATGCAGCCCTTCAATCCTCTTCTTGCTCCTCTTGCTCCTCTTGCTCCAAGAGACCTACAAAATGAATTATACCTTCCTCAAACCAATATGACCACATATAAAGCAGTGATAATCAAATAAACCTGAAATAATAATCTGATTAACATCATAATATGATCATAAATAGAGATTCAATCACACATTGAACAATGATTTGGGAAGAAGAAGGACATCACATCTTTATTAATCTTGAAAACAAGTACAAGTATAGCTTCTCTTCAAGTTTGGCACCTCACAAAACCTTGATCTAGTTCTGTTGCTTCTCTTCTCCAAGGAACTCATCCTCCAAGCTTTGCAACACAAGGAGAATGCTTCTAGGGCAAAGGTGTGGGCAACGAGAGTCCCAACTCCTCCAACATAATGATGCAAAGATTCAAGTCTCTTCTCATGGACCTCCCTACCTCTATTTATATGCTTAATGAAGAGTTAGGGTTGAAGACAAAGTAGCTACAACTGAAGGAGTCAGTTGCATAACTACCCAAACTACCCGAATTTCAAAATACGTATTTTTTTGACATTTTCAGGAGGCATACGGGGGTTGTAGAAACAACAGTTGCATACACGAGGAGGTATACACAAGTTGCAACGCATAAAGTTGCATATTTAAGGCATACACAACTATTATATATAGCAACTCGCGTACGTACGTGGGTTTCCTTAAGGAAACTTGTGTACACATCAAAAAACTCATTTTAGGGTATTTTTGGGCATTTTCAGACTTTGGTGTCTTCTGGAAAGGTTTAGCTAATAGAAATATGTTTCCAACGGTGCAAAGATGAGATCAAATGGATTTATATAACTCAATATATGGGTCCTCCAAGTTAGGTGTTTTTTCAGTGACTTTCATGAAGTGTCGTCATGGAAGTGTCGACATGGGACGGAATCATGGGAAAGTGGTCACAAGCAGAGATGTGTTATTTTCAGCTATAAAACTCTTGGAGGCTATTTTTAGCCCTAAAATTTTAGGTTGTCATATTTCTACAATCATGTCTGAAATCAGGTTTGACTTGTCATAGAATCTTCCATCATAGTTGTCATAAAGCGTAGGGAATCTAGTTCCACATGGCACCTAGTTTCTTCCTAAACTCTTCCTCTTCTATGGGGAGTTACTCCTCTTCACCCATTCGAAGCCTTGGGCTCATGATATGTAATTTGATGACTCTTCACCTTACAAGAACCTTCCATCACTCATAATTTTGAATTTTGGGTTAAGGCATGACATGTGTAAGGAGGAATCTAGCCACCCGAGGCCCCCATGGACCTCTAAATGTCCTTATGAAGGAATGCCACTTTATTTTCTCCATATTTATTATTTTTATGACCAAATGAATGTGTAAATGATAAACTAAGGTTCTCTTAGGTCCCATAGCTCCCTTATTGAAATATTTAATGCCTCCTCCTCCAACCTAGGGAACTAGTAGGTGGGTGAAACATTGTCAACTAGTAGACCTATTGGAATGGGGACATGACATTGTATTGTCGATTAAATCATTGTTTCTCCTTTTCTTAAGCTGTAGAATTCATGCAAGAAAAATTGGCTTAAGTAGAACACCTGCGATGGTTATGACTATGGTCATTGTGCACATAACAATAGAAGGCCCCAGGCAGACCCATATGCCTCGGGCTCTCTGGGATATGGAATTGCTAAAGTATTTTTTTGAGATCAGGGTTTCTCGACATGGTTGAGAGTGAGCTAAAAGAATGGAGATACACTGAAGAAAAAATAATCGAGTGTCTAAGCCTCGGAATCTTCTCCAAGAATTTGGGGACCTGGTTGATCAAGACTTGAGCTCTTCTCGAACTAGGGACCCGCCACACCAAAACCCTCCAATTGTTCTGGTCCATGAAGGTTCTCTTTTGCGTTTAATTTAACTAGTGCATGGAGAGAGAATTGTGAATCAGTAGTCATGGTCCCGCAATGGAGGATAGGCTAGCTCAGTTGGAGGAAGGCATGAGATGCTTATCCCAAAATCAAGTCATGGCATATAAAAAAAAAACAACAAGCTAGACAAGATGGCGAAGGGATTCACAGGAAGAATGGTATGGGATGCTGGTGGTTTCATCTCATCCTCTTACTAATTCACTTGAACATCCTCCTGTCAATCTTAATGCGCACAAGGATGCCCGACTCCGCTAGATGTCAAACAAGAAATCCAGGTTCCAATGACTCCATTGTTATAATCTCTAATGGATGGTTCAACTTAGATGGATTTTTCTTAATCAATTATTTAGTTTTGATAGACTGTTTGGTTTAAAGTATGTTAACAAAACAATCATCAATTTTGGTGTACATTTTGACTAGTTATAACCCTCGTCCTCTGGGGGAATCATGTGATAAAACTTTGATGGAAAAAATTCAGACTATTTAATTTCTAGTATTCTTGCTATGTTTATCAGTAAGCTTAGTATTTGGGGCATCAAAATTCTCACAGAGATTTGGTCACACTTGGAAGTAGGCCTCTTTATTTTTAACATGCAAAACTTTTTCCTTTTTAGTCAAATACAATTACTGAACTTTACAAAAAGTAAATGTTTTGTAAGTTAACATAAGTGGTTAACAATTCAAACCACTGACACAACTATAATTAATATTAAGTTTTAGTAAATTTACCTCCATACCTATTGCATTGCACAAAAGTAGTAATATTCTTGGAATATCTTTGCCTCATATGTTTAACCATGAGAAAATATAAGTATATCATCAACAAAGAGATAATGAGTTAAAGAATCTAAGCCTCCTACATTTACACCTTGTATTTTTCTTTACACCTTAGGAGCTCCTAATAATGACATGCTCAAACCTTCTACGACTAAAAGAAATAAATATGAGGAGAGAGGACAACATTTCCGTAGTCCATGGGAAGGATTGAATAAATAAGAAGAAGCACCACTAATTAGAACTAAAAAGGATATGGATGAGACACAACCCATAATCCAATTTACAACCTAAACAATGAAGCCTATGTGAATCGAGAGAAGTTTTATATATAGACAATATTAGTGGTATTAAGCTTTCCATATTGCTTTAGTTTCATCACAATGGTAGTTAGTTTCATTTCTTGAAAGAGAGGAGAGATTCCTATGCCAATCCAACAACATCATGGGTATATCTATTCTCAAGAAAGACAATTTTCTCTACTTAGATAACCTTAGAGAGAATATGTTTAACTCATATGCCAATTAACATAAAGATAATTTTATAAATCCAAATGCACAAAATAATCGGTTCAAAATCCCCAAAATAAATTGCTTTTCCCACCTTTGAAATGAAAGCAATGAAAGTGTCGATATTTGGGAAAAATAAAAGATGCTTGAACTTTAAAACTTTTATCAAACAATTTCAACACTTATGAATTTCATAAATCAGCCACATATGAATCTTTTATCAGCCACATATGAATCTTTATATCTTTCACATATGAATCTCATAAATAAATCGGCCACATAAATCAGCTCTATAAATCAACCATTAGAGACAAGATATAGCCTGGGAAAACCCTCCAAACATGGAGGATGAAAAACCCAACAATTATTTGAGTATGATATATAGTTTTGCAGAGAATGGTTTACAACATATAAGTAGATTTCATGATAAGAGATATCACCTCAGCAGTAGAGAAGAGAGATCCAATGCAACCCTACAAATGCAATTATATGCAACTGTATTGAACTTTCCATATTCCTAGCATATTAATAACAAGCCAAAAACACCATCATGCATAAGGTATCACATAGGAGGCTCAATAAACATACTGAGAGCACCACATAGTGCATTCACACAGAGGATCCAACTAGAACTCCCTCCATGCAAACATTATCGCCCTTCCTTTCCTCAATTAACTTTCAGTGAATGTTCATTGTCATGAATTGAAAGTGAATTGACTTGAACTAAATGTTAACTGACTTGAACTGAATGGTAACTTACTTCAACTCAATGTTAACTAAATTAAACTGAATGTTAACTGACTTGAACAGAATGTTAACGGACTTGAACTGGCGATTAACTGACTTGAATTGAATGTTAACTTACTTGAACTGAATGTTAAATGACTTGAACTGAATGTTAACTAGCTTGAAATGAATGTTAACTTACTTGAACTGAATGCTAACTGACTTGAACTGAATTTTAACTTACTTAGTTAACAATTTTACTTAAGTGATATCAGTGCTTCACTCTTAGTTCCATAAATGCACAATTTATGTTATTAAATTTTGCATGGATCTCTTTAGTTAAGTGATGCATGCCAATTGATGAACATTAAGCTCTTATTTACTTAACTGATTACATTCATTAATAGTTCAATTGATTCTTTGACTGAGGCATTGATTGAGGAATTCATAATTTAATAAAGCTTTATAACTTGAGTTCACTCAGACATTTGCATGGGCAATTCAAATTCTATTTCTCTATGCTTTATCTCATCATCTTTAAGTAATTAATGCATGGTACATATGTGTATTATTTATCCATCTTATCATATAATACTCAGAATAATTATTCCATACATATTGATTATCATATATATTACCCCAATCTATATAGTCATATGCTAAAGTAATTCACTCTAGCTAAGCCCTAAAGGAGACTTATAGCACTCGGTGACTATGACTAGCAATATATCACATAGTATAACCATATGACTTGATACAACACAAGTCTATCTCCATAATTGGAGATTTATTCTCATAGGGTACCTTCTATGAGAATACTTGACTTGATATTACTCACAAATCTAGTCTTGATATTACTCACAATATTTACAATACAACATCAGCACCTCAATCATATGATGATACATAGGACTTGATATGACTCACAAATATGACTTGTTATTACTCACAAGTATGGAGAATGAATCCTGATGTTGTACAATCAACATAAATTTGTGTTTAAATACCCCAACACTTTCTTAGTCTCTCTCATCTCTTCTACAAGTCTAAGAAGATATGTGTCCAAAAGATCGAAGAAACCCAAGTGAAATTTAATAGTCTGCTTGTGTGGCCTGGGAAGCCTTTTGTCCTTTTAAAAGGAAGACATCACTAAGAGCAGTTCATATTTGGATATTCCTTCACAAATATTATGAATATCATCCCTAGAAATAAATTGAGGGGAAAATCTTGCAAATTTTAAGATCGAGCAACGATATTTTCTCTAGTGGGTTCTTTAAATAATTTCTCAAAATAGTTCACACCTAATGTAGCCAAATAAATGAAACTCCCTAAAATTTGGCCTTCCTCATTCTCTATGTCCTAGATTGTAGATTGTAATTACATTTTTCCTATAGGATGCACATTGATGAATAATTTAGTGTTGGTGTCTCCTAAGTCAAGCAATCCTACTTGGCTCTTTAATCTCTAAAAAGATTCCATCTCAAGTAGTAGTTTATTATTTCTTCTTTCAAGCTCCTTGACCCTATACACTTCCTCCTTACTAAGTGCAGTAGGGTTATTATTGTTAAAGAGTTCATGTAATTCCTTCTTAATCTCCACTAATAATTTCACATTGTTCTTTCTTTTATCTACTACTGATGCCACAACTTTCACCTGGACCATATTCAGAGAGGACCTACACTATCCACTAGAAGAAAGATATATTATATCAAAAGACTTCCAAGTTTCTTTTACCGGATTCTAAATGTTTATTCTTCAAGCCAATATGGGTTGAATTTTAATGGACTCGAAGGATTATTGTTTTTAACACTAATTTAGGTAGAATTGGACCCTAATACAGTATTTGAGTTTTAATGTTAAGATAAAATGTGCCTGATATAATTTGGAAGATTCGTAGAAAATGATGTTTACATTAATTTTATTATTCCATATTTATAAAAATATTTTATATTTTTTTTGTAAAGTATAGTATGACCAAATTTCAAAACCTTAATTTAATATATATATATATATTCAATAAAGAACATGGTAAAACACTCTTGAAATTACTTTGTACAACAAAGAAGAACATGGTTAAAATTTTAAATTGCAAATACTTTCTACAACAATGAACATGGTCAAAAGCCTAAAGGGGTTGGATCCATTGGTGAAGAGTGAGGATTTTTTCACCATTGGGAAAGGTTCAATTCCAATGAGGGCCTTACCTAGAGCCATGGGAGGCACCTTGAGGTAGTGGTCGAACGTGTGGTTCCACCCATAGAGATTGTATTAAAATTATCTCATGACACGTGGACACAATAAGTGGATCAAATTCCACCACCATGTCCTCCTAACATTTAAATTCAAATATCACTAGCTCATTTAGTTAAGGCATGGATCTCATTAGGAAGGCAACCCAAGTTCAATCCCCTTAGGGTTGGTGTTGCTTAGGTCAGGTGCGATCCCAAGGTGACTTTGATGGCTTAGATGCCCCTGGGTTGTGGTTATCTTAGCCAATGGTGGAAATGCACTAGCCCTGAGTGACAGGCATTTCTTGCAAACAAAAAAATGAACATATTCAAAAAAAATCATTGGAAATACTTTTTACAACAAATCAGAGAAATAAACAAGAACATGGTTAAAAATTTCCTGTAAATACTTTGTACAACACAAAATAACATGGTCAAAAACTTATTACAAATCTTTTGTAAAATAAAGATTAATATGAAAGGTGGTTTTAAGAGACTCTACCCATAGACTAACTTATACGGAAAATAACATGGTCAATTTTTTTTGGCAAATACTTTCTACAACAAAGAAGAGCATGGTTAGAAATATTTCCCCATTCATCAAAAGGGGGGGAATATTTTCAAGCGAGAATTCTTGAATATTGGAAAAACTATTAACAACTATGAGAGAATACAACTAGCTTTTGAAATGATGAAGGTTAATGTTTCTTAACAAGTTTCAAACATCAAATTTCTATTCAAAACCCGTTCAATTAGTTCAATATACAACATGAAAAAATTTAGAGGCCCACAATAATTATGTTTCATTGTAATTTAGAGGCCCTATACAATGATATCCTTAAGATACTGACAATTTAGTATAAGTGAGATTGGATTATTATTACTTGTAAAATATTCCCATTAGTTAGTCCATTATGACTTTGGACCATCCAATTTTCAAGAAGGGGGCATTTTCTATATGATACTCAAGTATATCATCATTGATATGTAAATGTAATAGAAAACATGTTCTAAGGCATTCATAATTGTCAAACATGAAGTGGGTAATTCTCTAAATTCAAAATAATCTAGCTTCAAAAATGTCAAGCAATCATGGACAAAAGGAAGCCAAAGGAACTCTAATTTGAATTATTATTGCATATAGATTTAAAGCATAGTAACTCTTACTTCTTTGATCTCGTGCACAGAGAAACATCTTATACAAAATTCCTTTTGTAATTCAATGACAATTTTTGATAGATCTAGCCAAAGACATGCTTGGAAACTCAAATTGAGACATTAGATTTTATGATCAATAGTTAGCGGGATTCCTAGTATACCATTCATACATTTTTTCAAATGATTGACAACCACATTATGATCTTCGAAGCTATGTCTATATTTATCTATTAGTGGTTTCATTTCCTTAGGGGAATCACTACACTAGTGTAGGATGTCTATAAGACATCAAAATCTTGACAACAATGCCTCCAACCATGACTGGGGTGGCCAACTTGCAAAAAAAAATCATTGTTGCATGATGAGCCAATAGTCTAGGCAAAATTTAGTTAACCTCAACATCCATTACACTATTGAAATTGTCCAAATCAATGTTGTATGAAAATAGGAAAAATATATTGAAACAAGTTTGAAAGTTCTTTGAGCTCCAAGGTCCACCAACTAAAAATAAGTATTCAACAAGAAACTCTAATAAGAGGAAAATGAAAAATATCAAACATGTAAGAACTCTATAATTCAAAAATTATATATAATACTCCCAACCTTAACAAAAAAAAAACCCTTTTCTGAACCAAATCAATGATTTGGCTACCAATACAAAATTAGATGCTTTAGAATATGTTGTTCAATGTAGAACATACACCCTTTGGAGAATTGGGAGAAAACCCACGAAGCAACTTTTTTAGTACATAAAATGTTGAAGTGTAAAGGGTTTAAGATCAGATAGGAAACGAGCTCATGGATTTTGTATTTAAGAGAATCCAAATTTTATTTTGAACACTTTTTTCTATTTTTTTTAATGTTAATTGCCAAAGGTTACCTAAGACAATATTTGAGTTTTAATGTTAAGTAATAAAATGTGCCCTATATAATTTGGAGGATGTGTATAGAATGCCATTTACTTTAATTTATAATTCCATATTTTTTAAAAAATTTATGCTATATTTTATTTTCTAAAGTATCGTGTGTCTTACTTTCAAAAAATATCAATTTAAAAATAAAAATAAAAATAAACATTCAACAAAGAACACGGTAAACAAGTTCCTGAAAATATTGTTTACATAAAAGAAGAGCATGGCTAAAAAAATTACAAATACTTTGTACATCACAAAAGAACATGGTGAATATATTCTTGCAAAACCTTTGTAAAACAAAGTTTGATATGAAAGGTGGAAACAAGAGACTCTACTCATAGACTAACTTACACAACAAAGAACATGGTAAAGAATATTTGTGCATATACTTTTTACAACAAAGAAGATCCCAGTTAGAAATGTCCACCATTGCATTGGCCAACTACTTACCATGGAATAAGAGAATCGATGGGAGGACTCACTCATGTGGGAATGTAAATGCGATATGGATCGCGTAGCAATGATTGAATTACTCTTGTAGCTAGCACACATGCAATACTATTATACTGTGAAATGGAACTTCTCTGTCTGAGTAATGACATCAAATATGTTGTTACATAAAAGGACATCTATGGATTGAAGTAGCCATAACACTATAGATGACCGGGATCCTTAATACGCCTAATTGTTTACTCCAGCATCAACCATTTTTTCTCTTGAACTCATCATGTATTCGCGACTTCCCTTTAAGAAACTCACGTGCCATTCACGGGTCTTCCATGTGCAACCCACGTATTATCAAAATTCGCGAGTTTCCTAAAGAAACCTACGAGTCGTTCATGAGATGCTCCATATGAACCTCTGAATCCCATTAAGAATAGTTAAAAAATAAAAATATGATTAACTTGGGGTAGTTGGGCTCGGTTTGGAAACTTCCCCAACTTCCCCAACCATCCTAAGCCACAAATACCTTCCTCAACAAAAACTATAAAAAGAGGGGAAGGATATGAGGAAAGGGGACCAACACTACAATAGATCCTAGAATTAGCGTCTCATTTAGCGTCCCTTTTTAGTGTGATTTCTTTTACATTGAGTGGTCAAACTAGATGCTAAATGAGACGCATCATGGACAAAACTTAAATCGTCTCAAAAAACATCTTTGTTTGCTTCCTAGATAGCATCATTTATTACGTCCAAAATAGCGTTTATTTTTTTTCTTCCAAAATAACATCCAACTTTTCTTCCTAAACAATGTCAAGGTTTGCTTCCAAATAATGTCCTATTTTTCTTCCTAGAGAGCATCAGTTTTTGCTTCTGAAATGACATCGTTGTTAACGTCATATTTGTATCTTTAATAACACCATATTAGCATCAATGTTTGCATTTATGTTCACGCCATATTTGGATACAATATTGCAACCATTTGTGCTACCACTTTAGCATCCCATTTTGCACCACGTTTTACTTCCAAATTTGCACCAATTTTTTCTTCCTTTTTTGCATTGTGTTTTGCTACCAAAATGACGCCAAATACTTCTTCTGTTGTTGCACCATATTTTGCTTCTTATGTAGGATCATCTTTTTCATCTAAAGTAACATCTTATTTTTCTACCATATCAATGCCTTGTTTGTCTTCATCATTAGCGCCAAGTGTTGCATCATTTTTAATTCCTATTTTTGCATCCATATTTACACCCACATTAGCACCATGTTTTGCTACTACTTTGGCGCTCAATTTATCGTCCATTTTTACTCCCACACTAGCGCCACATTTTTCTTCATGTTTAACTCCTTGGCTTTCTTCTTATTTTGCTTCCTCATGAGTGCCTCATTTAACTTCTCATTTAGCATCCAATTTTGCTCATTTGTTGGCCACTAATTTATTTTTTAGTTTGGCTTCTACTTTGGCATTCAAATTAACATCAAAATTGACTTCCAACTTAGCGCCAAGTTTTGCGTCCAATGTTGCTTCTATATCTGGGACATAGTGGGCTTCTGTTTTAGCTCATGGTTTTGCTTCCTTATTATCACCATATTAGGCTTTCTATTTAACATCTACAACCATATCCAATTGTGTGCTAATATATTTATTATATTAAATTATTTTAATTATTCATTAATTTCAATAGTTCTCAAATATCATTTACTTCATAGTTCTGAAATAACATAATGAAACATTCAAATTAATTGTATATACCATTATTTAAATTAATTAGCATTTATGAAAAAATTATAACATAAACAAACAACATTTATCTAAAGTAGTAATACCATCATATATATTAATTTTCCATGAAAATGTCATCAACAACTTCCAAGATATATAAATTTAGAATATGATAACGATAACATCAGCATTATCTTTCATCAAAAGAAGTGAAATTATAAAACATAAGATTGCATTAATAACCTATCATACAGATCATCATAGTAAGGTTAAAAGAACAAGTGAACAATATATATAGTGAAAATACCAATATCACAAGAAATATTTTTTTTATATCCATATCTAGAAAAGTCAAAATGAGCATCAGTAATCAAAGTTTATATGTCAACATGAATCCACCATAAAAATAAAACTGACCTAAAATGCAATATAAACTTGGATCATCACAAAAGTAACAATACGTGTCTAGTAGAATGGAGAACCCAAAAAACTTCAACAATCTCAATAGTAGCATCAATGGCTACCATCATCGTCATCACCCTCATATATCCCAACATCAAATCCATCATCATTTTCATTTGATCCATTTACATAATTATTAGCAATATATTTCTTTGGTACATCAATGACAACATAATTAGGATCATCATCTAAGTAGTCATCTTCACCATTTTCCTGCAAATACCAAGAAATAATAAATTTAAAGAATTAGTATTAATTTCATTACATAATTCATATTTTTTGTTGTAATGCAAATATTAGTATGATGATTTACGCATTCTCATTTCTCTAATAAATGTTTGTAGTTAATCAATGCTCCTTTGCATATGCCATCTGTGAACCTATGTTAGTATATGTGAGTGGTATATATAGTGGGGCTCACACAAACAAAATATCCTTGAGTTAAAACGGATTCATCTCCCAACAATCAGATCAATGGGAAAGACCCTTACATGCACTTACCATCTTAAAAGTTAACTCCATATTCTCAAGAAAGACACTATTTTATTTCTAAATAGGATCTACAAATATAGATGGATACTTGAGTGGAAATTACTAATTACAAACTAAAGGGAAAACATTGTACTAAGGAGAAGTATGACACTTCCATAAAAATGAAAACATGCAAACATTTAATAGTTAAAGGATTATGAGCACAAAATATTCTAACTCCTAGGCCAAAGTGCTTGCTACTTGCAGGACTTGGAGATCTGTAATGGATTGGAACTCCTGCATAGCGGGTCCACAAGGAGGATTAGGGAAGGAAAAGGCCACAACATAGGTGAACTCCAACAAAGATGTTGCTAACAAATGGTAGACACTTGCAAAATTAATGGAAGACAAACTGCCACAAATACTATTGGCATACAATAAACTGACACAAATGTTATTGGCTAACGACAAACATCCATAAATGTTGTTTGTGGAATAATTAAGTCAATCAAAGCTATATGTGTATTAAACAAAAAAATAAATGGTGTACCATTTTAATTTTGAACAAATAAGTGGTCATCCTGCTTTATCCTTTCAAGCAACTTTATTGTAGATATGGCACAACCAAGAGAATCATGGTATCTCAAAGTTTTTAAACTCAAAGCATAAATGAGAATAATATACAATGACTGTTGTGGCACCAACAAAACTAAAAGTGGATAGTATAATTAAGGAACCCACCATTTCAATAGTTTGGTGCTAGGTCCAGAAAGAATTATATGGATTTTAAAGTGTATAGCATGCGCCTAGCATAAGGACCTAAACTCTCATGAGAATGCTAAAGCATGCAAATTATATAACTCATAGAAGTCCCATGTTTGGCTCTTCATGTCAAGAAAGGAAATCTTGTAAGGTAGTAGGGAGAATATAAATTCAAACGAGATCACCAGGCTACAGTAGTAAACCTTAAGAAAGATATGCAACATAATGTGAGGAAAGAGAGTTTATCCTATTAAGTGAGCCTAAATAAAATATGCATTTAGAGTTTGCTAGTCATGTCTACATAATCACAAAATATTGATGTTCAACTTTGTAACATAAATATGCTTGGTTAAAGGCATTTACTTTGAATTGCAAAGCTACTTCATGATGATAAACATGTGAAATTCATTTTTGTACTCAATCTGAAGTTTCATATATATTTTCATATCGTATCTTGGATTATTAGCATATCATATATTATTTCTATAAGACCATCTAACAATGCATTCACCAATCGCAATAATTCTTTTGTGTAATTTGTGGCCATTTATAGAATTTAATGTCATTTTCACTCAAACTAATTCCAAATGAATACATGCATTTCCCTCCCTATATTTTCAGTTTCGAGCATTTCCAACTAGTAAGATGAAGCTACAAATACCGAAGTTGTATCAATAAGTCAATTATTGTTTATAAAGTTTTTCTTTGCGAATAGAAATACAAATATCCATAAAATAAAAATATTGAAATCAAAGATGTTTAATAACTTTAAGTTCATAGTTTTGATTAAGCACTGTCACTGAATTCCCTCCCAAGAGTTTGCTTCTTATTTTTATGATTTACAAGCAAGGATATCTGAAAGGGCCCATTCCTTTTATAAAGTCAATGTTTTGCACCAGTGATGAGTAGAAAGTTAAGGACTTTCACCATGTTGCAAGAAAGTTTTATTTTCCATGTTTGATATCAAAAAAATAATTTAACCTTCAGAATTTCATGATGCATCATTTCTACTGGTGTGTTTTCTTTCTTCACTACCTACAGAGTACCCTTTTAGTTTCACCCCCTTTCATCTTATCGTCTACTCTCTTTCTTTGTTTCTTTAACCTAGGTTTTAGATTGTTGTGGAGATGATCTGGGAAGTCCTTGTTGTTATCAAGCTCTTCCTCATCCCAATGACTTATTTTGATCATTTGTGGACATCAATATAATTTTATCATTTATCCAAAACCTTATTGATGAAATTGATAAATGTTTGTTTAAAGATTATTCTTACCTGTGGAAAGGATGTAATGACACTCCATATCAATGCATTGGTTGGAGAAACCCCAAGTGATGACAAAACCATACTCATAGCTAAGCCTTTTGGAATGGTATGCACAATGATGGCTATAGTTACCAAAACACCTTGTGACAGTCCTTTCGAGCCAGCAAACGAGACTCCAACACTTGAACCTTCACCAAATGAATGAAGAGCCATTATTCCAATCACCAGGACCATATTTATGGCATCTACCCCTTTTATATCTATCATGCTAGCTTCACCATATTGTTCCAGACACTACACAGTCAGAAGCAAATTACAGATAAGTCTTTTGTTTTCGTTGAGAGACACTTCAAGTCTTACTCAAACAAAAGAAACAAATTGCAAATTAACACTTAATTTTCTCCTTCTCAATCCGATATGAGCGATGGATAATATATTGCTCACCAATATGAAAATCGATATGAACAAGCTAACTATCACACTATATGTATGTTACAATTACTAGACACAATCCAAAGAAACAATGAAAAAATAGTCAATAACATAAAGGAGTAGAATTAGAAGGGTGAAAAGCTTTTGATATGATTTGAATTTTATAAGTTAATAGCAAGACTCATGACAATAAAAAAGTATTAAACAAATTCCAATAATATTAAATTGAAAAACAATGTCACCTTAAATACATCTGCCAGATTACTTCAAAGCACAACTGGAAAAAATATAACAAAATCCAAGGGAACACGTGATAGACAGAAGAGTGTAAGATAAGATAAGATATGATAAGTTTATTAATTTCCAAATAAACCGCCACAAGTAGGTCAAAGAGACTGCTCAGTACAAAAGAGACAAATACAAAGTGGGTGTGTGCAAGTCACTCCTATAAATGCAATAAATCAAGCATATCATTATGACCTAGAGCAACTACCATAACACCAAAAGTAAATACAATTCTCCAGACCCGAGCTCATGGGAAAGAGGCTTGGTGCTCCAAAATATTTCCCTTAGACCAAGGAGGAGGAGTCTGGGGGGGAGGGGTCAACCTCTCAAATTGAGTGTGAATATCTTCTACCGTCTAAGGTAGAAGGAAAAAAACTCCTTCTAAAAATATTGCTAGAGGAGCTAGATCTAGTCTAGGGAGTTCCTCTTTGTCTATAAGGGTGAAGCACTATCAGGGTCTGGTCGATGGGGGTTTCCTACTAATCATGCATAAGCTATATCAAACCGTCCTACAACAACCCCACATGGACCTATCTATAAAGGTTGCAACGTTTCCTGAGGTTTAACTAATCTAGGAGATGAAATGGTGTCAGTATCTATTGGCCTCTTAGTTCCCATATCCACTAGGAGCGTTGGGAAGAAATATGAGATCCGCTAAGTTGTATCTAGTCGAGTCACGAGTGGGGAACGAAGAATGTGAGCTAATCTTAAGGGCCTCTCCCAAGTATAATGCTAAGCACTACTAGTCTAGATACCAAAAAAAGGTGTAAAAGAGAATTACTGGACTCACATAGCATAATATCCTCTACCTACCTCTGAGACAAATCAAGAACTAAATCAATAGATACTTGGACAAAGTAGTGGATATACCACTTGTCCTCTCCACATGCAAAAAAACTCCTCAATCCAAGATTTCTTTGACCATGCAAATGATATCTGTGTGCCATGTGATCCTCTTTCTCCTTGGTGCGCTCTATAATATGATATTTTTCAGTTCTAAAAAATAGAAAATATACTTTGGGAGAAGTGCACCATTGGATTGTGTGCAAGGATATCTTGGGACCACGAAACTTAGCCAAATAATATAAAAATAATCCATGGAGGTTGCACCCATAAAATATGTTCGAGAAAGTGGCTATAAGACGACATTGACCAAGCCAAAATAATATAAAATAGTCCATGGAGGGTACACCCTACACAATATGGTGGTTATATCTTCCATGAAAATATTAAAATACTACTCCCAAAGTTGAGTTCCCTAGATAAATGTGCCAACGTAGTTATGCCTCAATAAATCATAAATGTGAAAAGATGCCACAAAAATGGGAACACCGCCTTAGATGAGATAGTCAACAACCTTGAGATGGCAAAACAATACCAAATATAGCAAAGTTAGTTAGGGAATTTTCTCAAATTCAATAACCAACTACTCAAACAATGGATCCCACTGGAACATGTGCAAAGGATGTCCACTTCATTTGTTATAACAACCTCCATAGGTGGAGTGATCTCAAAGAATTTTCCAAGTGCATGGATACTTGTGCAAATAACCAACGAAATCTCTTCAAACCAATGGACACAAGAGTGGAGTGACCTGGGATAATGTGTATCAAAGGTTGCACATTCTCCAAATATAAGCCTAAAATAAATAAAACCATGGATTCAGAAAGAGGGTACTATTCAAGAAAGCATCTACTCATCTCTAACACACCAAGATGGATCCCAAGGCAAGCACTCTAGAGTGGATCTATCCTTAAACAAATATCCATCATAAAATGATAAAAAAAAGTGAATGTTGGAGGCCTCTAGGGTAAGTTATGCCTCCAAAGCATATCTCAACCCTCCAATTACACCAATGGAAATCCCAAGGTAAATGCCATATAAAATAATGTCAAATGGCATAGAAGCTCAAATAATCATACTCTAAACTTAGGAATCCCTAAGTTGATGGATGTTCCCCTCCAACATGTGTAAGAACCTATGTGAATACATAACATGTTAAGCAACCCATTGCTCAAATCACATGATAAGCCGTGATTTTTAGGGAAAACTCTTAATTGTTGGGTTTCCCTATCCATGCAAGCACTAGGGTTCAACAAATATGTGATCATGAATGCACGAACCTCATCAAGATTAAATTTCAATCAACATGCATCAATGAACCAACACCTTGGCTCCAAAGCCATAATTATCCAATAGCATCTTGCTAGGAAATTGCTTACACTATAATGCTATAAAAGATCACCAAGTTTGATCATTATACATGAAGAGGATAGACTACCACGATATCATGTAAACATCAAAGGACAGTCAAATAAAATTGCCAAACTATCAAAAACACCAAAGCATTCTTCACCGTTAATTTGCATCAGACCTAAAATATATTGAAACTGTGCGGAAAACAAAGCTCGGACGAAAAAATATAGGTAATATTTTATCCAAGCAATATCATCAACAATATTACTAATCAAGGCAAGGGAAAAACCAAAATTCCCACATTCTCGCCATTGATCAATGTGTTTATCAGAAAGAAGAGAAAAAAATAAGAATGCAACATAAACAAGAGTGGTTGCAAAGCAACAAGTCCCTGCCTTATGGACTTGTTGCTTTGCAATGAGAGCTGGATTTGTTGCTTTGTTTGCGAAGTTGCTTTGCTTTCCTTGCAAAGTTGGATTTTGTTTTCCATGATCCAATGTATGCTTTGTTTTCCTTATAGAGCTAGGTTATTGTTTGATGTAAATAAATTTTAGAATACTTGATAAAATCTAGGATTGTTAAAACTCATTATGTTGTTGTTAAATGAGATATCAACCGCCTAATTACTATTTACCTACTACGAGTTTTTCGAGAATATTATTGCCCAAAATGTTTATGGGATTCTAACTTAAGCACCTGGTGCTTTTGTATTTGTATTAGATTCTGGGAAACGATGCTATCACCATAGATGATATTAACATAGAGTTGCATGGAAGTTATTGAGAGATGTGTGCATACTTCCTTTGTATATTAGTTTTAGCATTAAATTTATATTTTGATTTAAGGATGAAGCTATTTAAAACACATAACTTATTAACCAATGTAATGTTAAAATCGTATTAACAAGATAACTAAGTTTGTATAACGAAGTTTGGTTATTTATAATATTTCAAATTATGGGAGTGTTAAACTAACTATAATATTTCAAATTAGCTGGTAATTTGAAGCTTTATATTTATTTATCCCTTGGGCATGTGGGATATTTACGTTTGTTGAAAGTGTAAAGCCTACAATCTAGCACCGACAAGTCCAAGTGTTAAATCCTGCCAGCAAACGACAAATGGAAATGGAAATGGAAATTCACGATAGTTTTCAACTAACTACCATAGTTAAAGCACTATATTCAAATGGACATAACAATGATAAGGTGTTCAACTACATTTTTCCAAGTGCTAAACGATTTTAAGTGTTATGCTCTAGATGAAAGCACAAGTCTCATAGGCTGACAATAAGTAAGTTTCCAAACATTCAAGTGCAAAGTACTGGAATCATTTTTATAGTGAGACATCCAGCAGTAAACACCAAAACCAAATACTGCAATCATCACCCAAGTGCCATAGCTTAAATTCAAATTTCAAGAATGCCATTCATCTATGGACATCATTTAAAAGTGATGCTAATCTGACTGAATTCAAAGGGCATTGAGCACATAGTTTGTTATTGATGCATGCATTTCAAAGCCAAATTCCATCGACAATGGTGGCTTATGTGTTATCAAAATTAAAAGTGGAAAAATCTATTTTGGACAGTATGAAAGGAAAACAACTATTGGAAGGAACTTAACGCAGATTGCAGCATCAGTGACATTTCTGGAATTTTATTTCTCTAGCAGCTAAGACCATGTAAGATGCTGGATTAAAGTGGCGAGAAAATGCATGCGCTAGAAAAATCCACCCAACCGTTCTAATTACCAAAAGACAACCATGAGCCAATATATAATCCAAGTTTCAAAGTAAAGCAGTTTAGTTCTTTGTGTCAAGTCAAGCGTGGCATTTTCAAAAACACCTCTTTCGGTTATTCAAAATAAGTGAAAGCATAGCAATCATTCCAATGCACTCTACATCTGACAGCCATGCATCATATCTCTAGTCAATAAGCAATGTAGCTCAATTGCATCGGGTCTACATCTAATGGACGCCTGCTGAAGGTGAAGGTAAAGGTCTATGCTCCCATAGAATGTATCAAAATGTGCATCGATCAACATTATTGTTGTTGTGACTAATGGCAATGGCGATGCCAAGGGTGAGAAGCGCAATGTCCCCTACAATTTGGGGTTTTGTTCGCAATCGTTAAAGGAAATACAAATCCCCACTAAGTTAACCTGCAGATTAAATACCAGGAGCAGCAGTAGAGGGGGATCCCTGGGTGCTCGCATGGTAGCTTCCCCTCTCACCAAAATGCCTTCGTGTATTGACTTCCAAACCGATGTATTAAGAAAGAGAAGACTACGCTTGCTGGCCATGACGGGGTATTTCTCTTTATTCTATTCTCCTATATCTAGACAAAGTTTTTGTAAATGATGTGGGTGTTGCTCTGTATATTGTTGTGTGCGCAGTATATTTTGAGGGGAAGAAGAGATCTATTCGAGTTGCTTCCCAAGGATTTCAAGGGAATCAAACAGATCAGAGTAATTGGTTGGGGTTCTCAGGTTGTTTTGCTTCATTTACGATAGCTCAAGGATATTAACAGATCAAAGAACTGACGGTTGGCGATGGATATCCCATACGGGGAAGCAACTTCAGGTCACATCAATTGCCGAGTTAAGTAAGCCATACTATGGGAACAATCTAGAAGTTGCATTGGTGTTGGTAGCTTGAAAACAGAGAGAAATAATTCTATGAAATGAATGCTTAGTCTTTTAGGTATGGTTCACATTATAATTGATTGTTCAATGTATGTCGATAATCAGGGCCTCTTGTGATGGCAGAGTCCAATGAGTTTGTAAGTACCGGTGCGAACAATGATTTGGTCGAGCTTGGTGCAGGTTTCGAGCCCGATCGTAGAGAAGTGATGAATGCAGCTTTCTGGGGTTTGTTAATTCTGGTACTTGTGCCGATACTATCAAAAGAGGATCAGTGGGGCTGTGGGGGCTGGGTATTAGGCACATGATGGAGCAGAGGACCAATGGGTATAAGAGAATTACTATAGCCTGAGCAAATGGTTGCTTAGAACCTCTTTCCTCTGCTAGTCGGTTTTCAACTAACACTGTTATTCAGAGGTAAGTTCTGAACAATGCGTAGATATTTTCCTTGATATTCATATGTTAGGCTCTTTAGTTTAAATGATAGAAATGCTAACCTCATTTCAATGATAAAGTAGGTACTCTAAAAAATAAAGCCCAAGCTTGGAGCACAACAATCAACCAAGCTCTTCCCCATAAGCATTGTCGCTCTATCTTGGTTTTATTTCTTTCTGAAATGGATGTGTTGGTTATAGGCATAGGATGGAAGGAGTCTACTTTTGTTCATACTGCCTTTTTCCCTTTCCACTATGAGACTCGTTGGCAGTTTTTCCCTTATTTTGCTTGAGGGTTTTTAGAGATGGTTGAAAAAACAAGCTTTGAACCATGAATTAGAGAGTAGAAATTTTTGGTTAAGACTTGGAAAAAAGGACTAAGGGTTTATATCCCAATTAGTTTATATCCTTAAAGGACTATAATAGCTATCATTTCGATGACTATTGGGTTATTAAGAAGGTATAGTTTAGCTAGTTTTTAAATTTGACAATCTACTCTTTTGTTTCGAAGTTAATGTAATTGAAATCTACTATGTATGAATCGTTTTGATCCTTGAGTCTCTAACGATGCCGAGTCTCTCGGCTGCATAAAGTTTAGTTCGTTTATGTTTAATTTTTTCTAATCAAGATGCTTGTAATTTGATAAACCCTAAGATGGTGATTCATTTCAGCAATATTAGCAATATTAGATTATTTATGGAAGAAAAAAGTAACAAAAACAATATCGAACTTGTCTGGACATTGTGGAGAATATTTTGGGGCATTGTGGAGAGTAGAAGGCCATACCTCAGAGTCTAGTTTGAAGACTTTTAAAGGCATTCAGAATTATTGAAGCCCTCAATAAATTTGTATAATTTAGACTATTGATTTTGAATGGTAGGATCTATTTCGAATCCTTCTTCCTTTTTTGCATTTGTATTTTGCATCTGTCCTCTCGATCTACCGTAACTTCTGCTATACAAAATGTTGAGGAGAATGGAAGGAGGAGACGTGAGGAAATGAGATTCGATCTGCTTCTGCTGCTTGGATTCTTGCCATTCAACTAAACTTAGTTGTTGTTCATTCTGGTGACAAAATGGTCGATCTTTGAACTCCATGGAATTCGAACACTGGATCACATTTGAAGACCAAGTCCACCGAGATCGATGCAAGTCGGTGTCGAAGTCAAAGTATGTAAAAATATTTACTATCTTTACTGTTTGTTTCATTGTGATGAATACTCGATTATGTTCAATGGAAGATTCATAACCTGAGTTGGCAAAGCTCATAAAGAAAATTGCTATGAACAATTACACATACTCAAAGCTCATAGAGAAAATTGCTATCAACAATTACAGACATAAAACATAGAGATGAAGAAACCTTACAAAAACTAACTAAAGCTAGCAAGCTAGCATGTTTACAGTTGAAGACGCTCCACGAACACAGAAGCTCCCAGAAAACAGGCCTAGCCAACACTTGAAGAGACTCCACTAACACAAGCCTAGCCAAGAACAGTTATGTTGATGATGATCCTAGTGTTGAGCTTCTAGTGATTTACCTGGATAAAAAACAACTAGATAGAACTGAAGTATAGATTACAACGCTGCTTCAAGGGGGTTTTCAACCAGGTAATCGTTGGCTTGAATAAATTTGCACTATGCATTTGTTTCTCTTTAGAAGTGTAGTGTTTTGACGTGTGGTGTTTTGGCGGTGCAATACAGGTTACAGGTGGCCAGCATGCCAGCAGTTACAATAAGAGATAATTGTAACTTGAAGAGGTGATGTGTATCTTACCATGAAGGCTTGGATATTCAAACATTTAATGCTGTAGAAGTAATGTTAACTTTTCCTTAACATTAATTCACTTTACAATGTCTTCTACATGATATAAACAAAAGATTGGATTATATTTTCCTATAATTTTTCTCTCTCCTCATTATGAGGCCAAATAAGAAGTCCAAGTGGTTGATTGGCCGAGAAAACGGCAAATGTTGTTAATTGGTAGAGAAAGCAGCATGGAAAAAGTTGTGAATGTTCTCCATTGGTAGAGAAAACGGCCTTGAATGGAAACTTAGGATAAATGTTTTAATTTGCGTGCCTAGTTAATAAAACCGGCGGCAAGCCGATTACAAGAGTCCCTGCTAGCCGACGACAGAGACTAATAATAAGTTATCTAAGCCCACTACCTTCACACCTTCTGACAACATAGAATGAAAATTCCTTTAGCTAGAATGCCAATTACAACCCAGTCGCCACCACCATATTTTTTACCTTCTTGAAAAAGGTCAAAGCTTGCTTCTAACATGACCCATGTTGTTATACCATTGCATATTCCATCCCGTCGCGCTTCTAATTCTACAAAAAAAAGGCGTTTCTCCAAATCATTTTGCCACTACCACTACGAATGTTAGCCAGGAAACAACAGACACTAACACTCTTTAATCTCCATCCTTGCCTCCCTCAAAATTATTTATGTCGTCTCTAGGATTACTGCTAGCGACCTTTGTCCTAATGAACCAATCCCTGGGCCTTCTAATTTTTGAGTCAACTCCGCACCAACTTGATCGAATTTTTCAATATTCAGTTGTTGCCTTATTCCAAAGGCACTGGACTTCAAATATACCAATTAAAATACCTATACAACACGTAGCAGCAATGGACATATCGTAGTCACTACAACAATTTGGACCTTTGTGTTCAAATTGGGACTGATAATATCATAACTTGACAATTGTCCCAATCCTTTATGTTGTCATCTATCCATTCCCAACCAAATATACCACTAGGCTAATGTCATAAGAGAATGTAAACCACCATAATTCTTACATTAAAATCATGTTTCTCAAATGGCCCTTGCAATAACCAAAATCTTGATTCCACTCGCAACAATTAGAAAGCAGGTTTCTCCATCCAACCACAAAATTTTGTCAAATATTCAAATTTTGCAAGGTCGTGCAGAGCAAGACTATTACCTGTGCCTTTATAACCCAAAATCCATTTTTTTACAAACCCAAAATAGCCAATACTCTGATTGTCCTGTGAACCCTTTAAAATCAATAAAAATCAAAACAAAATGTTACGAATTGATCAACTGATGTTATTTTTCCAGTACCCAAAAGGATATTATTCTTTCAACTTCAATCCCTAGTAAAATCTTCAAATTCCTGCATTCAAATCCGGATATTTAACGAAACCTAATTCAATAATTCCACGATCTCCTATTCAAATTTCTGCATTCAAATTCAGGCATTTAACGAAACCGAATTCAATAATTCCATGATCTCCTATTCAAATTCATGCAATCAAGTCCAGGCATTCAACGAAGCCCAATTCAATAAGTCCACAATCTCCTCTTCAAATTCTTGCATTCAACTCCAAGCATTCAATGGAACCTGATTCAATGCATTCCACAATATTCACTTATGTAGGCAAATATTTGAGCCCACATCAGATGTTGTTCGGTTGAACTTATACAGTTCTACCTATGATAAATTATGCCTCTTTCTAGATAGAATTGGGCACTGGACACCTATGATCCAAATAGGTTTTGCAGTGACATGACTTCTATATTTCTGATACACAACATATGGGAGATTGCAAATGGATAGTCAAATCATTATTTCATAAACCAGACATTAAAACTAGGGAATCATCCCTTGGGTTTCCCACAAGGTTTTCCTTAGAGTGTTAATGTGGAAAAAAATTCCAACAAAGGGATACACCATTGTAGTAAGATGGTTTGCAGGATCATAAAGATAACACCACAAAGGAAAATATGATCCACAAGGCATGCTAAATTGTTAATTGGTTTGTCCACAACATGTAACTTGCCTAAATTTGATAATCACAGAAAGTTGAATGAAATTATATATTGCCAACACAATTGTTTCTATTTTTTGTTACTTATCACAGCTTTGAGGGGGTGATCCTCATTATCCATCAGACTAATAATTATGGTATTTAGAAGTGACGAGGAAATTAGGTGTGAGAAAATTTATGAAATAAAAATGTCCCTCATTTCTTCAAAAGATAGCACATATTTTAACAGGAATTACCATCTTACAATAAAATCTACTTATAGTTAAAGGAGCTCACGTCCTAGAGGGAAGCTCTAGAGATTAGTAGAAAACTTCAGAGTGCCCAAGCATAAGTAAACTAGAAAGACATTGTTGAGAATAGGTTTTTAATCTTTCCTCCAACTTTTTCCATCTCTCTAGCCCCAGTTTAGAGTGTTTCTTTTATAATATTACAACAAAGGGAAAAAGGGAGAGGAAGGAAAGGGATGGGGTCTAGTAGAAAGAGACATGGAAATGTATATAAGAAGGAAATTGAGAAAAAGGGGAGAGGAGTTTGGAAATCCATATAGAAGTATGGAAAAATATACATGAAGACAAAAGAAGGGGAATCCTTCAGGGAAGTGAATGGAAGTGGCAAGATGATTAATATGATGAATACTTTGAGGCTTTAGTGGTTGAGATTCCAAGGAACTACACATGTGCATAGGAATATTTCATTCAGGTAATAAAAATGAATCTCACATTGAATGACCTTCTGGTGGGATTCAACATACAAGAAACATTTATATTATATAAAAGTGGCAACTCACTGGTCACTTGTGGGAATGTATAAAAATCAACAATAACTAGCTCCAACATTGAATTATGCAATATTAACAATAGCAATTAGCTGGCTTGAATGGCTACAAACACAAAATTTTCTCCTCCAAGTAGGTTATCGCAATCGCAAGTGTACAAAATCCTGATCCATAGCCTCTACAATCTTCTCATGGGAATTAGTACTTCATTTAAATTTTTATGTGCGGTCACTAGCAAATATATGATAGCCATTATCTCAATAAGATATTTTATAATTTTCAAGCAAATATGGTTGACCGCATGACGAAGGATTTGAAGCACTTAGGAGAAGCAAGGTGGGAACAAAAACTTGCGAATAAGAGGGGAGATGAGTGAATCAAGCAAGTCCCTTGAGATCAATCAATATGGAAAATTTTAAAATATACACCACTCCCTTTAATCACTTCATCTTGGAAGATCTATCAAATGAAGGCAGTATCCATTGAAGGTTTGAAATGCCAGCAGAAAATAAGGTAGAACCATCTTTCAATGAATTCGTGGAAGGCCTTCAAGCTGGTTCATGAGCCAAGAAAGGACCATCCTTTTTGTTCTTTTCATGATATGCATTTTAAATATTTTAGTCATGATCTACCCTTCTGGGAATTGCAGTTCCCTCTGATTTCAACTCTTCTAAATTATTATAAAAATGTTAATATATGTATAAAAGAAAAACTGGAGGAAATATTACGTATTAAGAAATGGATAAGATAATCACAAACGTAAACCAACAATTAATAAATAAAATAAAAATAGGCTCGTTGGTTTGTATTATACATAAAAATTTAGTCCCATGCGTCATTCCTTTTTTCCAGCTGATCAAAAAGAGAAACAAAAGAGAGCATGAACCCAAGTGCAGGTCTTGCAGAAAAGGTTAGAGACCAACTCAAGGAATAGGGTTTAGACGAATTCATATTTGGAATTATTGTTGCCAAGAAGAATATGACATGCCATAGGAATATCGATAGCTTTAACTTATTAACTCCAGGGAAGAAATGAATTGTTGAGAGAATTGGAAACAAATTCTTTTGTCCTCAACAATATGCAACTGTCTATAGATAATGTGGCAAAGGATTCATTGCTTATTGACAACTGGAACTTGTTCAACAATCTAGGATGGTGTAGATAACCTATTAATAGGACTTGACAAGTCTACAAACCCACTACTGGAACAGTTTGGTCCAACCCAGACCAGATCGGTTTGACTCTTGTTTAGGTTACCCCACCAAACAAACCGAATTCTCAAAACCCACCGAGTTCAGGCAAAAATAGCCAGTGCAAACTAAAACCACCAAGTCATACAAAAAAACCACCGACTCAAACTAATCTCTCATGTATAATCTAAAAACGTTATTTTACTTGAAAATCTATAATTTTTTGTATTTTCATGGTGTCAAGTCAAGTCTTTGCCCGATTGATTCATGGGTCTGAAAAAGAACAAAAAGAAAATTAAAAAATAAACAAAAAGAAAAAAACCCTACAACTAGCCCGAAACCTAATTTTGATATATTTAATGGCAAACCCCTTCTATCATGGATGGATTTATCCTAGATGAGTTGCATCAGCATCCACCACCACAAGATACATATATTGTTGTTGGACCTTCAATGTCATAAGAAAAAATGTCAGGCATATCCATGCATATAATGTAGATGATCTAGATTTAGATGATTATGCGGTTTGATTTTATTCTTTTCCTATATATTTCCTATATAGAAAGAGGCAAACAAGCAATAATCACATAATCACATCCTATTTGATTGACAAAATGTGAAGTTATGATGCACCCATAAGAGCAATATCTTCCTAAATGTTTCCACCATTTGGCCCACTTCTCCATCATTACAATAGCTTGCTCACAACAGTTTTTCAATTTTCGCAAAATGATAGAAATTTGAGACTGCTAATCCAGCACAGCATTGAGGCTTCATTCAATTTTTTGGAAGAAATCCTTGGGTTTTTAACTTAAAGCATAGACAACTAAACAAGTTTATAACTGCTAACACCTAGCAAACTATGTCTCTAAATTACACAACTCTGAAGCATACAATAAACACACATAAGGCTTTCAAATGGGCATATTACACAGGCACCTCAATGGAATATTTTTATAGACACTTGTAAACCTGCACTCTGAAGTCCTAGAAAATAAAACTTGGTTGTCAATTCTTAGACATCCATGTCCCCTAAAATAATAAAACTTGGTTGTCAATTCCGAGACATCCATGTCCCCTAAAATAATAGCATGGACAGTTAAAATCTCACAGAAAAATTACACCCAGCTATGTACTTTGCAATTGGACAAAATGTCATCAAATGTAAAGCTTCCTTTAAGCACTTAGAAAATTTAAGTCGAATATTGTAATCACAAAACATGGCTATTTCACGTAGATTTACAGCATAGCTAGGGAACCTTCCATCGTTCACTGCCAGCACTATATTCTAATCCTAGACTCCTGGCAATATCAAAATATCATTAAGAGAAACACCCTGTATTGTTAAAATTAGGGATTCTACTGAACCCAAATAATCATAAGCCTCAAGTTGACATAAATTAAAATGTGGACTTGACTCAAGAATGTCCAACAAAGGGATGTTGTGAAGTAGCTTGATATTGTAGTTATTGCATTATTACAAATCACCAAGTTATGATATGTATCTTGTTAGCACTCAGAATGTACCCAGGTTGTAAAAGGTACACCCCGAGGTAACAGCAAAACCACTTTAGGAAGATATTGGTATTCTCTCCTAGAGAGGGATCTCTCAACATGAACTTTACAAATTGCAAGACCAAACAGTAACAATATTTAAAGGTTTATTTATTTGGTTGAAACAATCACATATCCATTGGGCAACGGATTCATATACATGTAAAAAGATTCTCAAAATGCATACACAGGATTTTTCAAAGGCAAGATAATCACATAATTGCAGTCATTTCATTTGTCAGGGTGAAAATAGAAGAAATTAGGGAACAAACCATCACTACAGAGCGTCTAAGACGAATTCCATATCAACTTTAGTAGAAAAGATCATATAATACCTGAAATGATGAATAGAGCATAAGCATATGAATTCTAAACATCAAACACTATGTTCCAGATACGACAGAAAAAACAGAATGGAGCGCTACACAGGGAAAATTACAAATCACACAGAGAAAGAGAGCACGGACTGCAATGTCAATGATACATGAATCTCTGAAAAAGAACTCTCATGCATTCATTTTGGTAAAAAATAAAACAGATATGTTCTCCACAAATTACTTCATCTGATGGGTTCCAACCCCCATCTCATAAAAGAGATACAAATTTATAGATCAAACAATAAGTCTGCCTCCAGCAGATCAATAACAGAATGACCGGCATAAATTAGAGTTTGTAACTGAAATCCTATACCACTAGGAAGTTGTTACAATTCCATTCCTAACCGATCACAAAGTATGAATCAACTGAATAACAAAATTGGGCCTAACAGCTTCCACGTCTTCGCTCAACAGCTCCATGCTTTTGCACCATCAGCTCCATGTCTTTGCCCCGTCAGCTCTTCGGTACCATGACACCTGTTCTTAGGAGGGAACGATAAGCTTTGTTTTCCCAAACCTCTCGACAGCTTTCCACTGCTCCGAACTTGGGGTGTCGTACTCCATCATCTCTCGGATGGTCACCTCGAGCTCCATATATGTTTCATAAGATTTCTTGGGTAACCTGGCTCTGATGATGGTGAACTTCTGTAAGACTTTGAAATATTCCGCTAACATGTCCACAATAGTTTGCCCTGACAGGCTTTTTTCCAAGCTATTAAATTTTGAGTGATCCATGCAAGCCCGGACAAGCAGCTGATGATAATGTTTCGGTGAGCGCAACCGACCTTCTTCATCCCAGAAAGATGGCAATCTGTCTTCGAACAACTCTCTAAACTCCTGTCTGAACTCTTTGACTTGCACGATCAACTCATCGGACTTGTCTTGGACAATCTTCATCAACTGGTGCTTTTGGATGATCTTCTTCGCAGACAACACTATTGAGATTCGGTCTTTTATGCCCATGTCGTGCAGCTTTTGGTACGATAGTGAGTTCAGGAAATTTAATGTATTTTGGGCTGTGGAGAGGGGTCTTCTCGCCATGTGTTCATTCACGAGCTTCAGTTTTTGCTGAGCCAACTCTGTCACTGTACACAAATCATCAATAAAACTCAAGTAATGTCGGAACTTAGTAATCTCTATAGTAAGGGTATCCCAAATAATATGCTTCGCCCCTTGAAGGGGGACCTTCCCAATGCATTTTTCCTTTAGCTCCTCGAGCTTCCTCTGCAAGTGATTCTTTTCCTGCAAGATCTGTCTTTTGCTTTCACTCACTTTGATTAATTCGACCTTTACCTTTTCATTCTCAGTCGTCAATTCTTGGATTTCCTCGTCTTTTAAACTTACCTGGGACATGGACACCAACAGGTCATCAGCAGAGAATTTATCCAGTGGTTTGGCTATTTTCACAATGGAGAGATCCTCATCAGTGCGGGTTTGACTCATCAGCTCCTCCATGATTTCCTTCTCGTCATTTTGGTCCTTTTTCAACACGAATATTTGGGACAGCAGTTCCTCCCTTTCGACCTCCCATCTGCATTTTTTCTCCTGTAGCTCGATGGCCTTCCCTTTGTATTCCATCATTTCCTGATGGATTTTCTCCTTTTCTTCTTGCAAGGCCATCAATTCGGCCGATTGGACATGTTCTGAACCAGGGATCTTTAGTTTCTTCTTGAGGACCCATAGAGCATC
>LPNX011209262.1:13215-23443 GCA_001517045.1 Pseudotsuga menziesii | reverse complement strand
GATCATATCCATTCTTCTGAATGTAGTGAGACTGATCCCTTTCCATATAGCATCTTATAGGGAGTCTATTGCATCTCCTTGAAGGAGGTAAGATAACATGACATAGTGCAAGGGTCTTTCCTTTCTGAGTGTCAGGTGAGTTTCCAGTCATCTTCCTAGATTCAAGTTTGGAAGTAGGGACTGAATATAGATCTAAGTCACCCTGAATCGCGAGGCCATGAACTGATAAAAATGGATCTACAAAACTAGTAGAAACTGCAAAAGAAGTAGATGCAATGATTTTACCTTCCCTTGCAAGTGACTGTTGAGAGTGCACTAGTTATGAAGGAGGCATGAAATGTGAGAACTCATATGCTTTTGAAGCACGATTTGCAGTACCCTTTGCTATGATGATCCCAGTAGAGATATCTTTGATCTCCACTGATTCAGGACCAAAGATCACTTGCTTTGGAGATCCAGTATTGGTCATCTGACAGACAGATAACAGGTTTGAAGCTAGGGAGAGAACAAATAGCACATCTTTGAACCTTCCATGTTCAAGTTGGACAGATCCCTTCCCTTTTGTTTTGACTTTACTGTTATTGCCCATCTGAATACTAGGACCATCAAAGGACTAAAAAGAAGAGAATGATTCTCTAGATGCAGCCATATGGTTGGAAGCTCCAAAATCAATGATGAAGACATGTGATGATGTGCAGCAAGCGTTCAGTGCATGGAATTTTCTTTGGTATTCTTCATCTTCTTCTTTATATTCATCCTTCCTTGTGCTAGCAGGTAGAGAAATGTTATGTTTCTTCAAAAGAAGAGCCATTTGATCAAGTTTTCTTCTCATACAGGAGATTTCTGAATGAAAGGCCCTTCCACAGTAAGAGCAGAGGACCTTGCCTTTTCCATTATTCTTTCTTCTCTTCGAACTTGAAGGTTATTTTGACTACTCTTTCTTCATAGGAGACTCATCCCTTTTCTTCCCTTTGTTATTCGCTAACTTATCTCCTCTTGCAAATAGAGCTAGATCTTTGGTAGATTGAATTATCCCCATTTGGATCAATTTATCATTCTCAGAAATAAGAGATTGGATGAAGGTATTAAGAGTGGGCATCTTCCAATTTAGAGTAGTGAGACTTACTGTTTGGAAGGTGGATACAAAGACTGAGTAGTCAGCATTGAGCTTTGTGAGAATGGAAAGGATGAGTTGATATTCATCCTTCTTCACTTTGCATAGCTTCAACTGATATATTAGGTTCTTGAACTTTGTGAAGAGTTCATTCAGAGATTCGAATTTGATGGATTGAGAGTAATTAGATCATTTTCTAGCTGATGGATCCTCATTTCATCTTGCTTATCAAACAGGGAGTCAAGCTTGTCACAAACCTCCTTGGGAGTCTCCAAGTCTTGGATGTGAAATCGAATATCTCTAGAGACTGATGAGAGCAACTATCCATGGGCTTCATTAAGCATGTTCATATACTTAGCTTTGTATTTATCTGATTCTGGCTCTTCCTCTATTTCTTCTATGAGTCTGAAGAGATGCTTGGTGCAGAGAATTACTATCATGTCATCCCTCCACTGGTGATAGTTGAATGGAGTGGGAAGCTCGACTAGATGAGCCATTTTGAATGTAGTAAGAAGGACAGATTTGTTGTAGCGAATGTAGTGAGAAGAAGAGGCCACTTGTAGTGAATGCTGTAATAAAAGTTGATAACCTATCACACAATCAAAATTACAAAGTAAGTTCAACAGTCTGCACTTTTGGAATTTCCTTCACACCCAGCATAGTTGATCAAGAAAGCTTGATCAATAATTTCCTAACTTGGGATATTAAGTGGTAAATTCTCCGCTTCTGGTGCAGTACTGGAAGGAGCAATTTGCTCAAAAATGATCCAGCTGGAGATCTGAGGAGGAGAAGTGCCTTTTCCAATGAGGCTCTGATACCATATTAAATTGAGCACATAGATATGTAGACAAACACACAACTCCTAAAATAGATCACACAATTTACTCAGTAATTGACGAATGAGATAGTGCAAAAATGTCTTGCAGCTATGAATGCTTTCATTAATAAAAAAGTAATCGGATAGATAATTACAATGAATTACAATGGTTTTAATAGCCACAAGCAATTCGAATCCACATGAGCAAATTTGAATTGATTAGACTCTACTTGAGGGTAGGTAACTAAGACCTTGTCTAAATCACTATTGGAGGACTTAGTGGTTAACTGACCTTGTCTAAACCATAATCATAGTTCATCGGGGTTCTAAAACACAACTCAAGTGTTACATTCAGTGTTGACTAAGGATAACTGACTATGGTAGGTGAGAAATGAGCCCCTCCTAAGTTGAGTCAAGAAAACCTAGCCCTAACTAAATGTAGAGGACTAAAATTGAATGTAACTGACTCCTAACTTAGCTTAACCAGTCATCAATTGACCTGAACTAACCTTGGTTGGTTTCAACACTCCCAATGGCTCCTAAATTGTAGTGATTGGTCTAGGAGGCTCCTAAACTGATGTAATCAAGTGCAATTAGTGGCAGTGAGGCTCAATTAGTGTTCCCCACACTTTAGTAACTGAAACATGTGCCCCAATTAGGCCAAGTGGACCAATGGTGCTAATGACTATAAATAGACTGGATGAACTCTCAATTTAGACATGAATCCTGATTTAGACATATGACCAAATTTGGACAAGGGATGATTAATAATCCTAACAATAGGGTTACCAAAGATCAAGTTTTCCAAGGGAGTCTGTCAAGGCTGTATCCTAGGAAAACAGCCAGAGCACAAATTTGAGAGAGCTAGTCATGAGAGAACCTCTGCACCTCTTGAGTTGATCCATAGTGACATTGCTGATCCATTTCCTCATATGTCCATGAGTCAATCCAAATATGCACTGACCTTCATAGATGACTTTTCCAGGTATTGTTGGGTTTACTTCCTAAAGCATAAGTCTGAACTTTTTGACCTCTTCAAATTTTTTAAAGCCTTGGTTGAAAATCAGTCTGGGAGGAAAATCAAGATCCTGAGATCTGACAATGTTGGTGAGTATGTCAAGTCTAAGTTCATTCAATATTGGAAATATTCAAGTATTCAGATGTAGCATTTGATCCCTTACACACCACGGCAAAATGGTGTTGCTAAGAGAAAGAGCAGGTCATTGAAGGAGATGGAAACCTGCATGATGGAGGTTAATACTTTTCCACCAAAGTTTTGGACCGAGGCTATAAACTATGCATCCTACATCCAAAATAAAGTGCCTCATAAGAATCTTGATGGTATGACTCCTTTCGAAGCTTGGCGTGGGCACAAGCCAGATGCGACCCATTTCAAGATTTTTGGCTCAAAGGCTTGGGCTAGAATTCCAACTAGAAAGAGAAAGGATTTGCAGCCCCAAAACCAAGAGTACCTATTTGTTGGGTATTCTAAAGATTCAAAAGGTTACAAGCTGATAAACTTGAGCACTAATAAATATTTCATTGAAAGAATTGTTCAGTTCCAAGAAGAGCCTTTAGTAGCAATTGAAGTTCAAGAGTCTTCTTCACCACCAGATCCATTGATTGTAAGTGGAGATACTAATGAGTTTGCTGATTCTGATATGTCTGATGATGGTGATTTGATTGTAGATCCTGATAGTCCTACAATACCAAAATGCACAGCAAAGACCATTCATGCAGCTGGGGAACTAGCTGGAAATCCTAGTGACACTAGGAGGACTAGATCTCAGTTTGAGAGTGCCCTTTGTATGAAAGATCCTTTATTTGATGAGAAGTGCTATCTGATGGTTGAATCAGATCCACAGACATATGAATATGCAGCACATGATCCAATATGGAAAACAACCATGAAATAATAATTCAGCTCACTCTAGAAGAACAACACTTGGGAACCGGTTGACATTGCTCCAGGGAGGAAGCTAGTTCAATGTATGTGGGTTTTCAAGACTAAGTTTTCTGCTGATGGTTCACCTTTGAAATATAAGGAAATATTGGTATCCAAGGGCTACTCACAAGTACATGTTATTCACTACAATGAAACCTTTGCACCAATGGAAAAGATGCACTCCATAAGACTAGCTTTAGCCATTGCAGCTTCGAAGTAGTGGGAGGTACATCACATGGATGTGAAGTGTGCTTTCCTAAATGGAGATCTCACTGAAGATATTTACATGCACAAACCTGAAGGGTTTTTTTATAATTCATCTTTAGTGTGTGGGTTAAACAAATCATTGTATGGGCTCAAGCAAGCCCCCAGGGCTTGGTATGCCAAGATTGATGGATTTCTGCTGTCATTGAGTTTTGTTTAATGCAAGTATGATCCTAATGTCTATTTGAAGCTGATTCATGGTTCTTTGATGATTATTGTCTTGTATGTGGATGACCTTCTGATTACAGGAAGTTCAAAGAAAGAGATTGCCTCCTTGAAGGATGCAATGAACCATGCATTTTCTATGACAGATTTGGGATTGTTGAGCCAATTCTTGGGTCTCGAAATTGCTGAATCCCAACATGGAATCAAAGTACATAAGTCCAAAGTATGCCTTATATTTTATGAATAATTTCAACATGAAATATTGGAAGCCAAGTAAGACTCTCTTTCTTTTAGGAGTTAAGCTTGAAGAAGTAGGTTCTTCTCCTATGGTAAATAATACACTATATAGGCAGTTGATTGGGTGTTTGCTTTATCATACACACACTCAACCTAATCTATATTATGCAGTTAGTGTGGCTTCAAGATACATGGATCATCCTCATGAGATCCACTGGAGGACAGCCAAAAGGATCCATATGCACTACACCAAACAACTTGTGCATGATGGTACCATTCATCTACTCTTCTGTGCATCTTCAGAACAAGTAGCAACCATCTTCACCAAAGTTTTTTGTGAGAAGACATTAAGCAATCTCAAATCACTGCTGGGGATTGCTGATCATGCTGTGAAGCATGATTGATGACAAAATTTTCAAATTTTGTTTTCCTGTCCATGTTTAAGGAGGATTTTCCCACTAGGTTTTTTCCTCTTTCCTTGGTTGTATGGACAAGCAGTATGTAAAGGGTGACTAAGCCTTGTTGCTAGGCCCTATGTTTTTCTGATATTTACTCATAAATTCAGGCTTAAGGGGGGTGTTATAATAATCATCCAATAGTTACCTACCTTAGACATTAATTATATCGTTTTTGTCTTATTACCTAGTCTCCTAGGTTCCACTCTATGCCAGTTTCCTTCTACATGTCTTAGAAGTAAACACTTGATAAAAATGAGTCATGGAACACTTTGGAAACCTCTTGGAAACCATATTATCATTTCTAATTTATTCCAAATCCTCCGAAGCGCATATCCACGTTTTCTGAAAAGCTGCCAGTTTTATTGAGAATTAAGGCACAAGGAAAAGCTAGACTAGGTGTATTTGAATTTTTTTTTCCCACATCATCCTCCCTCCTATTCTCCTAATAAAAGCATGTATGATTTTTATTTCCATCCCTCATTATATTTTCTACTTGACTTATCCAATTCGTGAGCATCTTGGTGGATTTGGAAACTGCTTTATGCACCTATGGGGGATTTGACTAGATTTAGTAAGCCTACTCTTTGACCTTTTCGAATGGCATCCTTATGCATTCAAATATCTCATGTAATTATATATTACAGCAGCCTATTACTTCACAAGGTTGGCTACTGTACACTTATTGAATACAGATTAGTGTTATGCTCTAGTTTCAGTCTCCTTTGGTGTTAATTTTGCGTGTTTGATTAGCAATTGTGTGAGTGTAATTGTTCTATCTCTTGGGTTCAATTTCCACAGCAATTCACCTTCAGATAAATCCTGAAATTCATGAGGATAAAAACCTTGCAACCGGGGGTCTGGATGTACCTGATGATTATGTTCCTGATAAAAGGTTCTTGGCAAAACTAAACAGAGAAGTTTGCAGGAAGAGGCTCGTGCAACATCTGATCATGATACGAGTTCATCATTGCTAGGGATAAAGAATTGGGTTACCCACTACTTGGTTTTTCTCTTTGATCATATTAAAGATGGTTATTACATCAGACCTATACAACGATGGATAGAGCAATCTTGGAGCGGTACATGCCACACAGCGCATCATCTAGGCCAAAATTGTTGTCCATCCTTTCGGGTTTTGGAGAATAACATGATCTGTCCACTAATTTATGAGATTCCAAAGTTCAAAATTACACAGTTTCTCCCACCAAGATATTGGATGCTTGAAATGCATAGGTAGATGTAGAGTATATGTTTTCTTTGAAGGGTTTGGAACCATCACGAACTAGTATATGTTTTCTTTGAAGTTTTTCGAACCCACAGGAATAAGTTTTTCATAAAAGCTTCATCATTCATTTTTTAATAAAATATTGCAAATTAATATAGTTATTTGAGTATAATTTTCTTTTCTAAATTTTTATTAAATTTAATTGATCGGTTTTTGGATTTCTTGATTAAAATGTTGAAAGGTTTTTTTTAAGTGATTTTAATTATATTTAGTAAAGAAACATACGCATTAATATGATAAATAATTCATACTATATAAATAGATATAGTTATTATAATTATATTATAATGATAATTAGTAGTATATAATAATAGATATCTATTGTAATATATATTCATATTAATGCTAAATGTTATGTTGTTTTCTAAATAGGATGTAGGTTTTTTAATTAGGATTTAGTAAAATCCATTGCCATGTCTGCTATTCAAACCCAAATGATAAAAATCCCTATCAATTAAAATACTAGGAAATGAATCCACCATATATATGCCCGACCATGATCACACTCTCCAGTCTAGGACATTGGAGCATACTCTTGAGGCACTCCTCTTGGAAAATATTAGTATGCTTAGAGCTTGTAGTTGTGGAGTCTTATAGAATACAAGTTCCATGATGAGGAGATCAAAGTGTTTTTCAAATGCACTAATTTGGTTATCCCATTCTGTCAAGTTGCGTGCTCCCAAACAATGAGCAAGGAGAGATAGTTCCTATCTTCATATGTTATGTTTGCTTTGAATCGGGAAAGGGAAAACCAGAAAGCAAGAGGAAAACTAGAAGGAATAATTAATCACCCTTCCAACAAAACTAAAAATTTGGCACTAGAAACCTATAAATTTATGTTACAAGGAATTTATGGCATGCCTATATTAACATTGTTTATAGGAGTATAGTTTTCAAAAGCCATATTGAATTAGTAGAACACTTGGAGAAACTCAAATGAGTTAATAATATTTATGTGGAATCGCACTCTAAGGGAAGGAATCCAACTCAATGATGATAATCTATTCTAAAAGTCCTAGGACACGTGCTAGAACATTGTGGTGATAGATGATTTGGTGTTTCTAGCTGAGCTATGACACATGGGGTTGTCTACATTTTACTAAATTCTAACAGAGTATATGGATTCAGAGACTCGGCCCTAAGGGTACAAATTTATTTTCAAATTTTCAATTTTTTCCATTGTCGGAGTGACAGAATTAAAAATGACCCAATAAATGACCAATTGTTATATGGTCATTTGTAGTCTACATATCTTGTGATCAAATTTGGTCATTTATCTTGGTCATTTTTAGTTTGTTTCTATCCCATGACCAAAACTGGTCATTTTTCTTGATCGTTTTTAGTCAGCTCACTTATACTTATCAATTTTGGTCATTTTTCCCTTTTAGGAGATTGTGGTGACCACATGTTTTAGACTCATGGCCACTAATCTCTCATTTTCCACTAGTGTTAACAACCTTATCATCGCATGATACTTGGCGATATTTTTTGTAGTGGGACCTAGGAAGACTCACCTTGAACTAACTAAGTCAATGTTTTGGGAATACAGTACCCAGGTTTCTAAAGCAAGATTCAGGGTATGACGGCTAGCACCGTCGGCAAAACCATAGAATATAGTCATACAGAATTTAAATCATAACATGGAATAAGCAGTGTCGGATAATACACAAAGCCATATTAAAATAATTAAACCACACTAAAAAGTCAAATATACACATATATACAAGTTACTAATGCAACAATGTCCTAGGCATAGTACCCTTTTAGGTAGAACCCATTGTGAGGCTTCCTAAAATGTATCCCACCATAGTCCACTAAATCGTAGGCTCCTTTTTCCAATATTTTTCTAACGATGTAGGGACCATACCACATTGATTCCATATTCCCTTTTCCCAATTTATCATGCTTTTGATCGCACATCAAAACAAGATCACCTTCATTGAATACCCGAGGCTTAACCGATTTATCATACTAGGACTTTACTCATTTCTTTTGCAACTCGTTAGCTGGAGCGACATTTCTACATGTCTCATAAACGTTAGTTAGATAAAGAAAGTGTTCTTCCTCGGTCTAGGTGTTGGTTAGAAGCTCAACAACTAGTTTCAGTGACGAAATTTTGCATTCGATAGGTTAAACGACTTCCATTCCATAGACCCATTGGAAAGGTGTGAAACCGGTCGTTGTTTTCACAAAATTTATATATTCCCAAAGTGTCAAGAATAGAGTTAAATGCCAATTTTATTTTTGTTATCCAACCATCCTACAAAGCATGGTCTTAAGGACTTTGTTAATGGATTCCACTTTCCCATTAGCTTGTAGATATTAGGGGATTGAGTTTTCATGACGAAAACCCAACTTGGAACTTAGCTCAATCACCATATGACTACGAAAATGGGATCCATGATCATCTACTATGGCCTGAGGAAATCCAAACCTAGAAATGACATGGTTAAACAAAAATACGGCGATAGTCTTACCATCCTTATAATATGTAGGCATTTCCTCGGCCCATTTTTTGAAATAGTCAACAACTATAAAGATGTAACCATACCCCTTGGATGAGGTAGGCTTAAAATGTATGGAACCCATCCCCCATTTGGAGAAAGGGAAAATCACAATGACAGGGTGTAATGGAGTAGGGTGGGCATGTGTTTTCGAATTAAGGAGATGGCAATGTATGCATTTTTTTACCATTTCATAGAAATCCTTGAAGATCGAGGGCCAAAAGTACCCATTGCAAAGAATTTTTTGAGTTGTATCCATCCTAAAAAGATGAATTCCACATGCTCCAAATTGGTAGCCATTCAATACTTGTACAAAATCGTCATGAATTAAACATTGTCGAAGAATGGAATCAATACCACACTGTTATAAGGTATCATTTAGAATCAAATAATATTTAGTGTGATGGTGAATGCACAGACAATCATTGTGAGATAGGCCACGATGAAATATCTGATTTTGGAGATATATGATCAAATATCCATACCATGGGTCTATCATGCTAATCAGGAACAAGAATTCATCCAGAAATGAATCATTGGGGTCAGTTTCCATGATAGCATGGGGAAGATCACACATCAACTCCAAAAAAACCATGGACTTCTTGGAAGTGTTCTTAGTAAAATTGAGATCAAATTCGTGCAAGATAACAACTCAACTAGAATATTTCCCCCCTAGTACCTGACGAGTCAGAATGTAGTACATGGGGCTTTGATCTGTGAGCACGGTGTGTTATAATTGTTGTGCCATTTAGATCATCAAGCAATGAGTGCAATCATATTTTTAATTATTATGCATTGAAAATGAATTAATTATACAAACTGAACAAATCAAATATCACATGAAACAAACAAGTATTGCTCAGAGAATTACAGTATTATCTTCATTAAAGAATCTGGTGCTACAATAGTGTTAGATAAGGGAGAATTATAATTCATTAGGGATGAATTCAAATATACCAACTAAATATAACTGTATCTGAATACATGACTAACTAAATATGTCTAAATCACTATCGGAGTCTAAGTGGTTAACTCAAAATTTCTAATTCAGTCAATACATTAGTTATAATCAGTTAAACTAGTCTAACTATAGTGGTAGGTGAGAAGTAGGAGAGAACTAGCGCCTTCCCACATGCAGACATGCATAACTAGCACTAACTAAACTGGAGTAGAACTAACTGAATGTAACTGAAGAGTAACTAAGCATAACTAGTTACCAACTCCCAGCAACTGAAGGAGGTTGGTGTCAGGACTCCTAGTGGCTCCTAAAATGTAGGGTTTGGCCTAAGAGGCACCTAAACTGATGCATGAAAATGCAATCAGTATCAAATAGAGTCTATCGGTGTTCACCAGACTCTAGTGACTGGTACATGTGGCCCCATTAGGATAGGTGGGCCCAATCGTACTAGTCAACCCAATAATTAATAATATACTCCTAA
>LPNX011209238.1:57861-76952 GCA_001517045.1 Pseudotsuga menziesii | reverse complement strand
TATTGTATGCAAATTCTGCTAAATGCAAGTAATCCTCCCACTTACCTGGTTGATCCTTGACGTACATTCTTAACAGATCTTCCAATACCTGGTTAACTCTTTCAGTCCGTCCGTCTGTCTGAGGATGGAAAGAAGTGCTGAAATTCAGTGTTGTGTTTAATCCCTTAAACAAGGATTTCCAGAAATTGCCTGTGAATTTAGGATCCTTGTTTGAAATAATAACCTTTGGTACACCATGTAGCCGAAAAATTTTCTTTAGAAATATGTCAGCTATGTTTGCAGCCTTGTAAGTGGTCTTAACAGAAATAAAATGTGCTACTTTACTTAATTTATCTACTATCACCATAATTGAATCATTCTGATTTTGATTTCTGGGTAATCCAGTAATAAAATCTAAGCTGATTATTTCCCACTTCTAGCTAGGAATATGCAAGGGTTGCAATACCCCAGCTGGATGTTGATGTTCTGTCTTCACTTGTTGACAGTCCAAACATCTAGCTATATACTCAGCTACTTCAAATTTCATATTAGGCCAGAAATAATCTTTTCTCAACATGGTGATTGTCTTCTGGTAGCCTGGATGCCCTGAATAAGGATTTTTATGCACTTCATCCAGAATCATCAATTTAACTTTAGACACATTTGGCACATACAGTTTGTCCTTAAACAATAAAAATCCATCTTTATTTAGACTATAACCCTTAATTAAACTTTCTGTGGGTTCTTCTTTAGCTGTAGCTTGTAATTTTTGATAATTTTCATCCAATTTTATCCCTTCAGTTAGCTGTTCATTTAAATCAGAATTATAAGTACTGATTGCTGTTGTAAAATTCAGTTTTGCATTTCTACTCAAAGCATCAGCTACTTTATTTTCTTTTCCTTTTATATGTTGAATTTCGAAATCGTATTCACTTAGGAAGGCTAACCATCTTGCTTGCCTTGCATTTAAGTTAGGCTAATCTAAAAGGTATTTCAGACCCTTATTATCAGTCATTAAAGTAAACTTTCTGCCTATTAAGTGGTGTTGCCACATTTTTAAGGCATGAATAACAACAGCCAGCTCTAAATCATACGTGGCATAATTCTTTTCATGGATCTTTAGCTTCCTGGACTCATAGGCAATGACATGCCCATCCTGAGTCAGCACTCCGCCTAGACCGTCATTACAAGCATCGGTGAAAACCACGAAATCCTTATTAGGATCCGCTATTCTTAGAATAGGCGCAGTTGTTAATAAAGTTTTTAGTTTCTTAAAGCTTTCTTCACATTTTAAGTTCCAATCGAATTTCTTGCCTTTCTTTTGCAAGGAAGTGATTGGGTTAGCTATTTTTGAAAAACCTTCTATGAATCTCCGGTAATAACTGGTAATTCCCATAAAGGACCTAACATCTGTTACGTCTTTTGGTACTGGCCAATCTTCGATTTCCCAGATCTTTTCAGGATCAACTGAAATCCCTTCCTTGGTCACCACGTGACCTAAGTATTGGATTTCATCCCTGAAAAAATCACACTTACTGAACTTCGCAAAGAGTTGTTGCTCTCGCAGTTCTTGTAAAACTATCCTTAAATGTTCCTTATGTTCCTCTTCATTTTTAGAATAGATTAAGATGTCATCGATGAATACGACAACAAATTTGTCCAAATATTTATGCATTATGTTATTCATTAGACACATAAAGACGGCTGGGGCATTAGTAAGCATGAATGGCATTACGACAAATTCGTAATGTCCATATCTAGTTCTAAAAGATGTCTTGAAAATGTCCACTTCTTTAATTCTCACCTGATGATAACCTGATCTTAGGTCTATCTTAGAGAACACCGTAGCTCCACGCAGCTGATCAAATAGATCATCTATGCGGGGCAACGGATATCTGTTTTTAATTGTCATTTTGTTTAGTTGACGGTAATATATGCAAAGTCGCATAGTCCCGTCTTTCTTTTTAACAAAGATTACTGGTGCTCCCTAAGGGGACACACTAGGACGAATATATTTCTTATCGATTAATTCCTTTAACTGTGATTTTAATTCTTTAAGTTCCAGAATATTCATACGGTACGGAGCTTTCGAGCTAGGTACAGCATTTGGTACCAGCTCTATTGTGAAATCCAGTTCCCTCCTAGGAGGTAATCCCGGAATTTCCTCCGGAAAAACATCAATAAATTCATTTAACACAGGAATATCCTCTATTTTTATTTTATCTTTTTCAGATTTACTTTCCTCATCTGTAATAGTTACAAGATAGGCTTTACACCCTTTCCTGACTGCTCTTTTGAGCTGTAAGGCAGAAATCTGCCTGATTACAGTTTTCCTAGGTATACCTTTAACTATTACAGGCTGTTCATTATTATTCACACATGTAAACGTTTTATCAAAACAGTTTAAAACTACCCTGTGTTGTTCCAACCAGTCCATACCAATAAGTATGTCATACGAGCCAAGTGGCAAAACATTTAATTTAAGAGTAGTTTTAAAATCATTCATATCTAAAACACATTCATTAACATAACAATTTACCTTCCTTTTTGCCCCTGTGGCTAGTTAAACTAGTCAAGAGTTATCAAACTTTTCAACAGTCAGATAACACTTTTCTACTATCTGCGGTGAAATATAACTTAGGCTAGCACCTGGATCTATCAAAATAGTTACAGGAGTTTTGTTAACCATACCTTCTACTTCCACCATGGAATTTTGGTAATCAGCTTGGCGATTCTCCAACGCTGCATTGATTTGGGGCATGGTCCTTGCAAAGTCTCCAACAGTCATTTCATCTTGTATTGTATGAATATTGCTATTTGGCTTCTTCCGATTTGGGTAAACTGAAGCATAATGTGGGCCATTGCACTCCCAACACTTAACAGGTTCCTTTCTTTCGAAATTCTTAGTGAAATTTCCATGATTGTTAGAAACCTCCTTGCTGCCCTTGAAGTTATTGGAATTATTAGAAGCACCATTTTTGCTTCCCTCGAAGTTCTTACCATTAGAATGGTTTTTGTTCTTGTTATTCCTGAAATTTTTCGGAGGTACAAACTCCTTTTTCTTGAATTCAGACTGATTACCATTCTTTTTAGCCTTCCAATTGGCTATTCCTTCCTTCTTTTTGTTCTGTTCAAAACAGAATTTAGCTTTTCGCATGGCTTCTTCCAGAGTTTTGGGGTTATCATATTCGATTCTGTCCTTTATATGGTATGGCAAACAGCTGAGAAACCGCTGTACTTTAGGTTTCTCATCAACTAAATACGGCACATATCTTAACAGACTTAAGAACTTACTGTTTAAGTCCTTCATAGTCATGGACCCAAGCTTTAACTCATAAAATTCCTTGGCCCTTTCTTCATAGTATTGTTCAGACAGAAACTTCTTCTTGAAGTACCTTTTAAAAGTACTCCAATTGACCTCTTTTTCTTTAATCCCCTTAACCCTCTTCAAATCTTGCCACCATATATCTGCCTTTCCAAAAAGGTTATAGATGGCCATTCTCGCCTTCAGCTGATTTGAATAATTATAAATCTGAAAGTATTTTCTCATCCCGGATAACCAGGATTCTGCCTCTTCTCCTTTTTTAGTTTCTCCATTGATAGTTGGGGGTTTTATTTTCTTGAACCCCCCAGAAATCTCTTCATAAGGCCTGTACTTTTTCTTCCTTTTATACAACTCGGCCTCACTACTGTCACTAGTAGTGTAATAGCTCTGTTGTTCCTTACTTCCTTTTGATGATGAACTGCTATCAGGTTTAGCTAGTTTCATCTTTTTGGACCCTTTTTGATGGCTAGCTTCTTCAGATTCAGACCTTTTGTTTTTCCCTTTAGTTTGAAAATTCTCTATCAGAATTTGATTTAACTCCTCTTGAGTCTTCAGAATTCTTTCATTATCCTTCTTGACTGATTCTATTTCAGTCTTTAAACTCTTTATGGTTTGCATCAACTCTGAGGAGTGAGAAATTACTTCCTCAATCACAGGTTCTCTGGACATCTGTCTGGTCTCAGTGTTTGGAGATTTCTGCTCAGCATATTCTCCTAAGTTCTCCATACCTGCCTGTTAGATTCAGAAAAAGTAATTTTCTGCCTTTCACATAAAACAAAATACAGGTTAGTATATTATTTTTACTGTTCTGCGGAAAGTAATTGGGCCACATCAAGGCCTAGTGTTTGAACCATGCCCTAATACCACATGTCATAACCCCAAATTTTCTGAAAAATTTAAAATTTTTAAATCTACAAAACATTATAGTTAAACAGATTAACTAATATTAATTAGTTATGTGTTAATAGCTTGCTATTGACTTTATCAGTTCATATGTTTAGTTATTGAACAAATCTACATCTTACTAAATTTTATTCTTTTTGTGACCATAAGGTGGACTGTTATGCATAACTGGGCTTACTTAGCTTTACAGCTAACGCAACGGTTTCTACCTTTCTTACATATGTACATGTAAGAGGTTGTGGCACTGCATTTGTAATTCTAGAGTATTTACTAATAGTTCGTCGTAGGAGTAAAAGCTCGGAAGAAAGTAAGAGACAATATCATGTCAACTTATGTAAGGTATAATTAAACTGGATTCTTCCTAGCAACAGTAATTTATATTTCTATTGATCTGTCAATTTCTCTATTTAATTATAGTTTGCAAATTATACAAAAGTAACTTAGCAGCTCTTGAGAAATTAGAGTAAGGAAACATAGCTATAAAGTCTCTACTAAGGACCCAAATGCAACCAGCATTTCAAGTCATGTGATAACTGCTAAAGGATTTTTCTGTATTATTACAAGGTTTGGCCCAGCCTCACAAAGTCCTTGCTTATAAAGAGAATAACGCTAAGTAATGACATTGTCTCATATAATAAAAATAACTTACTTGTCTTTAGTAACTTGTGCTATATATGCTATGTTAAGCTATGAAAATAACTCATTTAAGATATTGCAAACAGAAAGGGAAATATTCCTAGTTTTCTACCATCCTATCCTTCTTATTGGACTTTTAAACCATGCTAGTAATAAGAGAACTTGGCTTATAAAAACTAGGAATTAATAAACCATTATATAATTTTTATTATAGCCTTGAACTTGGGATCCTTTATATTATTATGGAGTTAATACTTCAAACAAGGGATGATCTCCATGCTAATGGCAATATTAAAATCTAAATCAAAGTTTATAATAGCGTGCACCAAATAACCATCTAAGATCTTGATATTATTATCCTTTTTACCTATTTAAGAGCTTGAGGCAATTCATAATATGATAAAAAGTTTTATATTAAACATGCGCCAATTTAATCTCTCTCTCTCTCTCTATATTATCACATACTATACTCCCTCCAAAGAATATAAACTATAGTAACAATGTTACTATCCCAAATCAAATGCCTTCCGACCATCAAGCTTATGATTTTTATGATGTCAATATTAGATATAGTATGATTTCCAAATGATTTAAATAATAGAGTGGAGTATCATGACATATATTATTTGCACGCAGTGCTGGTTGGTGGATCTTTCGCTAGGACTTTGGTTAACGATGATCATATAAATGATTTGGATAATCATTTCTCCACAAATATTTGTTAGTCAACTATGGAACAAACCCACTCTATGTTGATATATTAAACCATTGTCATGGAATTATCTCAGCCAAGCACCCTGTGGATATAAGCATTGCAATGTTAACCCTAAACTCTATTTTCTCCGTCTCTCTCAGCGCTGGTCGCTCTGCGGCTGTGCTGAGCATTCTGCGTGGCCCCTTCTCTACGAATCTTCTTCCCGTAGCTTGTTCCATCCCTGCATGCTAACGTTTAGTTCTCGTTCTCCCTGTAATTGTTTTCTTGCCCTACCGAGCAGTACCCTTGCTAATTCTATTGCCTCCCTCCGGGGTTTCGTTTGTGGGTCTTACGGCCTTCAAACTCTGTGTAAGTTTGAGAGTTAAACTCCCTTTTACCTCCTTACAGGTACTATATCCTTGCGCTGTTGGTTATGTTATAAAGATGCCAGCGGTCGTGCCTCCTCCACGAAACAGGTAAGGGTTTAAAATACTATTTACAGTTCAATGTAGATTTTAAATATTTGTTTTACATTTACAACATTCTTATAAAGGTTTTTATTTCTTGCAATTGCAGATTCTTACAACTCCACGGCGCGACCACTGGTTAGAAGGCTGGGCAAGCGAGCTGGAAACCGGTAAGCTTGGTTACACCATGGCTGGTCCTCCTTATGGTTTTCAAAGGGAACTTTCGTGGGTTGGCTTAAGAAGCCTGAAAACCTTTAATGCTTTACTTCGACCTTAATACTACTCGTTTTAAGAGTTATTAGGTGAAACCCTTTACATGATGTAAGGGCGTTACGGCTTAGGCCGAAGTTGTAAATATTCGTTTTTAATTTGTATTTAGGATTTTCTGTAAAGAAATACTGTATATAACAAAAGAAAAGGTAAAGGCTGTAAGCCTGCCTGTAGAAGAAGATACGGCTTCAACATTTTGTTTCTCTTGCTGTGCTCTGATCTTGTTCAGGGTTTTTACCCAAAGTTTTATAATACGACTTATTAAAAGCATTCCTGTATCTCGAGTTTGTTTAATACATGCATTTTTAATCTATGCTCTAAACAGGAAAAATAAAAAGAATATATGGGTTATTATAGCTTAGACTGCAGATTTAAATTGCGGCCATGAGTGAAAATATTGTTTAAACTCATAGTATTTATTTTAATTGTGTAAAATTGGATTTACAGGGTTTTAACCCTAATTTTACAGTAAAGATTAAGTTCAGTTTATGAAAGAATAAAAACTCTGTCGGTTTCTGTGAGTAAAATAAATGGATTGTAATAAAAAGATTAAGCTCGCTGTTCGAGCAATATACTAGTTTTATTATTACCATTGCTTTTTAAAATAACAACTTGGCTTTTTAAAAGAAGAATTGAGTTATTATGCTGTTGATATACTTCTTTATAAAGTTACTGTAGGATTAAGTTCTTGATTTACTATTTATCTAATATAATATACAGGGTTTATACCCTTAACCAAAGTTATAGCTGTTAGTACTATCTTCTTCCATAATTCTTGGTTATATTATAATATTGTATTTTAACTCGTTATATAAGACTTCGATAGTCGAAGTATTCTCCAGCTTATTGTAAATGAGATTTATTGTTAAGTTTTTCTGTACTGTTTTTATACCTTGACTTATGTTTATTAGAAGGTTGTAATAAGCAAGGTGCATACTTTTCAATTTAAATAAGCCTGTTGTATTCTTATTATATTTTATAATTGTTTTCCAGTATTAATAAATCATTTTATAATACATAGAGTGTAATTAGTTTATTCATAAACTTTACTTAATTAAACGTTGAGTATAAATAATCTAGGTTTGTATTTGTAATGATAAGATATTACTTTAAGAATTACTTTTATACTGCAAGTAATATAAATACATTATTAGTACTGCAACAATGATGTTTCTTCTAATGTTTTAAGATTATTATTATTGTTATTATCCAGTGTATGGTTTATTTATTTAATTATAATGCCTATGTATAATCTTATAATATTCTTATAATACTTAATCTTTGTTTTAAGTTTATATATATAACAATCTTATGTATATAGTCACATTCCTTAACCATATAAGAAAATATAATAACAATTTTATAATCTATTTAAGCTTTAGCTGTAAAAACCAGAAGATTCAGTAATTATCTGACTGCATTATTAACCTACATGCAGACTAACACTACTAGGTTTTAACTGTAAAATCAAACCAATAGGTAATTTACATCCTACTGTCAGTATTGTCTCTTTCCACATTAAAAGGTTAAATTCTTGCAAACTAGAAGATAACAGTTATAAGCTTTAAACAGCAGCATTACTTAGTCTATCTTCTCTTTATTGTAACTAGTATTTACAGAAAGTAAAAATACAGTATCAGGAAGTAGTTTTAAAAACTGTAAGCAAAGCAACTTAGGAAATTGTGAAATACTTGTAGTTACTGAAAGTTTTTAAATAGGTAACTCGGTTCAGAATGATTCTACTTCACAATACCGATATACTGTGCTGGAGTACGATCTGGTGATACCAGATGTGGAAAAACACAGTAATTATTAACAGATTAGACTACCGATATTCTGAGATACTAACTTTACTGAAATTAACTAACTCTTCAGACATATAAAATAAACATAACTTGAATCCATTCATACTTAGTAAACATAAAGAAATAAGTGACAGAACCTGTTTAACTGTGGACAACAACAGCAATGGGAGGCCATTCCTCCCTACCAACTCCTGGAGAGCGCTCAGACAACGAATTCTCAGGACCCCCGAGCTTGCTCTGGTCTCCCTGGCTGGAACTAGGTGCAACAATGTCGGATACCAGTCCTCAAACTCAGTATGATTCTTGAACTTGTTAACAGGTTCTCCCAGCTAAAAGTTGTAAATAAAATCAAGTTACTGCAGCAATCCACTCAGAACACTTACTGTTTTTCCATCTTTCCTCAATGAAATTCTTGAATAACATTCACCTGAATGAATTCTCTCTGGAATAAAATCTGAGCAGCCTAAGCTCTCTTCATTGAGTACTTTTTAAAAGATTGCCTAGGTCTTTGTTGGGTTAACTGTCATTTAATGAGCCACCTGCTCTGATTCCACTTTCTTGGGGAATCATGACCCCAAATATAGGGAAGTTGCCACCTGCAACTTAGGAAGTGTTTGAGGATGCTGCCACTTGTCCTTTTGCCTTTCCACCTAGTTCCATCCACCAGTTTGACCAGTAACCTCTTTTAATAGCTCTCCCATGCTGTTGTCTCCATAATTTATTTATTAATAATAAAATATTCTAAATTACACTCCATTGCTGTTGACTCTACTGAGTCATCAATCCCTACTTAGGATTAAGTTTAACATAATGTATCAGAAATATAATAAAACAAATTACAAAATTTTACAAAATTGGGGTATGTGACAGTAGCAGACTCAGGTCTAGTATATCGAAGGAGACACTTCAGATGAATTAATTAAAAGAAGATAAGTTCTTCATTCAAACTCATTATTTTTTATGTTAGTGTAACACCAGAAACATAGATATATTTCACATGACAGGAAAGACAATAACCTTCAGAATAGCCTGGATGCTTAATGCAAAAGATGGTACTATTTTTGTTGGTAATTTCTGGAGCCAACAATGGCCATTTTCAGACCGTTAAATTGGGGTCTCGGACCTTCATACAAAATTAAAAGAGCATGATATATTATGCTGTAAAGTTTTAGCACTATAAATTTTCTATTATTTACTAAAAATTTCTACTTTGCATTTTACTAAAGCCAACTAGTTATTATATGTGAAAACAAACAAAAAATGCCTTGTTAACATGTACTCTCTAAAGGAAAAAGAATTTCTCAATATACAAACAAAAAAAGAGAAAACGAAAAAAAAGGGCATATTACCTATACAATAGTACATCCATAACTACTGCAGAATTGAGCGAGTGTAGCTTGATTGGCTGGTTCTAGTGACTATTGAATGATGGAAGGATACCTCCCCGAGGCCTGTGCTAATATTCTTTCTAATGAAGTTTCTAAAAATTACTTAGGATCTTTAATTTATTTACCTAGATCCTGCTCTTTCTTTCCGGCATTGTAAAGTTGGGAAAATGTTGGAGTGTATCCAATGGTTTCCTCCAAGTCTGGCATTTCTATCTCCTCCTCTACCTTCTCTTCCTCTGGCCTTGCAAGGAGATTCATAGTGCTATCAAGCATTTTCCCCTAGAGTACATCCATAATGGTTGCATAATTGAGTGAGTGCAGCTTGATTGGCTGGTTCTAGTGACTGTTGAATGATGGAAGGCCCACCTCCCTGGGGCCTGTGCTAATATTCTTGCTAATGAAGTTACTAAAAATTCCTTAGGATATTTAATTTCTTTAACTAGATCCTGCACTTTCTTTCTGGCTTTGTAAAGTTGGGAAAATGATGGAGTGTATCCAATGGTTTCCTCCAAGTCTAGCATTTCTATCTCCTCCTCTACCCTATCTTCCTCTGGCCTTGCAAGGAGATTCATAGTGCTATCAAGCATTTTTCTCGAGAGTGTAGCACTAGTGTCTGCCAAGAGTGTTGGAGTTTCACATAAAAGTCTAGTATATGCAAATGAGAACAACTTTGTCTCAAGAACTCCTGTAATTGATTTCATTGTGGTTACCTAGAACTGCTCCAAAATTGCAGGGAAAATATTTGTCTGAACTGAATTGATAGATTCAGCAAGAGATAGGTCCATGCTTCACCAGAAAAAGGGACATGAAAATTATAACTGATTCGACAAATTTCACAGTCCGCTGATTTTCGATTCAAACGAAAAGGGCACTCCATAGGTGACATAAATAAGGAGATATGACTTCATAAATTAAATTTTCTATAATTTTGTTCAAAATGAAAAAACCTAAATGATATGTTCTCTTCGATGAAACAATCTTGTTGAATATTCCCAGCACTTGGCTCAGTGGCCCCTCCTGAGTTAGTTCTGGAGGGGCCTTTTGTAAATAGATATGGAACAACTGTACAAGGGCTGGGACATTGGATTTCTCTTTCCAGGACTCGGGGGAGAGAAAAAGATGAAAAATATGCATGTATATTGTGGGAAGAGGAGGCCGATTTATCTCAATAAGCTGAGCCAACAATTGAAGAGAATATGGTACAAATTCCATGACATCATGAACCAAAATGGTTTGTAAGAAAGGAAACAAATTTGCCTCAAAACTTGCAATCAATCCTAGATATCTTTCATAGGATCTTCTCATTAAGGCAACAACTGACTCAAATAAATAATGATTAAAACTAGGGTTTTTGGATTCTTATAGAACTCATTTAGGATGGATTTTAGACCTGTAAGAAAACCAATTTCCACATCACCACTAAAGTATTCCAATCCCACAACTCTCAGAATACATTTCATGACATAGGAATTCTCCTGGGATTCCGACAACTTAAGTGGATTAAAAAGATTAGCCATTAAGGGTTGAAGGAAGGGATTAATGTATGCATAAGTATACTGAAGTTGTCGCCCATTTTTAGCAAGTAGCATCTTCTCGATACAATTAGCAGCATAAGAATGAACAACATTTGACTCACACAAAAGGAACCTCATCAAATGAGGCATGATACTCAAAGCACCGGTCTTGGGAATCTAAGAGCGGAAAGTGGTCAGAAACTTCAATGCATATGCCTTCAATAATGGTTGTGCATTCAAATCCTCACTTTGTAACTCTGGCATCATCATGGTCAAGATGAACTCTTCAAAATTGATCAAGTCGGTACTTACCAAAACTCCAGTAGTTTGTTTAATTGATAAAGAAACAACCATGTATATCGCACAATCCTTTTCCTTCCAATTCTCTACTGGATTGGTGACATATTTGGCCTGCATGTTCTGTATGTGCATGGAGACCATAGCCATCACCTATTCCTTATAATGAGTTACAAGTCCTTTCACTAATTCACAAGCCATTCACCTTCTCGTGTCAATATCTGCGGACAACTGATCACACTATGATCCATCACTAGGATGGATAGGAGGACCTCGAATGCCATCTAAGGAGAGTCTTTATATAAAATTTGTCATGAACATCCCACATAATTATATCCTAATGGATATGTGTTTGTTTGGTATGAACAAGAGAAATCATACACTGCATTTTCTCCTATGATGGGATCTTAAATTAATAGGGTAAATAAAGAAGCGAGTTTCCATGAAGGATATAAACAACTAAAGGTTTAACGCTCGATAATAGGAGGAATGGAATAAATAGAAGACAAATTGAAAAATAAGGCTTAATAATTAGCAAAGAAATGATGCATTATAAAGCCAATCCAATCCAATTCAAATGGAACCGTCCAATTTGAACCAGGCTAAACCCCTATTATAATATCCAATTAAGAAGGTACCTGGTAAGCATAAATAAGGTGACATCCAATAACAGAATTGAACAAATGCTGACTTGGTATCCTTTAGTTAAGGCCAATCCTCCAAGATCATATCTCGTTCCATTCATGATTGATCTGGAGCTAGCATCTTTTCCCCAATCCAATATAGATGGAACCCTCCAACTTGAACCAGGCTAAACCCCTATTATAATATCCAAATAAGATGGTACCTGATAAGCATAAATAAGACGACATCCAATAACAAAATTGAGGGCCCTTGGGAGCTACAAGAAATATGAAAACCACAAAAACCCGTGGAAATCCCTATTCTCCCTCCCCCACTACGTCCAGAGAAAACGAGCAAACGAACTCGGCCCATTTTTAAGGCACAAGTTTTCGTGGAAAGCCCTATGCTCCCCGCCACTACCTCCATAGAAAAGAACTCAGCCAGTGTTTTAGGTGTAAGCATTGAGAAGAACCCTAAAGGGTAAGCCCTAGGTGAGAGAATGAACACCAAGCAACAACGAGTATGAAAACCATGAAACCATGAAAATGCTCCCTCTAGGCGAAACCCATCTGCATATGGCACGGTGATGGCACACAAGTGGATTTTTTTCAATAAAAAAGGTCCCAAGATATTGGGTATTTATATAATAAAAAAATTAAGCCCTTTTACCCTTAATATAGCATCAATATATTGGTTTGAAATTCTTTGAATTTTTAATCCCAATATGAATGAACGTGTTATCATATTGGTCCCTCAATGACGCCCCTGTGTAAACACTCATTTTGTTGGCTCAATACATCATTATTTTCCCTACATGCCTAGAAGATTCATTTCACCTAAGGCCTATATTTCTTCACTGAAATACGTTGAGGACCAATACACCTATCATTGGTGATCAAAACCTTATAATGCCATTAATTCCCACACATATACATTAAGAAAAATCCGTGGAAGACACATGTGCTCACCATATTTCTTTGTCCTAGATTCTTAAAAGCTTCTTTTAGGGACCGAGGTAGAGGTTTCCTCCCTTGATCATGTCCAAGGATTCCAGACCAATGCCTTGTGCTCAAAACCTAATAATGATACTAACATCCATCAATAAATTTAATAAGATCATTAAAAATACACCCAATAGAATAATCAAATTTCAATTCAAATCACTTTTATTCTATTTTAGAATAGTAATAAATTAAAAATGGCTCTCATTAATTATTTGTCAATATTGAGATCCCTTTGTATTTATTTCTTTAAATAATATTAAAAATGAATACTTGAATTGAGTTATTTACAAAATAATTTTTTGTGGAGTTTTTGGGCTTGTAGTGCAAAGCCTCTTAAATGAATCATGTCAATTCATTTCTTCAAATATTATAGAAATAAACAATTTAATTACCGTGCTTATGGTATTAAATCTCATAAATTAATCTCGATCATTCACTTGATTGGAAAAAAAATGAATTAAGTAATTTAAATCATCATAAATATATCATATTTGTACATGTCCATGTGACAACTAAGCTCTTACTACCACTATATGGTCCTTGCGAACATGACATTTCTATAGTTTTAGGATTAGTTTAGCCAAAGGCCTAGCTTTCTTCTCTTAACCATGTTGAGGGCCACTAGACCTATCCCTAGCGATCAAAAACCTTGTAATAGCGACAAGTCTCACACTTAGAGTCTAAAAATACTCTTAGGAAGACATGTGTTGGCCCTTTGAGGTGTCTCTCTTCATCCCATATTATTAAATGCTTAGTCTATTATGCAAGGTAGAGGTTGTTTCCCTTCACTATGTCCATGAATGCGAAACCCATGCCTTATACTAAAAACCTAATAATAATGATACACATTTCAATTAATAATATTAATAAAAATAAATAAAATTATTTTCATTGAATAATGAATGTTCTATTTAACCTATTATTATTACTTTAGAAAAGTAATAATAATCCAAGCTGATGGCCACGCTCTTGTATTTTATGGCCATCAATCTAATGGAAGTAAGTTCTTGATGTACGCTTCTTTTGGGCCGACTTAATCACCATTTATAAATTAAGTTTAAAACTTGAGTGATTTGTGGTGGACGAATAAGGGTCCTTACGACAAGTATACCCACAACTTATAAGTTCACTGGTTGTGTTTGCATTATTTTTTATTTAATTTTATTAATTTTCATTATTAAACTTTACTTTTAATGAATTTAATAAATAATTAAATTAAAAAAAATTATTATGAGTTTTTATATTAATCATAAAACTAAAAAAAAATTTAAAATGAATTTCTATTTTTTTAAAAGTACTCCTCATTTTTAGGAAATATAAAATTGTTTTAGATATATATTTTTAATTATCTTATATCTATTTTAATAAACTATTATAATTTTTTTTTATGAATGGAAAATAAAAATTACAAATGACTTGGTCATGGGAATCTATTTTTTTGACCCAAGTGCACATAAAACCTAACATATCCAAGTGCATAAGAGACTGAACAACCCCAAGCACATAGGCATTTTGGTAGGGTAATGGCTCATCTACATTGAGAGGTGTGTTTTTAATAATGTCTCAAATCCTAGAGCATATGAGTGGGCCTAATGGTTAATAACATGTGTTATCTCTCTAGAGGGCACATGTTCAAAACTAGCTAGGGGTAGGGTTGCTCATTGGCATTTTGTGACAAGGCTCGAAGGGTAGGAGACTCCTAGGATAGAGACTCACCCCGGTGGGCTTTGGGACGTCTCGGCCCCTGCTAAGTCACAAGTTATTGGTATATTTGGCTTGCAGGTTGTTGGATATACTCTTGGGAGGTCGTTGTTGTGAGAACCCCAAATTTTCTGAAAAATTTAAAATTTTTAAATTTACATAATATTAACATAAATGCAGTTAACTAATCATTTAATTAGTTAAAGGTTACCAAATTATTATTAAATTTCATCTGTTATTTGCATAGAGTGATAGAACAAATCTTTTTAGTTTACTGACTTGTTTTCTTCTTGTGAACATAAGGTGGGGCTGTCATGAAAAACTGGGCTTACTTAGCTTTCGAGCTAATGCAGAAAGTTTCTTCTGTCCTTACAGATTACAGGTAAGAAGATTGGTTGCTGCAAGTAAAAAGGAAAATTTTAAAGTCTTCATGTACAAGTTTGTTTGAAAAACAAAGTTTAGAGAAAAAATATTAGTAGCTAAGCACATATCGATGCTTACTGAGGTAAATTCATTATCTGATCTTCATTCTAGCAAAGGTAGATTTATAGTGCTTACGATCACTGAAATGTTTGATATCTATCATAGTTATCAATGTTAAAGGATCTTTATAAAAGGTAGTTTATGAGGTTCAAAAGTTTAGGTTTCCGAAAGCATAATCCCTCTTTACCTGGTAAAATGTTTAAACAAGGGTTTACAATTTACTGCTATCAAAAATTAAACTATCCACTGCTAGAGTTACACTCATGCTAATGCACCAGGTCTTATTTACATTCCACTAACACCTACTAAAGCTTATCTTAGATCTAAGGGTCACCTACTTTAAACTGGTTATTGATTTAATCATTCAGATTATGAACCACATAAAAAAAATTTGTGGTCTAACCATTTCATTGATAAACTATCTCTTAAATGGCTTACCTTCATGAGTGATAAATTTTAAAATTAAGGATATTATTCCAAATGATGCATTCATCAAAATATAGTTGCCATGTCGTTTTTATCCAACTTAGATGGCTAAGGTAAGACCGTAAAGGTTAACATTATAACCTAAGACTTACTATGGTTGAATTTTACAACTTCTTTAAAGTGTACCAATATTATACTCTATAATTATAATATAAATATTGGTGAAGATATTGTAAGACTATTATCCTTACTCAACCATAAATACTATATTTTTTTTTCATAGAATCATGTGACAATCTTATTCTTAAATAAAACTCTTAGAGTCTTACTTAAAACCTTTCAAGTCTACACTAGACATATCCAATTTATATAAAAGATAAGTTATTATTCTTACCACTTTAGGAATAGTGTTCTTAAATCCAAGGTTTACCTTACATAAAATAGAATACAAGATCCTTTACTATCTTGTTTGGATGAATCACGATAAACTTAGGATTATCGTTTGCTTGCATCACAAGGGATAGTATTATAATATGGTGACTAAATATTATAACAAAATATAAGGATTCGTTAACCTTACATCGGTGGTGGTAAGTTCCAAAGATAAGTTTAAGTATTAACAAGGTTTTGTTATTATTTTAAATCATAAGCTGACTTTCGCAAAAGTTATAATGTAACCCTCGAAACAGTTCAATAATTGTTTACATGATTGTTCATAGAAACTATGGAAAACTTACCTACCGTGACAAATTATTGCATGGCGACGTGGCATCATTCGGGCCATGTATTTGCAGGTTTTAAACATGTTTTCTCCAGACCTAACTCATTCTCCTCCCTCACCTTCGAGCTCTTATCCATTCTCTGTAAGGATACCCGCCGCTTCATCGCCTGTGTAGTGCTGCATTTGTCTACGGCTTCTCCCTAGTTTGCTTGCTCCGTTGCACCAATCGTGGAGGATGTCTCGCAGTGTTTCTGCTCCTCATGCTTTGTTCATGCTCTCACTTGTCTCTTCGCTGCCTCCATTGTTTAACTTGAGCTCTGGACTGTGACAGTCCTTACCCTCCTTCGTTCTAATAACCCAATGAGAATGGTTCTTCCTTCATAGTGGCATGGCTTATGTTGCTTGCGGTCTGTGTGTTGATTGACCAAATAACACTACGGCTTTTAGGGTTTACCCTGTTCGCCGAAAAGCTTGAATTTTCTGCTGTCAGTGTTATTGAGTAAAAGTAATGTCGTTTCTTTTGCAAACTTGAAGGGTAGACTTCTTGCTTGTACTGGTCTTTTGCTGGTGCGGGATTGCTGTTTTACCGTTCCGGTTGCTCAGGTAAAAAAAAGATTTTCTTAATTTCTTTTAACAATAAAACAATTCTGGTAAACACATTTCTTTGCTCTTATAAAGGTATTCATAACCGGTCGAATGTTGATTTTGCAGGTACAAACTGTCCCTCAATTCAGTTGCACGAAGAGTATAGGGTTGCGGCGATAAGGGCCACAGTAAGCCCTGGTTTCTCCATGGCTCACTACCTTGTGTAAACCCTTATGGGTAAATGAGGGATTGGTCGTTACGGCCTGTTAAGCCCTCATGGTTTTTTGGTTGTTTGGTTGTTCGTACACCATTTAGATAAAACCCTAGCTCTTATACAGAGCTCTCTGGCTACGGCCATGAGTGTAAATTTTATTTTGAAAATAATAAATTATGTTTTAAATTAATAGAACAGGCTATAAGCCTTTATGTGTGACTTCTTACTACGGCCGTGGTTATTATTACCAAACTGGGTTTTACGGTTATAAATTTTGCATTTTGGAATGAAACAGGTTTTTACCCTAAGTTATTATAATATAAAAAAAATATTATACTAATTCTCTGTAGCTCTTGGTTGTATTACCGCATACATTTTCAGATTATGATCTGTGTAGGAATAATTAAGATACAGGCTTATGACAGCCTTATATTGTTGATTTATAATATGGCCGTGGTAAAAAAAAAATATTGTCTTATCTATATAGTATTTATTTTACTTATATAAGTTGGATTTATAGGGTTAAACCCTAATTTTACAGTATGAGAATAAGTACAGTTTCTTATTCTAAAATTGTATGTTAAATGTAAACTCTATTTGTATCGGTGGAGTTATTAATTTAATATTACAATATGGGTTATGCTATTCTGTTATTTGCTTATTACAGTTTTATATACTTGGTTGATTTCTAGAAGTACTTTCTTTTATGAAGCTATAATCACGGTTCCTGTACCTGAGTTTTACATTGCCTTATTTGTTAGGTTTAAAATTGTTAAGTGATATACATCGGGTTTATATCCTTCGATTATATAGATTCTTAAGATTTTGTTTTAGTTTATTTAACGATATCCATAGGTAATATCAAGTTACCTTGTATTACAGAAAGTACATTTAGCTCAGGATTGTAGTAAAAGAAATACAATAGAGACATTGCCCTATTTTTTTTAAATATAATAACTCTAGATTATATAACATAAAAAGTATATTATTATTATAAATAATAATAATACTTATTATTGTAGAACCACATGATCTTATTTGTAATGAGAGTATTAGAATCTCCATATATTTTTCCTTTGTTTAAATTATAGCACATAAAGGATATTATTCTGTTGTTTGTTCCTATATACATATAATAGCGTGCATTTATAATTTATAAAAGATACGATTACAGTTCTAGATGATGTTAGAATTTGGTTTAATAAGAAAAAAGGAAAATAATAGAACTGATTACATTAATGTAATACATCAAATCTAACTAGTTTGCTTGATTATAGAATTAATTCTACATTTATTTACTTCTACTTTCAGTATTGTTACTTGGACATAACTAGTTAAATTATTTTAAACTAAAAGAAAGAAATGGTAATGTTTTAATACAGTAGAACGAACCAGTGTAACCTTAATCTGTCTGCTTCAATAATAAAACTACTGAAACATCTACTATACAAGAACTAGTTTTATTTGTAAGCATGAACAGCTACCAGTAAAAACAAACATTCCTTCTGATGATAAGTAAGAAACAATTGTCTAATTTATAATCTCATCATACATCTTTCTATAATTTCTACCTCTGTGCTGGTGTACGATCTGGTAAAGCCAGATGTGGAAAAACACAGTAGGTCTTTATTCTTCATCAACAGATTCAATTACTGATAAACTAAAACATTTACACCACTAAACAACTAAATCTTCTTCTAAATAATACAAGCATAACATTCACCCATTCACACATATTAAAACAGAAATAGATAAATGACAGAACCTGCTTAAACTTTGGACAACAACAGTAATGGGAGGCCGTTCCTCCCTACCAACTCCTGGAGAGCACTCAAACAATGGCTCCTCAGGACCCCCGAGCTTGCTCTGGTCTCCCTAGCTAGAAATAGGTGCAGCAAAAAGTCAGATACCAGTCTTCAAACTCAGTATTAATCCAGAACTTATCAGTAAGTTCTCCCAGCTAACAAGCTGTAATAAGTCAAGTTACTGTAGCATTCCTCTCAAAACAACTTCCTTACTGTTTTTCCCTTTTCCCTCAATGAATTTCCTGAATAA
>LPNX011209238.1:7900-57625 GCA_001517045.1 Pseudotsuga menziesii | reverse complement strand
TGAGTCATCAGTTCCTACTTAGCATTAAATTTAACATAATGTCTCAGGAATATAATTAAAACAATTTACATAATTTTACAAAATTGGGGTATGTGACAGTTGTTCACATGGTTTAAAAAATATAATGTCTCAAATCCCAAGAGCACTTGAGTGGGCCTAATGGTTAAGAACATGTGTTATCTCCTTGGAGGTCACAGGTTCAAAACTGGTGGGGGTAGGGTTGTTCATTGGCCCATTGTGACATATTGCATTTTTGTTGTTGTTGTTAAAATTCCCTCTGAAGTAGATAAATTGCAAAGTGACATGAGACAATGAATAATTGTAAAGATACATTAACTACATTGGTGTACTTTTAAGAGACACCATCAAGTATCTAGAAAATACAATTAAAGTAGACATTTTTTTAATACACTGCCAATACATTCACCAAACATATATTACATTTTGGATTAATTGTTTTAAAAGATACACAATTTAAAGTTAGTGTTGCTTTAATATCATAAGTTCTTTTTTTTTTTGCACATGAATGTTTCCATGGTGTTCACCCATTGTGTGCGAGATTATGTATTTGCGGTGTATAGAAATTTAGAAGTAACTTGGTCACTTCTAAATTTCTACACAATGCAAATCCATAATCTTGCACACAAAAGTTCTCTTCATAAACTTTGCTTATATATAAAGCTTTAATGCATTAAAAAACCTTCTACTAGAGGCAATAAATAGTCTTTAGGCATCACGAGAACTCAATGACAGGTCACAACTAACCACACTTAGTCATCCTTTATGGGACTTGAAACAAAGTCCCTTACTAAGCATGGAATGTGTCATCACAACAGAATTTAGAATCTAGCAAGACAATCTAAGGTAGTAGATATGCATACTATGGCATGACATGATTGAGAGATACTGGAACCAACCTATAACTCAGGCCAAAATGGACCCAACTTATATAAGGAAGGCTTGTTTCTTCTTAATGTTTGGTGTTTTTTTGCATGTGTTTTTTCATTCATGTTAGAGGATTGACAAAATTTTCAAAAATTCTTTTATCGTGTGTTGTATTTTTAAACTATATATAGAAAATTGTGACTAAGATCATATTCGCTTTTAGAGTGAGTTTGTTCTTAACATCTGAAATTGAGAATGATAAAAGTGATATGTCCCAAGATTAATAATTCATTAACTTTAGATATGGAAGCACAATCCCAATATATAATTTTTTTTGAAGAACTAAATCCTATATATATATATATATATATATATATAAGTGTTTGAAAAAACAACAACTAATTATTAACTTTTAAACCTGCAGATGATAAACCTCATACTGAGTACTAACTTTATATGCCAACTTAGATTGATTAAAATATTTTGCATATCTAAGTCAAACAATGTATCCTTAAAGCATTAGAGTGTTGGGCATTGAGTTCAAGAGGTATTTTTTTACGTGTCCAAACATTTTAATGTTGTTAGTTTCTGCTACTATTTCCTTTTATCATAATACCTAAATTATGTCAAAGAGATATAAATTCATTACATGAAAAATGAGTAGGTTAGTTCTATTGGTTTGAAGGGAATGTTCATGAGAGATTTTGGTTTTAATCCTCTCTTTACACGTGTGACCTCATGGGAAGATCAAGTCCGTGATAAGATTTCATATGCTTAGCTAGATAACATTAGTGTTTACTCCAAATTCATGGAAGTAGCATATGCAGAATCACTGAAAGAAACACAATCACAAGATAGACACCGATTTATCCTGGGAAACCCTTAAGGGGAATAAAACCCAATAAAACTTCCTCTATATAGATGTATAAGATAAAACCACAAAACATGTGATCCTCCTCCTTTCTGGTATCTCTCTCTCTCTCTCTCTCTCTCTCTCTCTCTTTCTCTCTCCTATGCGCTATACACTAGTGAGTGTGTGTGTTCAAATGAGGAACATGGCTCCTCTATTTATACTCTTTCTGTCACTTGAATTTTAACCTAACAAGTCAGCCCCATTAAATTGACTCGGAAGACTTCACCTAAGAAGACTCAAAACAACATTATATTATATTCATTAGGGTACTATTGACCCGACATACAATGGAGGTTATATCTCATGAATCTATGATGACCAAATACAATAGTAACATCCCGACGGAGGAATAAGACGTCTCCCTTGAGGTACATCAGTAAAATACATTTATAATATTCTTCGAAGTTACAATATTTCAACACTCGCCCTTAATGACAAGGGTATCATCCTAACAACAACATCATCAACTATAGGAGTAACGAGAGAGAGTATCTTCAATAGTATCTAGATAATACATCTATACATCATAGGAAGTTTTCAACAATCATCAGCAACTGGAACAATTACTGGAATATCTTCTATATCGTTAGTACCAGAACATCATTTTCTACAAGACTGAGTCTTCATCTTCTACAACACTCAATCACTTGATCCTTTTGCAACAACACTTTAATCTTTCGATCCCTTGTAACAACTCTTTGATCTTCTTGAACCTTTGCAGCATCACTTCGATCTCCTTGATCCTTTGCAACAACACTTTGATCTTGTTTATCCTTTGCAGCAACACTTTGATCTCCTCGATCCTTTGTAGAAGCACTTTGATATTCTCAATCCTTTGTATGAACACTTCAATCTTATCGATCCTCTATAGCAACACTTTGATATTCTCGGTCCTTTGCAGTAGAACTTCGATCTTCTTAATCCTTTGCAACAACACTTTGATCTTCTCAATCATTTGTTGCAACACTACCTGGAGTGCACATGATATCTTTGTGGTATGATCAATCCCTATCACTTTAGGACATAGGTCCAAGGATGATGGAAGCCTCATCAACCTAATCCCCCTTAACGAGGAGGGTCCATAGCATCGGTCAGCTGGTATCGTTTGCAAATGAATGAAAAAATGCATCGTTTACAACTGAATGTAGATCTCATCCGCAAATGAATGTAGGACCTATCATTCATAAGGAATCATCGTAGACCATCTTCATCATGTTAGAGCTAGGACCACTCCCAATAGAGTGTTATTTTCTACGACATCTACAAGTGAATGTAGGAATTCTCCATGTGAGAGGATCGTCTACAACTGAATGCATATCTCATCTGCAAATGAATGTAGGACCTGTCATCTGCAAGGACTCATCGTAGACCATCCTTAGCTTGTTAGAGCTAGGACCACTCCCAAGCGAGTGTTATTTTCTATGACAGCTACAAGTGAATGTAGGCATACTCTCCATGCGAGAGTATCATCTGCAACTGAATGCATATATCATCTGCAAGTGAATCAAGGACCTTTCGTCCACAAGGACTCATCGTAGACCATCCTCAAATTTTTCAATCTAGGACCACTCCAAGCGAGTGTTATTTTCTATGACATCTACAAGTGAATGTAAGCATACTCTCGAAACGAGAGTATCGTCTGCAACAAAATGAAGATCTCATCTACAAATGAATGCAGGACCTATCGTCCGCAAGGACTCATCGTAGATCATCCTCAGCCTGTCAGAGCTAAGACCACTCACAAGTGAGTGTTATTTTCTACAACATCTGCAAGTGAATGTAGGACCACTCTCCATCCAAGAGTATTGTCTATAGGACCATCCTCATCTTGTAAGGTCTTGTCTCCACTCTAATTAAGAGAGTGTTATTTTCTGTAAGACCATCCTCAAAAGAGAATACTATCGCCCACACATGAATGTCAGACCTCATCAGCATCTATAGGTGCACTTTTATTCTTTGGTAATGTAACATCACTGCCATCCCATCATTAATCATAGTTTTATCATCACTCCCCCTTTCTAGGAAGGTTTGTATCATCAACCTGCTCCCCCTTTACGAGGAGGGTTCCTATCATGAACATTCCTTCTTGTCAAGAAAGGTCTATAACATCATCATTATTTTTCCTCCTTGCGAGGAAAGTATTCAAGATCATAATCATTGTTCCTCCTTACAAGGTAATTAATTTCGGACTACACCAAGCTTGTCACAAAAGTATTCAAACTTTACTCGAGATAGAGACTTGGTCAGCACATTTGAAACTTACTCATCGGTACTCACATTTTGGAGCTGTGTACCTCCCTTCTATACCATATCCCTTATGTAAAAATATTTGATTTCTATGTGCTTTGATTCATCATGGAACACAAGATTCTCTGTCATTTTTATACAACTCTAGTTGTCACATAGAATCATTGTGGTATCCAAATCCATGTCAAATAGACCTCACATTAGCTTTTGAATCCATATGGCTTCACAACTAGTGGAGAAAGCTGCTATGTACTCTGCTTTAGTTGTGCTGAGAGAAACACCGCACTATTTCTTGCTAAACCATGAGATCATGGAGGATCCCAGAAAATAACATCGACCTGAGGTGCTTCTTCTGTCTGTGACACTTCCTGCCCAATCTGAACTTGTATATCCATACAATATGTAGTCATGATCTCTATCATAGTATAGTCCAAAGTATGTCATACCTTTTAGGTACCTTATCACATGCTTTGCATCTATTAGGTGAACATGTCTAGGTTTAACTAGATATTGAATTAGGGTGTTCAGAACAAAGCATATATTTGGTCGAGTATTCGTCAGATACATTAACGACCCAATAATATGTATGTACTGAGTCACATCCACTAACTCTAATGATTCATCAGATAACAACTTTAGGTTGGTATCCATGGGTGTGGCCATCGATTTACAATCCAACATATCAAATATTTTTAATATTTCTACTATATACTTTCCCTGGTTCAGAAAGATTCCTTTTGTACTTTGCCATAGTTCCTACCCGAGAAAATAGTGCATCAATTCAAGATCTTTCATCTCGAATTCTTCAACTAGATTATTCTTTCTTTCTGTAATATGTTTCTCATTTCCTGTCAGAAATAGATCATCCACATATAGTAATAATATGGCAGGTTCATCATCCATAACCTTAAGGTAAAGGTTAGGGTCATCTTTACTTTTGGTAAATCCAAATATTGTCAAGAAGCTATATATTCTTCCATACAAAGATCTAGGAGCTTGCTTCAGTCCATATAGAGCCTTCTTCAACTTACATACATGAGTCACTCTTTCTTTGACTTCAAATCCTTGTGGATGATTGATGTATACTTCTTCCTCAATCACACCATTCAAGAAGGTTGTCTTTACATCCATCTGGTGTAGATTCCATTTCATCATGGAAGCAAGTGCCATGATGGTTTTGATGGAAGTGTACCTTGCTACTAGCACAAATTTCGCTTGATAATCAATTCCCTCTTTCTGAGAGAATCCTCTGGCCACAAATCTTGCCTTGTATTTTTCAATGCTTCCATCAACGACATGTTTTACCTTGTAGTTCCACTTGGAAGATACCACACTCTTGCTTTCTGGTATGGGTATTATATCCCAAACATCATTCTTCTTTATTGACTGGTATTCTTCCGTTATTTCTTCTACACATTCTTTCTTTTCTACAACTTCATCGTAACTGGTAGGTTCTTGATCTACAAGATCACACGTCAAAGCTACATAGTTGGAGAATGGCTTTGATCTCTTGGTTGTTCTTGTGGAGCCTTCTAGAGCTCCATACTTCTCAACTTATTGTATGATTTCTCTTACCGAAGAAGGTTTTCTCTTTCGATATATATCCATAGTAGGGGGTTCATGAGGTTCTAGCATATCATGATCTTCTAATGTTTCTATTTCGGGAGAGAGTTTAGCTTCTATCTTTCTGGGAGGTACATCCTCTTCATGTACTTCTTCAAGTTGACACCCTCTGGATTTCTTAAGAGTTGTTTCTGTTAGATTTTTATCATTTAAGCAATATGATCTTAGGATCTTATCTGAGAGAATAACATGCATAGCAATAAACACTAGAGACAAGAGACATAGAATTTTCCTCGGGGAAACCATAAAGGAAAAAAACCCACAACTTCCTTAGAGATAGAATGAGCACTAATGGCAGCAGTAAAACTTGAAAACATAAATTATGATCTCCACAGCTTGTTCTCTCTCTCACACTTGAGAGATCTTCTCTTATCTCACTCATGCACCCCAGTGAGTGAGTGTGTGTGTGATAAATAGAGAGGCTCACTCTCTATTTATATTATTTTGTTCACTTGATGTCCAATTCAACATGTCGACCCCACTTAACAATTACTTACTAGGGTCGACATCTCTAGGAGAGTCTAATAACCCTAGTGCCCCACAACTTGTGGGGACTTTTCCCCTCCGATCAACAAGGAGGGTTAACCTTAACACAATGGTGGGGACTATTGCCTCGACTTACAATAACTCAGCTAGGGTCTACTTCTCTAAGATAGTCTAATAACCCTAGGTCCCCACAACTACGGGGACTTTAACCCTTGATCAATAATAGGGTTACCCACAATGACTTTACATGACTTGTTTACATTATTGAATCTCCCGATAGGAACAACAGGATATGACATGACTCAATTACATTACATATGCTTCTCGGAATAAACATCAGGGTACAATACATAAAATATACAAGTGAATACATTCCGAAGTTACAATTACATCAACACTCCCTCTTAACTAGGAAGGTATTCTATTGACACAATTCATCAGCACAAGTCTTCTTCTCTGTATCATCTAGATCATAATCAAGTCATCTTCATATTCAAGTCATATTCATCTTCATCATCTTCATCATCTTCATTATCAAGTCATCTTCATCAAGTCTAGATCATCACTTGATCTGGAGCATCACTGGATCATCATTGGATCATCATCAAAACTGGATCATCATTTCTTCCACTATCTCAATAAAATGGTGCTATCTCTTCATTCTTCTTGTCATAGGAAGTTCTACAGAGCCAACCCTTTTTCATGCTAGTTGTAGGCCTAGTCTCAATGTAGGTCTTCTTCAGTGCTTATATCTGACCCTAAGTTAGAATGGCCCGTCCAACACTTACAACTGACCATGATAGGAACACATCCAACACCATGTCAGAAAGGCATGCCCAACACTCACATCTGACCATGAGAGGAACCAATCCATTCATGTCAAAAAGGCCCAGCACTCACATCTGATCATGGGAGGAACACATCCAAGAACCATACCGGAAAGGCTCAACACTTATATCTTACCATGGGAGGAACACATCCTATCAACCATGTAAGAAAGGAACATCACCTATATCTTACCATGGGAGGAACACATCCTATCAACCATGTAAGAAAGGAACATCACTTATATCTTACCATGGGAGGAACACATCCTATCAACCATGTAAGAAAGGCCCAGCACATACATCTTACCACGGGAGGAACACCTCCTATCAACCATGTAAGAAAGGCTCTCAGTCCCAAACTAAAATTCCTGGTAACAGATTAGGTGCCTCCATTCTCCTAGAGAATGGCATTCAGCACTTATATCTGATCATGGGAGAACACATCTCATAGTCACCTCATAATGGCTCAGCACTCACATCTGACATGGAAGGAACCAATCCTCTCACCATGACAAAATAGATCAGCCCTTACATCTGACCATGGAAGGAACCAATCCTCTCACCATGTCAGAATGGCTCTTAGCTCTAGGCTGAGCATTCCTGGTAACTGACCAAGTGTCTCCATTCAGAGAATGGAATTCAACACTTATATCTGATCATGTAGGAACCAATCCTATAGTCACATCAGAATGGCTCAACACTTATATCTGACATGCGAGGAACCAATCATCTCATCATGACAGAAGGGCTCAGCCCTTACATCTGACCATGGAAGGAACCAATCCTCTCACCACGTCAGAATGGCTCACAGACTCATCATTTCCCCTTGGAGGGACCCTCGATCTGGAGAACACCAAGATTCTCCCTAAAGTACTCAAAATTCACTTTGGCTAAGGGCTTTGTTAACACATTAGCTATCTATTCATCCATCGCAAAATTTTGGAGCTTCACTGATCCTGTCTGCACCATATCCCTGATATCATGATATTTGATCTCGATATGCTTCGACTTGTCATGGAACACCAGGTTCTCCGACAAATTCACACAACTCTGGTTGTTGCAATATATACAAGTAGCATCTAACTGGATATCAAATAAATTAGACAGTAGCTTCCTTATCCGTACTGCCTCACAACTAGCTGAACAAGATGCGACATACTCTGCTTCAGCTGTACTCAGTGCCACACAGGACTACTTCCTGCTAAACCAAGAGATCACACTTGACCCCATACTGAAGCAACACCCTAAAGTGCTCTTCCTATCGATGGCACTGCCTGCCCAATCTGAATCAACATAACCTTCATGGTTAATCTTCTGATTCGCCTCATACTTGAGCCCATAATTCAACTATACCCTTTAGGTACCTCAGAATATGCTTTGCAACAATAAAGTGAACATGTCTCATATCTGTTAGGAACTGGCTCAAGGTGTTCACAGCAAAGCAAATATCTGGTCTTGTATTTGTTAGGTACATCAAGGACCCAATCATCTAACAATACATCGTAGCATCAACCATCTCTGATGAAGCAACACTCAATAGCTTCAGGTTTGATGCCATAGGTGTGGTCATGGCCTTGCAGTCCATCATCCTGAACCTCTTCAGGATCTCTACTGCATACTTCCCTTGTCTGAGGGAGATTCCATCCGCATTCTGCCACACCTCCATGCCTAGAAAGTAGTGCATCATATCCAAGTCCTTCATCTTGAACTCGGCAGCAAGTCTCCTTCTTGCAACTTTAATGAGTTCCTATTTTTTGTCAGGAACAAGTCATCGACATATAACATGATCATCACTGGTCTTCCACCTTCAAACTTGAAGAAAAGGTAAATCCTGGAGTCATCAGTAATCTGTCTATCCTGTCATACCATGTCGAACCTCAGGATCTTCTATAGTCACTCCCTCTGAAGGGGAGCATCAATATCCCTCTGTCTTTTGTACTCTATGCACGCTTTTCGTGAGAAGCATCATGCTACGAATATTTCCTTGTATCCCATGATTTTTCCATCTACTGCATGATGGAACTACGAAATTCCCTTCATTTATCGATACTGCATCCTAGACATCATTCTTCTTGAACTGGTATTCACTTTCCTCTTGGTTACTTCTTCAAAGTTGGAAGGTTCTGCATCAATGATGTCGTTGTATTTGTCATATTATTCTTTATTTGTCATCACTTGTTCTTCGGAACAAGTCTCATTCTTCTTTTCTTGTAGGTGATTATGTAAGCGATCTTTCCTACAAGTCAAATGCATTAGTTGTATGGTTAGAAACATTTCATAAGGCATATTCATAATGGCAAATTCTTATGCATAAATATATGATTATGCAACTATTTTATCCAACACAACATTCATCCATATCTCATGGAAACTTTTCTAGATGCCTTCCATCTCCACCAGGACAACAATGAGATTGTGCACTAATCCAATATGTCAGCAAAGAGGTTTCATTCTAGATAAGTAGCAATGGAGATTTGTATAGCACCATGAGCTACTTACCCATCACATGCATATTAGTAGTATACTGTCAAAAAATTCTATCATGCATAATACATCAATTAAATATAAACAAATGCATAACAAAACAATATCATGAAATGACAATTGAATACTTATCTTTATTTGTTTCGTGGGTAGACTCCTTGAGCCTTCAACTTTATCATATTATTCATGCATAATAGCATCGTTTCTTATCTAAATTCTAAGATGGATAAGAGGTTCTTCAAGATTTGAGTCCTTCGTATTCCTCATCGCTTGAGGGATCTTTTTTGGATGGTGAGAGCTTGATCTTCAGTTGCTCCCATCTTCTCTTTTCTTATTATGAGTCGAGCTTCTTCTTCTTCCCAGAGTCTGCTGAAAGTAATCACTTCCTTCTGGCACACATTCCTTGCATGAATGAATCCCATGATCCTGGGAGGCCATTCAAGGTGGCTATCACCACTTTTTCATTTTCCACTTTTTCTTCTACTGCTACAAGTTGTTCTTTGATTTGAGAGACCCTTGTAAAGTATGACTATATGGTCTCTGCATTCTAGATCTTCACATTCTACAACTGTTTTCTCAAATTTATATTCCGATTTATGTTCTTCCCTTCAAATAGCTTGGTCAAGGAGTCAAACATCTCTTTCGGTGTCTATAAGGAAGACACTTATGGTATAAGGTGATCCGTGATTGATTCAACAATGATCTTCTTGACCTTGACCAAGTTCTTCTTGTGTAAGGATTTTAGCCTCATCTCCCTCTGGAACTGGAACCTCTACTTATGTAGGTGTCCAATTCATTTTCTTCAGAGAGATCATATACTTCCATGCTTGGAAGTTGTCAACTTCACCAAGCTTGTCATCAAGTTGATGTGATAGATCACTTTGAAATGAGAACCTGAAATGAAAATAGCAATAGATTAGATCTTACCGATTTGAGGTGTCCATCCTGGTTCCAGAGTTGGCTGATCTAGGGTTTGTCAGAGAAACCCTAATTTTCAAAACTTGGAATATTTCAGATCTGATTGGATAGAAAGATAAAACTCTCCAAGGTGAGCTATTCAAGGTACTCATTTTCTAAAAATAGTGGAAGGAAGCTCCCGGAACAGGAAGCCCTAGTTTACCAATTTCTTCTACAGAAATTCCTGATACTGTTTCTACGATATCTCCGAAATTACTGCTCCTCTATGTCTGAAAATTATCAATGAGGTAGCCTCTCCTGTGTTGGAGACATTTACCACCATACACACTCTTTTTGGTCAAATTGGGCTAGTTAAACCACTATCCTAAGTATAATTGACATTAATTGACATCTGTGGAGCATTAATTGACATCATCTAGTCACACCCACACCTACCTATAGTCAAGGAGGCTAGATGGAGCACTCCGGGGTTGATCTGAGTGATATTAATGCACCTAACTGCTAACTGGTGGTTACAATCAGTTCAACCAGTCATTTAAGGCACCTCCTCTCATTAAATATATTATTTAATGATTATTTATTATTATTTAATGATCTGGAGTCAACAGGGGTGCCTCCAGCAACTTCTAATGATCAGTTCAACTTCAGTTAACCTCATCGGGGTTCATTGAAGTCATTGAAGCACTAGCACTTGATGGTTGGCTTGCTATGACATGTGTTTGATCTCTTTCAATTGAGATTCAGTCATTTATTGCACTCCGCCCTCAGTTAGGGTTTGGTGAGTCAATTAGAGTTTTGGTCAAGTGGTTAACTGAGTGTGAACCAATGGCTTACAGTCAGTTAAGCTAGACTCACTCATTGAATTTGAATGAAATCCTTAGGTATTCAAATTCCTCATTGATTCAAGCTATTGCTTGACATTGTTATTGTAACTATTCATTGTTTATTGAATATACAGAGAGGAAACCATTCTGGTTCCGATTAACACCATTTTTGAGTTATTTGTTGATTATTTCTTGAGGAGATTGATTATTTGTTCCTAGATCAATGTGCAAAAATAATATGGTATCATAGCTTACAGCGGTACGAAGCTCTATCTCTCAAAAACAAGCTTTTTGACAGATTTCTGCATGAAATTTGAGCAATAGCTCAAAAATCCAGCACTGCACCAGAAGCCAAGGCTTACCACTTAATACCCCAAGTAAAGAACTTGTTGATCAAGCTTGCTTGATTGACTATGTTGGGTGTGATGAAATTCTAAAATGTGCAGGATGTCCAACCTTACGGTGCCCCTTTTGTTTTGATTTGCAGGTTTTAACAGGTACAACTTCGAATGGACTCATCGATCCCTCTTCTCACCCCATTCATAAGCTATTCGGAGTGGGAGTTGAATATGATTGCATCTCTAAAGAGACGAAGTCTCTATGAGGTGTCTATTGGACTTGGAAAAGAGTCTCATGAGAATAATAATGACTGGCTAAATGACGGTGATAGAGATTTTGGAGCAATATGTCTGGCCCTTTCTCCTAGCTTGCGCTACCTTATTGGTTCTGCTGAATACCCAAAGAATCTCTCGACAAAATTGGACAGAACCTTTGGCAAGAAAAATGAGGATCATAATAGCACTTTGGAGATCACATCCAACACCACAAGAGTTCTTTAATCAAAATTCTCAGCCTCTACTCTCTCTGATGAAGTTGTTCAAGATGAAGATGAAGCAAAATCTTCTACACAGTCAATTCGAATTGAAGAAAGTCTCCATGTAGTGACTCCTTCTCCTGATGCTCCAGAAGTTCATGAGATCTCTGATATCTCATCTCCTCATATTTCTGAAATAGAAGAAGACATTCGAATATCTGACATTGAAGAAAAATACTGTTGCACTTCCATGCAAACGTTCACCAGTGATTTTCCTTTGAATTATGTGCAAAATTTACCAGTAATTGCTTCCGAAAGTGAAGAGAAATTTGATTTTTATCCCTCTAATGTTGCTGTTGGTGTGGAAATATGTAAAAACTTGGATATTTTGGAAGAAATATCAGATTATAAGAGTGACACATTCGCTCCCCATGATCTATATCTTCCAGCAAAATCCTGCAGGATTGCATGCACCAAAATTCAGAATTTTGAAGAAAAAGACAATTGTGCATCCACCGTCTCGGTTGACCATAATTTTGGATCTGATATGAACCTTATTGGATCTTATATGATATTATTTGGATCTGTTGGAATATAATCCGTCAAGATTATACGTTAGTGTAAATAATAGGAAGATGAAAAGACTCTTGGATGTGTAATCCCAAGAGTCATTGTAATGTATAAATAAATGTTTTAACCATGAATAGAATCGAATCGGGAGTTATTACCTAACAGTGGCATCAGAGCACCACCTGCCATAACACCTGCTGTTAAGTTTTAGTCCTGGTCGCCTGTATGCTTGCCAGTCCATTGCCAGACTGCCTGCTGCGTCAGTCTATCCCTGCGCGCATTCATTATGTGCGTTTATTCTCTGCTAGAAAGATATTGTACCTAACCCTAATATGTAACCACACTCTCTCTTCTTATCGTTCCATTCATCATTCTGTTGTGTGTGCTGCGTGTTATGTGATGAGAACCGTGGAGTGTTGTGAGCTGTGATTATATGTTGTGTATTGAAGAGGAGACAGTGTTGAAAGTCTGTGGAAACCCTAATTTTTCAGAACTATGCGTTGGAGAGTTAATAATGTATGCACTAGAGAAATAATGTAGTGCTGTGACTTCATACAAGGATCGAGATATAATGTATGCGTTGGAGAGTTAATAATGTATGCGCTGTAGTGCTGCGACTTCATACAAGGATCGAGATATAATGTATGCGTTGGAGAGTTATTAATGTATGCGTTGGAGAGTTAATAATGTATGCGTTGTAGTGCTGCGACTTCATACAAGGATAAATATATGCTGCAAGTTATTGATGCCTGAAGCCGTGATATGCTTGCTACTGGAGTGAACGCCCTCTGCGTGAAGACTGCGCCACTCTGCGTGATCTCTGCTGCATGACTTAGATGTTGCGGTATCCTCCTCCTTAACTTCCAGAATATCGGGACTCTTGCTCAGTCACGTGAAGGCACTCTTGTGATATGTTGTTGATTGAAGCTACGTGAAGGTAAAAAGTTGTAGACTGCATAAAACCTAATTTAGTTTACCCTAATTTTTGCATGGAGGTTCAGTGGAAATTCTGCAAATTTTTCTTTGAGTATGAGTTATGAATAGTGCGACTCTGTTGTATGAGCTGAGTATATATTGAATCTATATATGCTGCGTGAGTTTGAATCTATATTGGAGCTAAATATATGCTTTGAGTATATATGCTTTTGAGACTGCAATCTCCTCCATATATTGCTGCGAGCTACCTTGGCTTTGATAGAAATGAGACCAGCGTAAAGATGTGTTTTGACAGCAAGATGTTAACTCCACGTTGAAGATTTTGTCTTTTGACAGCCATCGATATTTATTGTGGAGAGTGTTCACGCCTCTCCTTCTCCATGTGCGTGGGAACTTTACAACTTTGGATGCTGAAATTTGAGACTGTGTAATGGATGCTGAGATTTGAGACATTCTTATGTGGTTGATATTATTTCAGAAGGCTGTAAGAAGTATTTTAAATATTGCTGTTGTATTTACTTGCGACCGATGGGAATGTAAAAACCCTAATTTATGCTCTATCTTATGCGTGGAATCTTTCTAGAAATGGTTTGCATATATTACTATTTGAATTAAAAAAAGAGGCTCATGAATACTATGCATAGTGTTTTAGTACTGTAAAATGTATATGCATAGAAGTGTTTTCCTCTTTTTGATTTGAAGATGGATTTTTGAGATTGAAGTTGTGACCACACTGGTTAAGAAGATTGTTGACAGCTGAAGATTGACTTGCTGAGACTCGACCCTTCTGTCACTTGTAAGAAGTATTTTGAAGATTGTTGCGACTGCCCATCATGTTGATTGCATAAAGAATTGAATTGATGAGTTTCAATTTTCTTTCATTCTGCTGCAAGAAGTATGCAAAGAATTGTATTCGTGTATGAGATTGCCACCAGCAAATTTGCTTATTGACAGCATATCAAGATTGTAAATCACCTTGGAAGAGACTGTAGACCTGCAAGGTTATTGTTTTTCTATTATCTCATTCTCTTTCTCATATTAAGTTCATTATTGTAAATTACTCTAACAATTGCAAAAGATGCATTCTATAGCATCTGGAGAATCACTTTGCTTTGCTAAAAAAGAAAAAGAACCACAACAAAGATCATCCCAAAGGAGAAAGCAACAAGAGAGGCAGAGGAAGAAGAAACTTCAGATATAGAGGAGGTAGAAACAACTCCAGCAAAAGATCAGATTTGCAGTGCAAGCATTGTGGAAAGACTGGACACACATCAGATCAATGTTGGGCTTCATGGGACTCCATCAAAGACAAACATAACCAGAAGAAAGATGACAATAAAAACCAAGATGCTAGTAAATCTTCTGATTCTGCTCATTGTAATCTTGGAATGAATGAAATGACTTCACTTTCATCTTACAAAGATTGTTGGCTGCTTGATACTGGTGCAACATCACACATGACTTTTAGAAAAGATTGTTTTGAAGAACTAAATGAAACAATAAATGGCATAGTGTACTTTACAGATAAGTCAAGTCTTAAACCAAAGGGAATGGGCACTATTCAACTGAAGATGCCTAGATTCCTTGATTTCTTGTTGAAGAATGTTCTTTATCTTCCAGAGTTGCAGAGAAGCCTGTTGTCCTTGGTGGAGATTCGATAGCAAGGCCATTCCATCCACATGTTTGATGGAATCATAGAAATAAGAAAGTCTTCTGACAACCAAGTCATCATGACTGGATACAAAGATGGCAAGCTGCTGAATCTAAAGGGTTCATCTGCAAGAGTTCAGAACTATGCCTACCTCTCTCAGCATGGAGAAGGTAATTTGTCATCTAGTTCATTGTGGCATGCAAGATTTGGTCATCTAAATTATAACAGTCTTCGTTTGTTGAGAAATAATGGTGTATTTGGTTTTCCCACCATTCCTAAAGAGAAGAACAAATGTGATGCATGTATATTAGGGAAACACAGTAAGATGCCATTCCATGAATCTAATTTCAGAGCAAGTAGGAAATTAGAATTAGTGCATTCTGATTTATGTGGCCCAATGCCAACTCCTTCTGCTCATGGGAATAAGTATTTTATGACCTTTGTTGATGACTACTCAAGAATGTGCTGGATTTACTGTTTAAAGACAAAAGCAAAAGCATTTCAAACATTCAAAGACTTTCATGCATTGATAGAAAAACAAGCACAATAAAAAATTGGTACACTTCGTACTGATAATGGGAAAGAATACACTTCAAATGCTTTTGAATATTATCTTCGCCAACATGGAATTGCACATCAGACTACAGTTCCCTACAATCCTCAACAAAACGGTGTAGCAGAAAGAATGAATAGAACCATAATGAATATGGTTCGCTTAATGATGATTTTTGAGAATGTAAAACTAATGTTTTGGGGTGATGCAGTAAAATGTGCAGCCTATTTGAGAAATAGAAGTCCCTCAAATGCTCTTGATAACAAGACTCCACATGAAATGTGGTTTGGTCATCTCCCTTTAGTCAGGCATCTCAAAGTTTTTGGTTCCACCTATTATGCCTTGATTCCAAAGGAGCAAAGAAACAAGCTTGGTGCTCGAAGCAGAAAATGTATTTTCCTGGGGTACAAAGAATACTCCAAGGCATACCGTCAGTATGATGAGGTAAACAAGAAGTTTGTTATTTCCAGAGATGTCATTTTTCTTGAGACTAATAAAAATGACCAGTCCATTGAGAGACAACTTGATCATTTGGAAAAATATCCTCATCCAAAGCACTATTCTGAAAATGAATATGAAATTCCAAACCTTGAAGGGGGGATTCCTATTCTGTATCAACCTTTGGAATTTCCATATGAAGCACCAACTCCCCCGCATGAAGAAGTTCCTGCTACTTCACCTGAACAAGAGGTTCAACTGGATGATGTGATTGAGAGAATTGAAAGACTCTCAATCAATGATGAAGCACCACCAGCTGATCAACCAGGACCATCACGGAAGATTCCTAAATGGGCCACAAAGACACTTGAAAGTGTCCATCCAGATGAAGTTGGAAAGACAGGAACGAGAAGTTCGAAAAGACATGAAGATGGAGGAGAAGAAGATAATTCAGGTGATGACATGGATGTATCATTTGATTGTGAATTTAATTTATCTACTAACTTTGAACCAACTTCCTTTGAATAAGCTTCTACTCGAGTTGAGTGGAAAGAAGCTATGCAGAATGAGTATGATGCACTCATGAAGAATGGAACTTGGAAGCTGGTTGACCCTCCAGTTGGAACCCAACCAATTGGCTGCAAGTGGGTATACAAGAACATATACAAATCAGATGGCTCACTTGACAAGCACAAAGCGAGGCTTGTAGCAAAAGGCTATGCACAGAAGGAAGGAATTGACTATGAAGAAACGTTCTCTCCTACAGCAAAATGGGCTACCATCCGTACCTTACTCTCTTTAGCTGCTCACAAAGGGTGGAAAGTTCATCAGATGGATGTGAAGACTACTTTCTTGAATGGAGACTTGAAAGAGAATGTCTTCATGTCTTAGCCAGAAGGATTTGTTGTGAAAGGAAAAGAACAAAAGGTATGCAAGCTTGTCAAATCCTTGTATGGCCTAAAACAAGCGCCTCGTGCATGGTATGAAAAGTTAACAGAGCTTATTTTGAAGTTAAATTTTGAACATTTTGATCTTGATGATGCAACACTGTTTATAAAGAAAGTTTGAAGATCTGTTGTGTATCTTGTGGTGTACGTAGATGATCTTTTGATGACAGGGAACAATGAGAGCTATATAGCATCCATAAAGAAAGATTTGAAAAAGATCTTTGAAATGATAGATATGGGACATCTCCACTATTACTTAGGAATTGAAGTCACTCAACATCCTAAGTACATATTCCTATCTTAGAAAAAATATGTTGGAGAGCTACTAAACAAATTTTGCATGACAGAATGCAACCCTATCTCTACTCCAATAGAACAGAAAATGAAGCTCACATCAAGCGAAGGAAAAGAATTTGAGGATGCGACCAAGTATCGACAAATTGTAGGAAGTCTTATCTACCTTACAACAACTAGACCAGATATTTCTTATGTTGTTGACATACTTTCAAGGTTCATGCATAAACCTTGTGAAGGACACTGGTCAGCTGCAAAAAGAGTTCTAAGATACTTGAAGGGGACTCAAGACGTTGGACTCAAGTACTCTAAAGTGGATGACTTCAAAATTATTGGGTACTCAGAATTATATTTTGATGGCGATAAGGAGACATGAGTATCAACTTCTGGATACACTATGAGTCTTGGATCAGCAGCTGTCTCATGGAGATCATGCAAACAGTCAGTTCCGACAGATTCAACAACAGAAGCAGAATATGTGGTTGCAGCTGAAGCAACGAAAGAAATAGTATGGCTCAGGAAGATACTTGAAGATTTGCAAGAAAATCAAGAGAACTCCACTCCATTATTGATCGACAATACTTTTGCAATCAAGCTGGCTAAGAATCCCAGATTCCATGATCGAACCAAACACATCAACACAAAGTATCATTTGATTCGACAGTCCATCTTCGACATTGTTCCACAAATGATCAAGTTGCAGACATCTTCACCAAAGTGCTTGGACGAGAAAAGTTTGAAAGATTCAGAAACATGCTCGGACTCACTAACACCCCTTCGGATTAAGGGGGGGATTGTTGGAATATAATCCGTCAGGATTATACGTTAGTGTAAATAATAGGAAGATGAAAAGACTCTCGGATGTGTAATCCCAAGAGTCATTGTAATGTATAAATAAATGTTTTAGCCATGAATAGAATCGAATCGGGAGTTATTACCTAACAAGATTTGATATGATATTGCTTGGTTCAAAATTCCAGGTTCATAATCGGGAGTTTTTCTTTTTCTGCATGCTTCTTAGGTTCTTCTTCTGGACGTTGTATTATCAACATTTTTAGTTCTTCAACTATTTCTTTTATATATTCATGCAAAACTTGCTCCGCCATGTCGACATATGATATTTTCGCTTCAAGCTCTGTGGGTTTTATTTCTTTAATATCCCATTTAAAATCATTTTAAACTTCTTGAGCTAGTTTATCTCATTTAAAATCATTTTTAGCTTCTTGAGTTGGTTTATCTCGTTTAAAAAAACCATAAATGCCTACATTGAAGACCATTTTGTTTTATACAAGATTTTCAAATTGTTTTTAAATAATAATAATAATAATAATTATTGTTATTGTTTATTTATAAACTCTCTCTCTCTCTCTCTCTCTCTCTATATATATATATATATATATATATATATATATATATTTAATATATAGTTTTTTAATATTTTGAAATGTTTATAATAATAATAATTTTATTATTATAAATATATATATATATATATATATATATTTTCTGAAAATTGTGGGCGTTGGAATGTGTGTGGAGAAGAGGACGCAAAGGTTTGTGGGGACACAGGAAGAGGTGGCGGCTGGGAGAGTGAACGCAGGTTGGGAAGGAGGGAAGGAAGTGATGGGGATGAACAAGAGTGCATGGGCGTGTGGAGTGAGTGTTGGGTAGAAGAAGATGGAATGCAGGTCGAGGGTTAGATGCGAGTGGAAGAACATTGAAGCATGAATCAAATAAAGGGGAATTGAATTTGAAGGTGGTTGAGATGCAGGATGAGTTTTAGAAAACAACGGGTGTGGGGGCTTTGCATGTGTGGTGTAGGTGTTGTAGTATAGTAGCATTGAAGGAATGACGAGTCCGTAGGTGGCTGCACAGGTAATATACTATTTAGGTATATTACAATACATCAAAATGGGCATTCCACAAAAATGTGTTTGAGATACTAAAGTCTTGATTTACATAATATATATCATCATGGCATCATTATTATGTAGTGACACCATCCTAATTGTTCAACTCATCATCCTCATCATAGTTGTCACCATCATTAGAACATCATGAGGTTGATCAGAACATTAGGACATTATTTTTTTCAATGGATGACATATATTAATTTTCTTCATTGTTACATGTAGATCATTCTCTAGACTAGGGTTATTCCCTCCACCAGTCGTGATTTCTAGGACGATCGGTTGTTGCAGCACCCTCCCCATGTCATGAGGAAACTCATATGTAAATTGTTTACATATAGTATTGTTTTAATTGAAGTACATATAGAAGTAAAAATTATTATATACATGTACATCTGTTTAATTATTGATTTTTGTTTTTATTTACTCACCCTTCTAGCCAGGTCGTCTAGTGAGTGTCCATATGACAACATGGTGGCTAGTGACTCACACAATGGTCGGTATTGTAATGTACCCATACACTACTTAAGCTCCGATACCAATATGTAACATACCTATACACTACTTAATGCATAATACCAATCTATATTAGACCCCTTACTTGACCATGCTCTATAACATTCATAACACAAACCTCCATTACGAGGATCAAGTAAAAATTCATATCTTTAAAAAAGGTAGAACATGCACAACTAATTTTTTTCCCTTAGATTTAATTAAAATAGAGAACATTATTATCTCACTCTCCAAAATTAGGAATCATGATTATATATATTAAATAATTTACATTAAGAGTTAAAAATTGGGTTAATTAATTAAACTCGACATGATTAATCATGTCCTATAAAGCCATTCCAATGTTTAAATGTTGGACATCGGACATCAGAATACAAGGTGAGTAAATTAAAAATATCACTCCAACACTGTTGTATTGACCTTAGAACTCGGACTCCTCATCTTTGGATATCGAAAATCAACTCGAAATTGAAACTCATTCGAAATATTGTCATGTTGATTCCGATGTTGGCACATCGGCATCGAAATATTGGAACTAACTTAAAAGAAAACATTCATAATGATAAATCGATCCCGATGTTGGAACCTAGGCATCGACACCTCGACTAAAACTAGAGAACACACTAACAATTATTTTTCAGAAAAAAACTCTCTAATGCATTCCCAATTAAGTTTAAACACAAGGAAAAACTATAGAACTTTATAACCATCAAGTTTTCAAATAAAAATGGCATTCACCAATGTAATTTATTCAACGTTAAAAAATTTAAAGGCATTATTCCCTCCATTAATTCATCTATAGGAACCGGTCAATAATTGGCATGTTACAACCATTAAGCCCAAATGGAATTATCTTTAGCACTTAACAAATCCCAAAGAGAGCATGAACTGATCAATTATCTTAGGTAAATGTCATATAGATCTAAATTCATGGACAACATTTCTGATTGTCCAAACAATATAAGTTATAAGAAAAATACATTTTCTAGTTTGTAGATACAATTACAAAATCCTACTCAAATAATTTAGAAATATGCAATTCATACTTCATAATTCTCTGCAATTCATAATTTTGTATCATCTCATGAATTCAATAGAATTAAGGAAATTTTATCAAGCCCATTCCATCCATGAAAAATAAGACAGAGAATGATTAACTTGATTTCAATCATGAATTTATCATTGAAAATAACAACATGTTTACTAGAAATGGTTAGTGTTTGTAATATAATTTACTTGATTAGGATCTTTATCTGAAAGAATAAAAAGTACAACAAAATGCATAAGATAGAACAAATACACAAGACACAAATATTTTCACCGGGGAAACCATAAAGAAGAAAACCCTGCAAAATTCCTAAAAATAGTTCAGTCATAAGGACTGTATCATAAGATGAACAAACCTAGTAAAAAGAAGTCTTATGCACTTATCTATCTCTCCTCCTTGTATTTCCCTCTCTACTCATGTGAACTTGAGTCAGTGCAAGTGTGTATAAACGAGGGAGGGTTCCTCTCTATTTATACCTTTCAATTGAATGACGTAATACATGATTGGGGCCAACCTCTTACCCTAACATGGCCGAATTGTCCTAGAGAGACTCCAAAAATACATTACATGATGTTACATTGGGGGACTATTGCCTTGTTTGAAAATGGAGGTTGTACCTCAAGGTACATACACAATAATGGCATACCGAAAGGAGGAAAACACATCTTCGATGAGGATGAAACGATGTACAATTATAATAGACATCAGAATATATTATGAAGTTACAAATTCATCAACACTCCCTCTTAACTAGGAAGTTATTCTCTCTTTATCTTTTACACTCATCAACACTTCTGGTCCAATCTTCATCACCGAGTCATCATCGTTGTTTCCATATTCATATTCTTATTGGTCATCGAATGCTACTGTATGTCATTAATTGTTTCTACAGAGCCAACCCTTTTTCATGTTGGGTGTAGGCCTAGTACTCTTACAGGTATTCATCACATCTTCAATAAATTCATCGTGTAGGTACAGTCCATGACCTTATTTACATTTCCACTACAATAATCTGCATTTACTACCTTCTTCTCATCATATCTAGATAATCACTTTTGTCCTACACACAAAACAACAAAACACATAGAGCTCACTGATCTCACCCCAGATGCAAACCACCTGCATTTTATCAACATAGCCTACATGTTAGGATGTCACCAAGACAATCCTGCATCTACCACTATGTGAGAAACACCCAAAAGTAAATTTTGTCTCTCTACAGTCAACCTAAGTTCTTCCTACAAAGGAGAAATTCCTAGGTGCACACGAAGTGCTTTGTGACCTCATCATCTCCATCATGGGAACACACATGTACAAGGACTGATTATGTTTGAACAACCTACATCCAAGGCCCTTTTACTTTCAGACAAACTTCAGTTTTTATTGCATTCAAATAACCTGCGTACCACGCCATGCATCGTATTAAAATTCATAAAACCCATGGGAATTATTACATCTAAATAACATGTGTACCACTGCAGGTATCGTATTTACATTCAGAGAACCATTATAAGATCTAGTTACATTTGAGTAACCTTTGTACCACGCTAGGGATTGTAGTTACACTTGAACAACCTACAAGACTAATTACGTCCAAGTAACCTATGTACCATGCCAGGGCTCTTATTTACACTTAGAAAACCTGTCTCATTTCCCATATGAGATATAATGCATATGCATCTTATGGTCTCTTTCTATTTCTATCATAGAATCACATCGAGACTGATTGCTTCCAAGGATAACCTACGAAATTTGTCAGGACTTATTACATTTGAGGACAACCTACACGACTGGTTACATCCAAGCAACCTACAATCTTGGACAAGACTTTTATGCTCAAACAACTTGTCTCACCATCTCTCATAGATCTCATCACTCCCTCTTTCGAGGGGTCTCATTCTGGATCACACCAAGTATTTTTATGAAGTAATAGAACTTCATTATTCCTAAATGCTTGATAAACACATTGGTTATCTGCTCATCCATTTCCATGTACTGGAGCTTCACTACTCCTATCTGCACCATATCTATGATATAGTGGAATTTGATCTCTATTTTCTTTGACTTGTCTGGGAACACTGGGTTCTCCAATAGCTTTACGCAACTTTGGTTGTTGCAGAAGATACAAGTCACATCTAACTAGAGATTAAACAAATCAGACAGTAGCTTTTGAAACCATATTAACTCACAACTAATCGAGAAAGCAACAACCTACTCTTCTTTATTTGTACTAACTACCACATAGGATTGTTTTCTGCTAAACCAAGAGAGCATGCCAGATCACAAACTGAAGCAGCAACCTGAAGTGACCTTCCTATCAGTGGCTCTACCTTCCCAATCCAAATTTGCATAACCATGTAGGTTAATGTTCTGATTCACATCATAATCGATCCCATAATCCACTGTACCCTTTAGGTATCTCAACATATGCTTTGCAGCAACCACGTGAACATGTCTCATATTCATCAATAACTAACTCAGTGTGTTCACCGCAAAACATATGTCCAATCTCGTATTCATCAGGTACATCAATGAACCAATCATCTGATGATACTTCATGGAATCAACTGAATCTAATGAAGCATCACATAGAAGCTTCAAGTTTTATTCCATAGGTGTGTCTATTGCCTTATAGTCCAGCATTCCAAATATCTTCAGAATATCCACTGTATACTTTCCTTGACTAAGGAAATTCCCATCTGCACTCTGCTACACCCCCATGCCTAAGAAGTAGTGCATCATCCCTAGGTGTTTCATGTCGAACTCAGTAGAAAGTCTCCTTTTTGTATCTATAATGAGTTCATCCTCTCTTGTTATGAACATGTCATTGACATATAGCAAGAGAATAACTGGTCTTCTTCCCTCAACCTTGAAGTAAAGGTTAGAATTCTCTTTAGTATTAGTAAATCCCAAGCTCATCAAGAAGCCATCCATTCTACCATACCATGACCTGTGCGTATGTTTCAATCCATACACGACATTCTTCAATTTGCACACATGAGTCTACTTGTTATGTGTCTCGAATCCCAGTGGTTGTTCTACATATACTTCCTCCTCAACTACACCATTCAAGAATGTTGTCATGACATCTATTTGGTGTATCTTCCATCTCATAACTACATCAAATGCAAGTATAGTTCTAATGGAAGTGTACCTCGCCACTGGTGTAAATGTTGTTCAGATTTCATATGCTAGACTAGATATCATTAGTGTTCAATCCAAATTCACAATATCAGCATATGCATAATCATTGAAAGAAACATAATCACAATATAGACATAATATTTATCCTTGGAAACCCTCAAGGGGAAGGAAACCCAACAAAAATTCCTCTATATAATATGTATAAGATAAAACCCAAAAATAGGTATTCTCCTCCTTTTTTATATGTCTCTCTTTCTCTCTCTTATGCGCTACTCGAGTGAGTGAGTATGTGTTCAAATAAGAAGCACAACTCTTCTATTTATACACATTGTTCCAATTGAATTTTACCCTAAACAAGTCGGCCCCACTAAACTTTCTAGGTCAAGTTCACCTGTGAAGACTCAAAATAGTATTTAATATTATTCATTAGGGTACTAAGGACCCAACTTACAATGGAGCCTTTACCTCATGACTCTATGATGACCAATTACAATAGTAACACCCCTCTAATGAGAAGGTTAATCTACTGAAAAAATCATCATAGACTGTATGAGAACTGAGAGACAGTTTCTTCAACAGTATTGAGGTAATACATATATACATCATAGGAAGTTTTCAACATTCATTAGTAACTAGAACAATTACTTTTCAATGTATTAATATTTTGCATCACATGATCACTTGATCCTTTTGTAGCAACACTTCAATATTTTGATCCTTCGTAGCATCACTTCGATCTTCTTGATCCTTTGCAACAATAATTAGATCTTTGATCCTTTGCATCACTTTCGATGTTCTCGATCCTTCATAGAAACACTTCAATCACCGATCCTTTGTAGTAGTACTTTGATATTCTCGATCCTTTGTAGTAGTAGCACTTCGATATTCTTGATCCTTTGTAACCATGCTTCTATCTTCTTGATCCTTTTCTGCCATGCTACTTGCAGTACAAATTATCTCTTTATGGGATGATCAATCCCTATAAATTTAGGACATAGCTCCAAGGATGATGAAATACTCCATCATCCTACTCCCCCTTAATGAGTAGGGTCCATAGTATCGACCAACTGAATAATCTACAACTAAATGTAGATGTTGAACGCACTTAGATGCAGGCCCTGTCATCCATAAGGACTCATCATAGTGCATCCTTAGCTTCCAAATCTAGGACAACTCATAAGCAAGTGTTATGCTATGAAATATACACATACATGTAGGCATACTCTCCATACAAGAGTATTATCTACAGAGCAGATATTGAACACACATGTGTGTCATCCCTCATCGTAAAACATCCTCAACCACTAAGGCTAGGACCACTCCCAAGCGAGAGTTATACTACAGTGTCCGTGAGGACTCATCATAGAGCATACTTTCCACTCAGGCTAAGACTACTCCCAAACGAGTGCCATTCCACGGCATACATATAAATGTAGGTATACTCTCCATAAAAGAGCAACGTCTGCAAAGTAGATATCGATAACATTTCAATGTTGGCCCTATCATCTATAAGCACCCATCGTAGAGAATCCTTCCATTTGAGGCTAGGACCACTTCTAAGCAAGTGTTATTATATGCTACACACAACTAAATGTGGGTACTCTCCATGCGAGAGTAACATTTGCAGGGCCATCCTTGGTAAGGAACACTTACATGAACAAATTGTTATACCTACAATATTCAAGAGAGGATATTGTCATCCACAAGTGAATGTCGGGCCTTTTTAGCATCAATTTCATCCCATCATGAATGTCAATCTTATCATCACTCCCCCTTTCTTGGGAGGATCCATATTATCAACCTGCTCCCCCTTTGTTAAACGAGGGTTCATCTTCGACCTGCTCTTCCTTTTCGATGGGATTCCATATCTATGACTTGTTCGTCCATTCGACGATGGTTCATATTTTCATCATTTATAGTATTATCACTGTTCCTCCTTGCGAGGAAATTCTTTTCGAACTACACCAAGATTGTCACGGAAATATTCAAACTTTACTCAAGGTAGAGGCTTTTTCAGTACATCAACAAATTGCTCATTGATACTCACATACTAAATATTTATAGATCCTTTTTGTACCATATCCTTTATATAAAAATATGGGATTTCTATGTGGTTTGATTTATCATGGAATACCTCATTCTTTGCCATCTTTATGCAACTATGGTTGTCACAAAGAATCATTGCGGTGTCCTACTCTATGTAAAATACTCCTGACATCAATTTCCAAAGCCATATTTCTTCACAACTAGTGGAGAAAGATGCTATGTACTCTGCTTCAGCTGTACTGAGAGAAACACTGTACAGTCTCTTGCTGAGAGCAACAATGTATTGTCCTAGACAATAACATCCACTTGAGGTGCTCTTCCTATCTGTGGCACTTCCTTCCTAATATGAATCTGTATGTCCATACAATCTATAGTCATAATCTCTACTATAGTAAATTCCCAATTTTATTGTACCTTTTAGGTACCTCATCACATGATTTGGAACTATCAACTAAACCCGTCTAGGTTTAACTAGATACCGACTTAAGGCATTTACATCAAAGCATATATATGGCCTTGTATTTGTTAGATACATGAATGACCCAATGATATGTATGTATTGATTCATGTCCACTAACTTGGATGATTCGTCAGATAACAACTTCAGGTTGGTGTCCATGGGTGTGGCCATGGCTTTACAATCCAACATACCAAATCTTTTCAATATTTCTACTACATACTTTCCCTGGTTCAGAAATATTCCTTGTGGGATCTACCACACTTCTATCCCTATGAAATAATGCATCAATCCAATATATTTCATCTCGAATTATTCAACTAACTTCTTTTTGCAGCCTGCGATTTGTTTACCATTTCCAGTCAGAAATGGATCATCCACATGCAGTAATAGTATGACTGGTTCATCATCCATAACCTTCATGTAAAGGTTAGGATCAACTTTACTCTTGGTAAATCCCAAGCTTTTCAAGAAGATATATATTCTACCATACTAAGCTCTCGGAGCTTGGTTCAGTCCATACAGATCCTTTTTCAACTTGCATACATGAGTCACTATGTTTCCAAATTCAAATCGTTGTGTTTGTTCGATGTAAACCTCTTCTTCAATCATACTGTTAATGAAGGTTGTGTTTACATCCATCTGGTGTAGATACCACTTCATCATGGAAACAAGTGCCATGATGTTTATGATAGAATTGTATCTTGCTACTAGAGTTTTCTTCATAATCAATTCCCTCTTTCTGAGAGAATCCTCTAGCCACAAATATTTCCTTATACTTTTCAATACTTCCATCAACAACATGATTTATCCTGTATATACATTTTGTAGATACCACACTTTTGTTTTCTAGTTTGGGTACTATATCCCAAACATCATTGTTCATTATCAAATGGTATTTTTCCGTGATTGCTTCAACCTGTTAGTTCTTTTTGTGCATCTTCTTCATAGCTGGTGGGTTCTTGATCTTCAAGGTCACACGTCAAATATACATAACTAGAGTATGGATTTGATCTTTTTCTTGTTCTTGTGGATCCTTTTAGAGCTCCATATATCTCTTCTTCTTGTATCATTTCTCTTACCCAAGCATGTTTTCTCTTTCAATAAATATCCTTAGTAGGGGGTTCCTGAGGTTCTAGCATATCATGATCTTCAAATGCTACCATTTCAAGAGACGTTTCAACTTCTACCATTCTGGGAGGTACATCTTCTTCATGTACTTCTTCAAGCTGACACCTTCTATATTTATTAAGATCTTTCTCTTCATCAAATGTTACATCGCTCCTAATCTTGATATGATGGAATCTTGAGGTGTATATTCTAGCGGATTTGGAGACTTCATAATATCCAACAAAAAATTCCCTTCTTTCCAGAAGGATCCAACTTGGTTCTGTTCTCTTTTGGAATATGTACATATACTGGGAAGAAAAATATCTTGAGATGGCTCACTTCAGGTTTCTTTCATATATAAATCTCTTCAGGAATCTTAAATCCAAGAGCACTGTCAGATAATCTATTCTGCAGACATACGGTTTTTCTTGTTGCTTCAACCCATAGGTGCATGGGGAGGTCTTGGTCATGAATCATGTTCTTCAATGCTTCCATAATGCTTCTATTATTTCTTTCTGTACACCATTCTGTTGGGGATTATAGGGAGTGGTTAGTTCCCTCTTGATTCCCACCTCCTTATATAATGCTTCAAATTCCTTTGAAGTTTATTCTCCACCATTACTTGATCTCAATGTCTTGATTCTTCTTTTCGAGTGTTTCTCTATTAATTCTTTGAATTCCTTGAATTTCCCTAGCACTCCACTCTTGTTCTTCAATAAGTATATCCAAGTATTTCTTGAATAGTCATTAATAACGGTGACATAATACTCATATCCACTTAATGATATGGAGGGAATAGGACCACATACATAATAATGAATTAGTTCCAACGTACCTTTAGTATTTGTTTCACTTTTTGGAAATGGATTCTTGATGTTCTTTCCTCTTGCACATCCTTTGCAAGTTCCCTCATGATCAATCTTTAGATCTGGTAACCCTGTTACCACCTTGCTCACATAGGGAAGTTCTTTGTAGTTGATGTGACAAGCCTCTTATGCCAAAGTTCACTTGAGATGGTAGTCTCATGGACAAGGGTTGTCTCTATATGTGCTTTGAGTTTGTACAGTCCTCCTTCTTCTTCACCAATGACCACATCATCTTCAAGTGTCTTTCCTTTGGACTACATAAGTACTTGTCCATGTATAAAAGCAACTCTATATCTTTTCTTATCTAGAGAAGAGATGGAAAGTAAGTTCATTTTCAAACTTGGTACATACAATAATTCCTTCATCTTGATGGAATTCCCAGAGTCAAGCTTGTAGCTTGATTCACTAATACCTTTGATGGGATATTGATAGTCATATCCCAATGATACCTTCTGAGGAGAGATCTTTTCTTCAAGTTTGAAAAATTTTTCTTCTTCCCTGTCATGTGCTTTGAAAACACCACTATCAATAAGCCATGTATCTTCTCTAGATGTTATAGACCTGTTGATGCCTAGAAAATCCTAGATAATGAGAGTAGGGATTTTCCCCAATAATCCCAATTAGATCATCCACCATTTGAAGTGGGTAATCTGTCCTAGTGGACACAATTGGTGGGAGATGATATAGATGGATACACATGGATCAATAGGGAAGAAGGAAGTAGGTTGCTCCAATGTAGGATACTGAAATGCAGAAAGTGCAAGATACTTAGATGCAGAGGGAGTAGAGTGTCTAGATTTAGAGAGTACAAAATACTTAGTTATGAAGGGTAAAATTATTGTTTGGAACATAATTTTTATCGCGACAATGGGTAGAGGAGGTATAGCAGTGGCTCATATTTTTGTGTTGTACATAAGTGTGGAAAACTATGGATTGACGGGCCTAATAAGGAGATTCTTATCACCCATTATGGAATTTCATGGTGATGGATACCTTGTATATTTTTTATTATGTGTTGTTCTTCATAAATGTCATGGCGTGGCAACAATTGGTCCCGTAAATGAAGGAGTATGTTTCCTATTTAGAATCGATCGTAATTCTATGTAGGCTTATTTTCTTGCTGGGTGCGTGATGGAACCTAGGGAGAATTCGAGTGAAGTAGAGAATGGGAGGAGGAGGCAATAAATCCATGAGAAGACCACAATGGAACAAGAGTCTTGAATTTATCATATGTTAGTCTCCCCATTGATTCATGCATATTTGGAAGATAAGGTCTATCATAAGATGCTAGAGAATTCTCCCTTCTTGAACTGTGTAGTGTTGGAGAGATACATTCAATCCCTAGGCTCCTCGATGTCCAAACAAAGTATATATGAGAAAATGGTCACATTGTACTTGGTTATGAAAGGCCTTATTAGTTGCATTTTTCTATAGTGAGAAGAAGAAGGGGGTGATGATGTATCAATCGCCTTATGGAAATATTTGTAATTAAACATGTGCCTCTTGCATATGAAAATTGATGTTGTTGGGAATGCTCTTACGCTGTCATTTCTTCAGCAGATGAGGATCTTCGCTCGTGGTTAAGGGGAGGCAATGGGAAATGATATTCATAACACTAGTGACTCGAAAAACAAATGGGGGGTTTCTCCACCCACGAGGAATAAGGTGCAATAGCGTTGCTTTAGAGATTCCTTGTTTTTTTTAGATGATCTTGAATGTACCGTTAATGATATGGTTGTGAAGGAATGCAAGACTCAAGTTTTTGTTGGGATGGTGGCCTTTTTTTGTTGTAAATGGTAGTGTTTATGTTCAATCATATGGTTTTTGTGTCGAATGTTCTTTGATAGTGTGAATTGTAGGGAGTTTGTATGCTTTATTTTCTCATTAAGGGGATGGGCCCTAAGAGTGGTTTGTTTTATGTCTTCATACAATATTACATATAGTCCAGACTGAAAAAATGGAAAATAGTGACCCTTTTGCTGTAACTTTTTGTATCTTATGTTAATATATACAATGCTTATTTACACAAAAAAGCAATTTGTATATCAATGTGGGTCTACTTGAGAAACATATAGCTTTACATAAGAGAAAAACTAATAGGATTTGGGGATAGTCAAAATAATTAGATTTCTAATTCTTTTCAAGCTTATTCTAATGTGTTTTTTTAATTATCATACCACATATAACTCATAGAAGTTACAAACATCATCTTAAGGTTTATAGTCCAAGGTAATTTGAAATATTTTTTTGTTTTTCTTTTGAGAAAAAAGTTAAGGAATTGTTTGTATTGTAAAATTCTATGAGAACAAAAAAAACATTGCTAATCACATCCACTTTAATTTTCAATGGAAATGCATATGTTAAAGATCCCCTAAATTTGTAATTGGATGATCCTATCAAAATTTCCATGTACTCATTCTTTGGCTTTTTCAAAATTTTAAAGCCGCTTTTCTAGTCATTATAAAATTCAAAAGTACTTGAGAATTCTTACTGTTAATTCAGTGATTTGTTTCTTCAAATTTTGTTTGATTTGCATTTTTATTTTCAAGTTAATCATTTTCTTTAGTTTGATTATTTGCTTCTTTTAGGAGAATTTTTGGTTGTTAGGTAAAATTTTGAACTTGGCCTTTATATTTTTGCTTTATTTTTTCATCCTTTACATTTTGAAGGGGTTTTTTAAAGTCATTATATCAAATAATGGACTCACAAATCATATTCTGAGCTTAGTCATTACTCAAACAGCTTTAAAACTTCATGCAAAATGACAAAAAGTTGTAAAACAACGATAAAATAGCGTTAATGATATTCTTGTAGCGCAAGTGGAAAAAAATAATGAAGGAGCGCTACAAGAATATCGCGACTCTCAATTCCTCTGATTTTTTAGCAAAAATTTGGCATGTTTTCGAATGAGGAGTGACTAATCACGTGTTTTGGAGAGTTTGCTACGTGCTGTCTCAGGGATCATCATGAGAATAGGTGGTTTCATAACGTGATGAAGAGCCTGGTCATCATGAATTATAAAGCAGCTTATCACGACAGATGTTCGGTTAAATCAAGTTTAATCTGAGGAGAGTTACTTCTTATCTCTTTCCCAAAGATGAGCAGTTAATGGAATGACGGTGCCTGCCTAAAAACACGAAGATTACAGTTGCAAAGCTTAGTGGAGGTTTTCATAGTCGCACATAAAACTAGGGCTTCTTCATCTTGACACCTGGAGTTAAATTGGACCCTGAAAGACACCTGTATCTTTCAGGACGGTACTCAAACAGCATGAAGAGTGGTTCAAAGTATCTATAGTCGATCAATTAAAAGGTATTCCACGATAAGCCAATATAACTGAAAATTTGGGGCTTTTACGGTGGGGTTCGTTCTATCAAAATTGATCGAGGGAAATGTTAAATTGTGCTCTTAAATGAAATTTCAGCCAAAGAAATAACTGCCTAAGACATTCTGAGATGTTCTGTTGAGTGGAGGACTGAAAAATAGATCTATGATGAACTATTCATTTGTTGAAGTTCGAAAGAGGTTGGGTTGAAAACTGTGTATGTTGTAGTACTTAAACTTCACAAAAAGAATTGATACTTATACACAATGAAACAAATGTGTTGAATGGCTAAGATTACAGGGAGACCTAGTTTCATTTTTTGATACTAAGGCTACAGGAAGCATAATGTGAATAGATTGCAGATTGTTCTATTTTTCTCATCCAGCAGACAAGCAGTCTTCAGTTAACCTGAGAAGCTAATAATTGATATCGTATTTGCAAAGTCTTACTGTGCTGAAATTGTTGATAGGTGATACCAAAAGGGTTTGAGGATTAATTTTGGTATTAATACATAGGGATAAGAATACATGCAGGGAATGGATAGCCATTAGAACAATTAAATTGAATGACAGTCATCAGTTGCAGTGAAGAGTCTGGAATACTTCAAATGATCTAAGTCTCTTATACTTGTGATAAAACCTAGCCTGTATTAGAAAACAAAAGGAGCAGTCAGAGAAGATTAAGGAGAGCTGTTTTTGAAACCTGAGAGATTTAAAAAAGAAACATCACCTGTCAGGTTATCAATTGAACCCTAGAAGCCATACAGTTTCCAGCTTTTGAAGACAAATGGGGAAGAGTGGTAAGGTGAACAGAGATGAACCTACTGATATAGGTTGGATTGAAAAAATCCCTGGGTGTGTTGAACTTTTCCAACAGGCTGGCTGGCTACACTTCTTTAAGAAAATAGATGGTTACAATGCTGAAGTTTCCTGTAGGTTTGCACAAGGTTACAAGGATGACATGGTGGTGTTTGATACTTTGAAGTTCAGATTGACAGTAGAGCTGGTTGCAGAAGCTACAGGGATTAAGAATGAAGGTGAACTATGGTTTAAGAAACTGCCCTTTAACTTTGATCCTTAGAGATATATATTACCAAATGTCACCCCAGACTGGAGTAAAGGCATCCTTATTCAAAATTTAAGAAAGGAACGGGTAGAACCAATCAGAATTTTGCAGAGTTATATTACTTGCGAAGGCAGGTATGCTTATGTTTTTAAGTACCACTTCATATTTCTGCAACATATGGTGGGGGTGTCCAAGATGAGCCTTCCATTCTTCTTATTCAAAAGCTTGCAGAAAATGTCTAACAAGGTCAAAGGGCATATGGACCATTCTTCTCAGTCCATCTTTCATCATAGGCTAATTAAGTTGATTATTAGCACTGTTTTGCAGCATGAAGGAAAGACCTAGGATTTTTTCATCTTTTGGTCTGGATTTCAAAACAAACAGGAGAATCAACAGCCTAAAAAACAAGCAGACAAAGGGAAGGTACTGATGAGAAAATTAGGTCAGAAAGCTAAATTTGAAGACAAGGAAGATGTCAAAGTTGAGAAGGCAGCAGAGCATGTGGAGGTTGACAGTAAACCCAAAGTGTTTTCAGCTGGTATTACAGGCAAGTATTCATTGTTTTCAGAAGAGAAATTGTAGCCTAGGCAGCGGTTAATACCAGCAGAGGTTTCCAAGGAAGTTAAAGCTGCAGTTACAGAAGAGGTTGCTGCACCTAAGGAGGAGTTTCAGACCCAGCAGAGAGGTGCACTCACCATTCTCTCAGATGATGAGGGATATTTGCTAGAAGAATATCAGCCTATTACTAAAACTAAAGATAGGGATGAAACCTGCAGAGCATTCTCCACTTCAGAAATCAAAACAGTCAAACCTAATAAGAAGAAGAAAAGGATTGAAGTGATAGCCCCATATTGGAGGCCTAAAACCAGGCCAACAAATAAGCTAAGATGGAATATGAAGAAGCTGCTCAATCCTAAATTGAATTCCAAGCAAGAGACTGTCTTGAATGATACTTCCTCAAATGAAGAGCCAGAAATTGGTAAAATAAACATTAAAAGCAAGGGAAAAACAATTGCCAAAGCTTCCTCTTCTCATCCTGCAAAAGTAAAAGGATCATCACAGTCAGTAAAGGAGTTAAGGCAACTCAAGTCTGAATTGTTTGCCATATTTCTTGAAATAAGAAATGAACTTTTAAAGCAACAACAGAAAGAAAAAGCTGAAGTACCTCCTATTGAAGATCAAGAATGGGAAGATGAAGATGAACTTATACTTAGGCAAGCAGGTATTCTGAAAGACCCTAATATTCCTGCTGTTTCCACAGACCTGTTAAATAAGGATGCAGACATTTTTAAGAGGTTTGACATACCTGAGATGCCCAGTTATGAACAAGAGATCATGACAGGAAGGTCAGTTGATTCAGATAAAGAAAACTTGCAGAAAATTATTAAGCAGTACCAACAACAGATGAACTATATGCAAGAGATCAATGAGGGGCTGATGATGGCTAACAGAAGGCTTAGAGAAGATCTTCAGGATGTCAATGACCATTGTCAGGAGCTGATAGCAGTATCTAAAGAGGTTCTAAAGAGAAAAAGAACCACTGACTTGCACTGTATAGAGTTGGAGAAGACAGTCAAGGACTTGCAGCAGAGAAATGAGGAGCTCACCAAGAAGATAGCTGACATGGAGCAGGAGCAGAGGCGAGCTAAGAAGAAAGCTCAAGCATTAGATGGCATTGCTCTGCTAGCTGAGGCAGCAAAATATCTATAAGTCAGTTGTTCAATCAGTTCTTTGTTATCTTTTTGAGAAACATATTAGTTAGTGTTTACTATTTTTAGAAAAAGTGATGGTTTTGTAATATTGTACATTTTACTTTATCTCATAGAGCTGATGGAAGGCAGTTAGGGTTAGATCCCTAACTAATTTTGTAAAAGATAGTATTTAGAGAGGTTAGAAAGTCATTGAGAGGGTTCGATTTTTGGGATAGCTTCAGGAGGTCTGCAAACTTGTTTATGAGTTCATACTTGTTCATGAGTTAAGTATCAAAACTCTTGTATGCATTTGATGATGAAATTATGAGATATATGACACTTTTACCCTTCAGTTTCTGTGTTGGCTTCATTGTTCAGCTTGTCTAGTTGCTTAATTGATATACTCATTACTGGTTTATGTTTATATGCTGGTGATGCTTGTCTTTTATGAATGAAATTCAATACTGTGTTCTGTTGGATATTTTTGAATGTATTATGCATCTTTGTCTTCTTTTGTTTATGATTTAGTTATTACTTTTCTCATGAGTGTATTCCCTGTCTTTCCCCAAAATTTTACAACCACTAAAAATTTCCAGAAAACCTAAAACCTACTTTGTTTTATCAAGTTTTATTTGAGATTGTGTTGGCTTGTTTCTCTGGCCTTGGAAACAATTTCTGGCACAAACATCTTTGGCGCTGTTGCCGGGGACGAATTTGAAAGCATATTTTCCCTGTGATACTTATCAGTTTTCTGGTTTAGGAGGTGGACTTAAACCAACACTTTTTGAAGGCTATTTTTCACCAAAGTTGTCACAGTGGCTACTAGAGGAATTGGAACCAGGAATAGACCTACTTCACCCTTGTAGTTGGGTGTGACAGACCCTGAACAAATATTAAAAATAGCAAGAAAACTTAGAAGGTCTCAATCTTTACCAGCCCTGTGTGACCCTGATTAGTTGGGTAGCTTATCACATTCAGTTTTGTTAGGAAACGAGGAGGAACACTCACCTTGGTTAAAACCAACTATTCCCGACAGTAGTTTCCAAATATTTACCAATCCTTCATCATTCATAAAAGCCAAAACTGCTTCTCCAGGTAAAATACCTCTTTTTCAGTTGAAATTTGGTAAAGGCTCCTTTCAGTCAATTTCTAGCCAAGCTTCCTCATCTTCAAAACCAGTCAGTCCAAAAATAGCAGCCCAAAACCCTCCCATAGACATGATGGACCGGATGGTTGCAGCCAAGTATGCACCATTAGTCTTACCTCAGCCTTTACATGCATTGCCTGGAGGTGATTACCAAAAGTATATGCCTAGGTTCAATGGATAGGGGGAAACCACTGCTGAAGAACATTGGGAGGCTTTCCTAAGTTATGCTGACAATCAAAACATTGAGGTCAAAGATGTATGGATGAGGGTATTCGTTCAGAGCCTTGATGGGGATGTAAGGAAATGGTTCAGAGAGTTGCCTGCCAACTCAATCACTATAATTGAAGAGCTCCATGATCTCTTCATGAGGAAATGGGGAGACACAAAAGACCACACCTACTATATAACTGAGTTTGGAGCTCTCAGAAGGAAAAAAGAGGAGACTGTTGCAGATTTTTCCAAAAGGTTTAACAAAATGTATAGTAGGATTCCAGCAGAAATTAAGCCTACTGAAACATCAGCTAAACTTACCTATGCCAATTCCTTTGACCATGAATTTTCTTTATTATTGAGAGAAAGGAGACCTATCACCTTGTTGAACATGCAAGATGCAGCATTGGAGGTAGAGTCCAATTTATTGGCTTCAAACAGACTTAAGAAAGAAACATCCCAACAGCTTTATGATAAAAAAGGAAAGAAGGAAGCAACTTCAGGAAGTTCTGCTCCTCATACTACTAAAAGCAAGATTGATGAAATGGCTAAGCTGGTAAATATTCTCACTGCAAAATTGAATAAATTAGAGCTTGAAAAGAATTCTGGCAAACCTGCTCCAGAAGCTGAACGAAATCCAAATAACCAGAATCAGTTCAGAAGGCAATTTGCTCCTAGATTCATACCAAGAGAGTGCAGGAACAATGATATCCAGCGAGAAATGAGAGAAAATGAATATCAAAGAGTGCCCCACCTCTTCAGAACAATGTAGCTGATGAAAAAGAAGTTGATGAACAGTTGCTTTTTGAAGAGACTGAGACTGATCAGGATATGAACCATTTTGGAGATGGATTCTCTGGAGGTTTTTTTACTGAAGAAGAATTTTTGAATCCAGAATATTATGATGCAGACATCTTTGAAGTTGAGGATGACCTGGAGTTAGAAAAGACTGCTGTAACTACTGCTATTCATCAGAATGGACCCAAGAAGACTATAAATCTTAGATCAGGCCCAACGTAGGTGGTGCAAGCCCCAAAAAAGAAAGCAGCTGTCCCTGTTGAAATTGTCCCTACTAAACAAACAGCTGATCCTGTGCCAGAAAAAAGACAAGTTGCAGAAAAATCAAGGAAGACTCCAGAGGTGGAAGAGGTAAACAAATCTGTTCAGAATTTTAGTTTGGAGAATGAATTAGGGAAGTTAAAGATTCCTGTACCTTTAACTGAGTTAATAAAGAATCCTTCATATAAACAAACAGTCTTGAAAGTGATGAATTCAGCAAGTAATCAGCCTGTTTCAGACACAGTTAATCTTTAGGAAGAAAACCCTAGAATCTTTATTGGATCAGCCCTAGCTGAAAAAACTGAAAATGAGGCTGGTGCTTCACCTCCTTTCTATGTCACCTTGACAGTCCATGAGCAAATGATTCACAATTGCCTTTTAGATTCAGGGGCATCCCACAATTTGATGCCAAAGGTTGTTATGGAAGCTTTGGGCCTGAGTATCACTAAACCTTACCATGACCTATATGCCTTTGATTCCTGAGCAGTGAAGTGCCTTGGAGTAATAAAGGACATGGTTGTCAGCCTATCTCAGTTGCCCATGAAAAGTGTGATAATGGATGTTGTGGTAGCTGATATAACACCGAAGTTTGGTTTACTTCTATCTAGGTCATGGGCAAAGAAGGTTGGAGGAACCTTACAAATGGACCTTTCATATGCCACCATTCCTGTGTTTGGTGGAGAAAATAGAAGGATGTACAGAGAGCTGCAGTTTGCTTACATAGTGACAGATGATAAAAATCCCACAAATCACCCACTGTACTCTGTTGATAGAGACCTTGGTACGTGCATGCTACATTTCAGTGATGAGGATAATTCTACTGGTCTGTTACAAGTGGAAAAGGAACAGCCAAAAAAACACAGCAGACAGGAAGAAGATGCACTGTGGAAATTGTATTTTGATGGATCCTCATGCAAAGAGGGTGCTGGAGCTGGAGTCCTTCTCAAATATCCTGGAGGTGAAACAGTGAGGCTCATGTACAAGTTGGAATTTGTTACTACAAACAATACTGCTGAGTATGAGGCTTTGCTACTGGGATTAAAAGCTGCTAAATATTTGGGCATTCAGCAGATTGCTGCATTTGGCGACTCCGAACTAGTTGTTCAGCAAGTGAAGGACAACTATCAAGTGAAGCAGGGTTTGTTGAAGCTTTATCGGAATGAGGTATGGGACATGCTTGAAAACTATTTTGTAGCTTTTAATATTACTTACATTCCAAGGGATTATAATCAGACAGCAGATTCATTGGCTTTAGTTGCCACACACTTCATAATCCCTAAAACCACTCAATTGAAATATCCAATTGAAATAAGGTACAGACCTTTTGTACCTGATAATGTAAAACAGTGGAGAGTGTTTGAAGATGATATTGAGATTAAAAGGTTCATTGAACTTACAGATGAGTTTTCAAATTCCTTAATTGATCAGAATGAGGATGATGAAGAAGAACAACTCGATGAAATTGCTGCAGAAGAGATAGCAGGTCATAAGATCATTGAATTGAAGAGTAACTTCATTCCCAAAGGTTTGGCACCTCTGGAAAGAATATTTACAAAGGATGATACACCCTCAAATCCTGTTGTTCAGTCTTCAGAAGAGAATGTGATAGACTGTAATATTGGTTCAGCTGAACATCCTAGAATGGTCAAAATTTCTAAATCATTGACAGCTGAACAAAGAAATAGATATATCAAACTGTTAAAAGAGCATGTAGATGTCTTTGCATGGTCCTATGAAGAACTAAGAACTTATGATACAGGAATCATACAGCATAAGGTGTCTTTAAAGCCAAATGTTAAACCATTTCCTCAGAAACTGAGAAGGATCAATCCAGCTTTGTTTCCCGTAATTGAAAAAGAAGTGAAGAAGCTGTTGGATGCAAAGATAATAGTGCCTCTCAGGTATTCTTCCTGGGTGGCTAATTTGGTCCCTGTCAGAAAAAAGAATGGAGAGATCAGATTATGTGTTGATTTCAGAAACCTGAACAGATCTTCATTAAAAGACAACTATCCTCTTCCTAAGATTGAACAGGTATTGCAGCAAGTGGTTGGAGCACAAAGGATCTCTATGGTGGATGGTTTCTTAGGGTACAATCAGATTGCAATGCACCCTGATGATAAGGAGAAGACAGCCTTTACAACTCCCTAGGGGACATTCATGTATGACAAGATGCCTTTTGGCTTGATGAATGCTGGAGCAACCTTTCAGAGAGCAATGGATATTTCCTTTGTGGGAGAAAAAGATAAGTTTGTGGTTATTTATTTGGATGATATCATTGTTTTCTCGCAGTCAGATGATGAGCATTTGAAGCATTTGAGGCAGACCTTCCTAAAATGCAGAAAATTTGGCCTTTCTCTAAATCCAAAGAAGTCACATTTTGCTGTGCAAGAAGGTAAACTACTTGGCCACTTGGTGTCTACTGATGGCATCAGAATAGATCCTGAAAGAGTGAAAGATATACTGAAGATCAGTTTACCTAGGAGTAAAAAGGATGTTCAATCATTCATTGGAAAAATTAATTTTCTGTGGTGGTTTATTCCCAACTTTGATGAAACCATTAAACAGATCACAGCCATGCTCAAAAAGGATCAAGAAGTAAAATGGACTTCTGAGGCAAAGGATGCATTTGAGAAAATCAAGGTAGCTCTTACTGAAGCACCTGTATTGGTAAGCCCTGATTTTACTAAAGAATTCCTTACTTTCTCATTTGCATCAGAAGACACAATTGTAGCTGTCTTACTTCAGAAGAATAAAGAAGGATTGGAACAGCCTATTGCCTTCTTCAGAAAGACTCTCAGAGATTCTGAGCTGAAGTATAGTATATTGGAGAAACATGCTTATACTTTGGTAAAGGATTTGAAATTTTTTAGAATTTATGTCCTGCATTCAAAAGTCATTTCATTTGTTCCAAATGCTGCTGTGAAAGATGTCTTAACACAGCCTGATAGTGAAGGGAAGAGAGGCAAATGGATTGCAAAGATTATGGAGTATGATGTGAAGATCAGACCTACTAAGCTTGTTAAGGGACAGGGTTTAGCCAAGCTGCTGGCTGAATCAAATTGTCAGGCTTTGGGATTGTATGTTATGGCTAAAGAAATAACTCAAGAAGAAGATCAAGTAGCATTGAAAAAAGAGAAGATCATGGATTTTTACTCAGCATCTACCTGGTATGCAGACATAGTGTATTTTTGTTGTTTTTACAATGTCCTGAGCATTTGGATAGGAAGGCTGCTAGATCTTTAAGGCTTAAAGATACTAAGTACTGTTTGATGGAAGAACAACTATTCTGGAAGGACCCAGGTGGTATTCTGCTAAGATGTTTGGACAAATCTGAGATTGAAGGAGTGATTTCTGATTCTCATGAGGGTTCTTGTGGAGGGCACAAATACTGGAAGAAAACAACATACAGAATTTTGAGAGTTGGATACTATTGGCCCACCTTGTTTGCAGATGTTTATCAGCAGGTAAGAGCCTGCATCCCTTGTCAGAAATTTGCTAGTAAACAGAAATTGTTGTCTTTGCCTCTAAAACCCATTGCAGTCAATGCTCCTTTCCAGCAATGGGGTCTGGATTTTATTGGAGAATTCAATCCAACATATTCAGGATAGCATCACTGGATTTTGACAGCAACAGATTTTTTCACTAAATGGGTGGAAGCCATTCCTACAAGGAATGCCACAGACAGGGTAATCATGGATTTCATTAAGGAAAATATCCTGAGCAGGTTTGGCTGCCCTCAGAAGTTAGTGACAGATAATGCTAAGGCCTTCAAGTCTAAAGCAATGATAGCATTTTGTGAAAAGAACGGTATTTTGTTGAAGCACTCCACTCCTTATTACCCCCAGGGTAATGGCTTGGCTGAATCCTCTAATAAGAATATCATTCAAAGCATTAAGAAGCTACTAAAGCATAACAAAAGATCATGGGATTCAATGCTGAAATATGCATTGTGGGCTGATAGGATCACAGTAAAACAAGCAATTGGAACTTCTCCCTATCAGTTAGTATATGGTACAGAAGTAGTTTTCCCTGTTCATTTGGGGATCCCAGTGATGAAATTTCTCCAGAATGCTCAAGAGGAGCCAGATGATATGCAGAGAATAATTTTTGAGATGATAGAGTTACAGCAAAACAGGGAAAAGGTGGATGAAAAGGCACAGTTGTACAGAGCCAAGATCAAAAGCAGATTTGACAGAAACAACAAAGAAAATACTTTTTCAGTTGCTGATATGGTTCTAAGGTGGGATGCAAGAAAGGAGCAAAAGGGTAAACATGGTAAGTTTGACAATCTTTGGTTTGGCCCTTTCTTGGTGTCAAAAGTTTTGGAAAATAATACTTTTATCTTGCAGTCATTGGAAGGTGAGGAGTTGTCCAGCCCTGTTAACGGGCGATTCCTCAAGCATTTCTACTGTTTATAAGAGCATTTTCACTTTTCATTGTACATACCGGTGTGAGTGAAGAATAATAAGACTCCATAGCCCAATGGAAGTTTTGCAGACAGGTAGATAAGATAACATACAGAAGGCACTGGTCTACAGGTTCTTGAAGCCTCGCGGGGAGGTCTTCATCCCGTAGCTGGAGCCAAATGTTAAGTCAGTGATTTGTTTCTTCAAATTTTGTTTGATTTGCATTTTTATTTTCAAGTTACTCATTTTATTTAGTTTGATTATTTGCTTCTTTTAGGAGAATTTTGGTTGTTAGGTGAAATTTTGAACTTGGCCTTTATATTTTTGCTTTATTTTTTCATCCTTTACATTTTGAAGGGGTTTTTTAAAGTCATTATATCAAATAATGGACTCACAAATCATATTCTAAGCTTAGTCATTACTTAAACAGCTTTAAAACTTCATGCAAAATGACAAAAAGTTGTAAAACAGCGATAAAATAGCGTTAATGATATTCTTGTAGCGCAAGTGGAAAAAAATAATGAAGGAGCGCTAAAAGAATATCGCGACTCTCAATTCCTCTGATTTTTTAGCAAAAATTTGGCATGTTTTCGAATGAGGAGTGACTAATCACATGTTTTGGAGAGTTTGCTACGTGCTATCTCAGGAATCATCATGAGAATAGGTGGTTTCATAACGTGAAGAAGAGCCTGGTCATCATGAATTATAAAGAAGCTTATCACGACAGATGGTCGATTAAATCAAGTTTAATCTGAGGAGAGTTACTTCTTATCTCTTTCCCAAAGATGAGCAGTTAATGGAATGACGGTGCTTCCCTAAAAACACGAAGATTATAGTTGCAAATCTTAGTGGAGGTTTTCATAGTCGCATAGAAAACTAGGGCTTCTTCATCTTGACACCTAGAGTTAAATTGGACCCTAAAAGACACCTGTATCTTTCAGGACGGTACTCAAACAGCATGAACAGTGGTTCAAAGTATCTACAGTTGATCAATTAAAAGGTATTCCACGATAAGCCAATATAACTGAAAATTTGGGGCTTTTTCGGCGGGGTTCGTTCTATCAAAATTGATCGAGGGAAATGTTAAATTGTGCTCTTAAATGAAATTTTGGCCAAAGAAATAACTGCCTAAGACATTCTGAGATGTTCTGTTGAGTGGAGGACTGAAAAATAGCTCTATGTTGAACTATTCATTTGTTGAAGTTTGAAAGAGGCTGGGTTGAAAACTGTGTATGTTATAGTACTTAAACTTCACAAAAAGAATTGATACTTATACACAGTGAAACAAATGTGTTGAATGGCTAATATTACAGGGAGACCTAGTTTCATTTTTTGATACTAAGGCTACAGGAAGCATAATGTGAATAGATTGCAGATTGTTCTGTTTTTCTCATCCAACAGACAAGCAGTCTTCAGTTAACCTGAGAAGCTAATAATTGATATCATATTTGCAAAGTCTTACTGTGCTGAAATTGTTGATAGGTGATACCAAAAGCGTTTGAGGATTAATTTTGGTATTAATACACAGGGATAGTAATACATGCTGGGAATGGACAGCCATTAGAACAATTAAATTGAATGACAGTCATCAGTTGCAGTGAAGAGTCTGGAATACTTCAAATGATCTAAGTCTCTTATACTTGTGATAAAACCCAGTCTGTATTAAGAAAACAAAAAGAGCAGTCAGAAAAGATTAAGGAGAGTTGTTTTTAAAACTCGAGAGATTTGAAAAATAAACATCAGCTATCAGGTTATTAATTGAACCCTAGAAGCCATAGAGTTTCCAGCCCTTGGAGACAAATGGGTAAGAGTGGCAAGATAAATAGAGCTGAGCCTACTGATGTAGGTTGGATTGAAAATCTCCCTCGGTGTGTTGAACTATTTCAACAGGTTGGTTGGATGGATTTTTTCAAGAAGATAGATGAGTATAATACTGAAGTTTCTTGTAAGTTTGCACAATGCTTTAAAAATGACATGGTGACCTTTGACACTCTTAAGTTCAGGCTGACAGTGGAGCTGATTGCAGAAGCTATAGGGATTAAGAATGAAGGTGAACTATGGTTTAAGAAACTGCCCTTTACCTTTGATCCTCAGAGATATCTATTACCAAATGTCACCCCAGACTGGAGTAAAGGCATCCTTATTTAAAATTTAAGAAAGGAATGGGTAGAACCAATCAGAATTTTGCAGAGTTATATTACTTGCGAGGGCAGCTATGCTTATGTTTTTAAGTACCACTTCAGATTTCTGCAACATATGGTGGGGGTGTCCAAGATGAGCCTTCCATTCTTCCTATTCAAAAGCTTGCAGAAAATGTCTAACAGGGTCAAAGGGCATATGGACCATTCTTCTCAGTGCATCTTTCATCATGGGCTAATTAAGTTGATTATTAGCATTGTTTTGCAGTATGAAGGAAAGACCTGGGATTTTTTCATCTTTTGGTCTGGCTTTCAAAATAAACAGGAGAATTAGCAGCCTAAAAAACAAGCAGACAAAGGGACGTTACTGATGAGAAAATTAGGTCAGAAAGCTAAATTTGAAGACAAGGAAGATGTCAAAGTTGAGAAGGCAGCAGAGCATGTGGAGGTTGACAGTAAACCCAAAGTGTTTTCAGATGGTATTACAGGCAAGTATTCATTGTTTTTAGAAGAGAAATTGTAGCCTAGGCAGCAGTTGATACCAGCAGAGGTTTCCAAGGAAGTTAAAGCTGCAGTTACAAAAGAGGTTGGTGCACCTAAGGAGGAGTTTCAGACCCAACAGAGAAGTCCACTCACCATTCTCTCAGATGATGAGGGATATTTGCTAGAAGAAGATCAGCCTATTACTAAAACTGAAGATAGGGCTGAAACCTGCAGAGCATTCTCCACTTCAGAAATCAAAACAGTCAAACCTAATAAGAAGAAGAAAAGGATTGAAGTGATAGCCCCATATTGGAGGCCTAAAACCAGGCTAACAAATAAGCTAAGATGGAATATGAAGAAGCTGCTCAATCCTAAATTGAATTCCAAGCAAGAGACTATCTTGAATGATACTTCCTCAAATGAAGAGCCAGAAATTGGTAAAATAAAAATTAAAAGCAAGGGAAAAACAGTTGCCAAAGCTTCCTCTTCTCATCCTACAAAAGTAAAAGGATCATCACAGTCAGTAAAGGAGTTAAGGCAGCCCGAGCCTGAATTGTTTGCCATATTTCTTGAAATAAGAAATGAACTTTTAAAGCAACAACAGAAAGAAAAAGCCGAAGTACCTCCTGTTGAAGATCAAGAATGGGAATATGAAGATGAACTTATAGTTAGGCAAGCAGGTATTCTGAAAGACCCTAATATTTCTGCTGTTTCCACAAACCTGTTAAATAAGGATGCAGACATTTTTAAGAGGTTTGACATACCTGAGATGCCCAATTATGAACAAGAGATCATGACAGGAAGGTCAGTTGATTCAGATAAAGAAAACTTGCAGAAAATTATTAAGCAGTACCAACAGCAGATGAACTATATGAAAGAGATCAATGAGGGGCTGATGATGGCTAACAGAAGGCTTAGAGAAGATCTTCAGGATGTCGATGACCATTGTCAGGAGCTGAAAGCAGTATCTAAAGAGGTTCTAAAGAGAAAAATAACCACTGAATTGCACTGTACAGAGTTGGAGAAGACAGTCAAGGACTTGCAGCAGAGAAATGAGGAGCTCACCAAGAAGATAGCTGACATGGAGCAGGAGCAGAGGCGAGCTAAGAAGAAAGCTCAAGCATTAGATGGAATTGCTCTGCTAGCTGAGGCAGCAAAAGATCTATAAGTCAGTTGTTCAATCAGTTATTTGTTATCTTTTTGAGAAATATATTAGTTAGTTTTTACTATTTTTAGAAAAAGTCATGTTTTTGTAATATTGTACATTTTACTTTATTTCATCGAGCTGATGGAAGGTGGTTAGGGTTAGATCCCTAACTGATTTTGTAAAGATAGTATTTAGAGAGGTTAGAAATTCATTGAGAGGGTTCGATTTTTGGGATAGCTTCAAGATGTCTGCAGACTTGTTTATGAGTTCAGACTTGTTCATGAGTTAAGTATCAAAACTCTTGTATGCATTTGATGATGAAATTATGAGATATATGACACTTTTACCCTTCAGTTTCTGTGTTGGCTTCATTGTTCAGCTTGTCTAGTTGCTTAATTGATATACTCATTACTGGTTTATGTTTATATGCTGGTGATGCTTGTCTTTTATGAATGAACTTCAATACTGTGTTCTGTTGGATATTGTTGAATGTATTATGCATCTTTGTCTTCGTTTGTTTATGATTTAGTTATTACTTTGCTCATGAGTGTATTCCCTGTCTTTCCCCAAAAGTTTACAACCACTAAAACTTTCCAGAAAACCTAAAACCTACTTTGTTTTATCAAGTTTTATTTGAGATTGTGTTGGCTTGTTTCTCTGGCCTTGGAAACAATTTCTGGCACAAACACTTACCACACTTTTATTTACAAACATATTTGTACTTGCATCGATATGAGTGAATCCATTCGAATTAATAATCCAATCATAAGCATATGTATGAATGGAAGTGCTTGCATTCTAGAATCTCCTAAATTTGTACTTGGATGTACAAAATTGGGTGAGTTTAGAACATAAGGACTTTCATTCGAAACATGTTTGCACTTGAAAATTTCATTGGATAATTCATCTATAAATAAGTGTGGCATGAATTCTATATTATATATCATGATATAGAAAATTAAAATTGAATGCATAGAGACAATTCGACCCAAAAGTGAAATTCAAGTGTATAAATAGTAGCCCTAGGTTTCCAATTTTCATCATCACAGCATCGCATCCTATCCACTACACTAATGCATACTTTCCAAGGAGGAATGGAAAAGGTCTATGTGTTATGGTTTCTCTTCATGATTGGTGATGTACTTGTAATATTGGATTGATTTCTTCTAAGAAAAGTTGTTGGTCTTTTCCCCAAGTTTAGGTTTTCTAAGGTAAAATTCTTGTGTCTATTGTTCATGGTTATGTTTCAATGATATTGTGTATATACTACAATTTAAGTTGAAATTTTAAGTGTGGAATTATTCAATGATAATAGTTGGATGAAATAATTGTTTGGACTCATTAGGAATAATTGTCAAGATTTAAAATTGTATTACTATAAGAAAACATTCAGCACAAAGGACACCATTTTGTGGCTAGTTTTTCTGGTTATTCGCAAAATTTTGTTGGTTGAGTTGTGGTTAAGAATTAAATTGGTGTGAGTCTTCTATCATTATATCTAGTTAGTTTCTCACAATAAGGGTGACTTTGGAAAATATATCTAGGAGTACTTAGAGTGACTTGTCTTGGGAGTGATGGTATATTAAATCCAAATTTTGAAACCTGGTCTCGGTAGATTTGAATAGATTTTAATAATGATAGGGGATTTGGGGTGGGGGGGGGGGGGGGGGGGGGGGGGGGTAAGTCCCTTACTCTTTCAAAATAAAGGTTTGTTTCTATTAAAATAAAGTAGGAAAAATGCTTAGTGCCATTTTCATAATAAAATTGTGAAAATTAATGATGAACATGGATTTAAATCATACTGTAGTGACATTGAGATGCTTCTAATAATGAAATTAGATATTTAAATCCACACAATTATGTCACACTACTTGGATTTTGGAATCAAATAGACAACATTAAATGTGGCATGAATGTCACACTAATTGACAACACCAATCATAGGGTTGAAGCCATGCACACAATATTAATATCCAACCATAGTTAACAATAATTTATGAATCCTTGGTCAGAAGAACTTTTGAAGATGATTTTCATGTCAAATTGACAATTTCAATATATATTTCTCCATGTACACATTGGAATTGGAGGCCTTCTCATGAACCAACATCCATTTTGTAATACTCGGGGGTATAATCTAAGCTCGGTTTGACACGGATCGTTGACGAGCATTTATGAAGGAAAGTGGTATGAAGGGTCAAATTATTGTTTGGAACATATTTTTGATTGCCATAGTGGGTAGAGGAGGTATGACAGTGGCTCATATTTTTTTTGTTGTACATAAGTGTGGAAAACTATGTATTGACGAGCCTCATAGGGGAATTCTTATCACCCATTATGGAATTTCATGGTGATGCATACATTGTATCCTTTTTCTTATGTGGTGTTCTTTATAAATGTTGTAACATGGTAACAATTGGGCCCGTGGATGATGGAGTAAGTTTCCTATTTAGAATCGACCGTAATTCTATGTAGGCTGATTTTCTTGTTGGGTACGTGATGGAACCTCGAGAGAATTCGAGTGAAGTAGAGAATGATAGGAGGAGGCAAGAAAGGCATGAGAAAACCACAACAACATAGGAGAACAAAAAAAAATTGCTAATCAAATCCACTTTAATTTTCAATGGAAATGCTTATGTTCAAGATCCCCTAAGTTTGTAATTGGATGATCCTATCAAAATTTCCACTAAGTTTGTAATTGGATGATCCTATAAAAATTTCCAATAAGTTTGTAATTGGATGATCCTATCAAAATTTCCATGTACTCATTCTTTGGCTTTCTCAAAATTTTAAAGGCACTGTTCTAGTAAATGAAAAATTCAAAAGTACTTGAGAATGCTTACCATACTTCTATTTACAAACATGTTTGTACTTACATCGATATGAGTGAATCCATTGGAATTAATAATCCAATCATAAATATATGTATGAATGGAAGTGCTTGTGTTCTAGAATTTCCTAAGTTTGTACTTGGATGTACAAAATTGGGTGATTTTATAACATAAGGACTTTCATTAGAAACATGTTTACGCTTGAACCTCTCTTTGGATAATTCATCTATAAATAAGTGTGGCATTAATTCTATACTATATAGCAAAATATAGAACGTAAATAAGGGTAGTATAAATTTTATATTACATATCATAATATAGAGGTTATTTTTAATAAGCAAAGGCATATACCAATCTTAGCAATATACCATAATAAGGTGAGTTTTGTTTCAACAAGAAAAACATAACAGAAGTTCTTGATGTTTATGTCTTTTGGGCTGAATTAATCACCATTTATAGGTTAAAGTTTAAAAGTTAAGTGATTTGTGGTGGACGAATAAGGGTCATTAAAACAAGTATACCTCTTGTGTTTGTAATTTTTTTATTAGTAATTTTCATTATTCAACTTTAAAGTCAATAAATATTTAAATTAAAAAAAAATTATCATAAATTACAAATGACTTGTCCCTCCGATCCAATCTTCTTTTAGACCGAAGGGCACAGAAAACCTAACATACCCAAGTGCATAGGAGACAGAACAACCCTAAGCACATATGCATTTTGGTAGGGTAATGGATCATCTACATTGAGAGGTATTTTTTTAATAATGTCTCAAATACCAAGAGCACCTGAATGAGCCTAATGTTTAAGAGATGCGTTATCTCCTTGGAGGTCACAGGTTCAAAATAGACAGGGGTTAGGGTTGTTCATTGGCCTATTGTGACAAGGCTCGAATGTAAGGTAGGCTACCTTGACATGACATGCATGATAAATTAGTAAAATTGTCTGATGACGTATGGTCACCAACATGGACTATATAAAATTGTCTGATGGCATATGGACACCAACATGGACTATGGATGACTCTGCATTTAGCAAATACATTCACCAAACATATCTTACATTTTGGATAAATTGATATAAAAGATACAAAATTTTAGTTTGATGAACTTCTTTAATATCATAAGTTCTCTTTTTTTTTCCAACATGAATGATTCCACAATGTTCAGTCATTGTGTGCAAGCTTATGGATTTGCACTGTGTAGAAATTTAGAAGTGACCAGGTCACTTCTAAATTTCTACACACTGCAAATCCATAAGCTTGCACACAATAACTTCTCTTCCTAAACTTTTCTTACATATAATGATTTAATTCATTAAAAAACTTTCTACTAGATACAATAAATAGTCTTTAGGCATCACGATAACTCAGTGGTAGGTCACAACTAGCCACACTTAGTCATCCTTTATGGGACTTGAAACAAAGTCCCTTACTAAGCATGGAATGTGTCATCACAATACAATTTAGAATCTAGCAACACAATCTAAGGTAGTAGATATGCATATATGGCATGACATGATTGAGAGATCATGGAACCAACCTATAACTCTAAGGTCAAAATGGAACCAACTTATATAAGGAAGGCTTGTTTCTTCTTAATGTTTGGTGTTTTTTTTTGCATGTGTTTTTTCGTTTATGTTAGAGGATTGATCAAAGTTTCAGAATTTCTTCTATTATTTGTTGTATTTTTAAACTGTATATAGAAAAGTTTGATC
>LPNX011209231.1:20658-66577 GCA_001517045.1 Pseudotsuga menziesii | reverse complement strand
ACTTCGGTTGTCGAGAATGTGGTGGGATTGTATCATCCCTGGACTTTAAGTCCAAAAATGATCCAAAGACTTTCTGTCTTTGAATTGTGGATTGCAGGTTGTTACTGATGATGATGATGACGTACTGATCTAAAGAGCAGAGTATGATGATGACGCACTATGATGATGATGTTTCTGATCAAAAGATCAGAGTATGTTGATGATGTTTCTGATCGAAAGATCATAGTATGATGATGATATTTCTATGTTGATGATGTTTCTGATTGAAAGATCAGAGTATGATGATGATGTATCTGATCGAAAGATCAGAATGTGATGATGATTATGATCGACAGATCAGAATATGATGATGATGATGTTGCTGCTAATCAAAAGGGCAAAGTGTTGATGATGATATTGCTGATCGAGAGATCAAAGTACTGAAGATGTTGTTGCTGATCGAAAGGTCAAGGTGTTGAATATGTTGTTGCTGATTGAAAAGTCAAAATGCTGAAAATGTTGCTGATCGAAAGGACAAAATATTGAAGATGTTGTTGCTGATCAAAAAGTCAAAGTGCTGAAGATGTTGCTGATCGAAAGGTCAAAATGTTGAAGATGTTGTTGCTGATCGAACAGTCAAAGTGCTGAAGATGTTGCTGATCGAAAGGGTCCAAGTGCTGAAGATGTTGTTGCTAATTGAAAAAATCAAAATGCTGAAGATGTTGTTGCTAATCGAACCAGTCAAAGTGCTGAAGATGTTGCTGATCGAAAGGTCCAAGTGCTGAAGATGTCGCTGCAAATTGAAAGATCAAAATGCTGAAGATGTTGTTGATGATGAAGACTGAAGATTGAAGATGAAGACTACATGATGTTGAAAATCTTCCAATGATTTATAGATGTGTTACCCTGCTGATGTTGATGATGTCCGCTATCTCTACTCTTGTTGTTGTCGATGTAGAATACCCTTCTCGTTAAGGGGGAGTGTTGAAATATTGTAACTTCGAAGAATATTATTTATGTATCTTTTGTGGTCCCCGAGAGAACCACTTGTATTACATTGTACCCCGATGCTCCTAATGGGAAGAACTAATAAGAGTCATGAGGTAGTCCCCTCTAATTGTAAAGGTGGGTCATCAGGACCCCAATGTGGTTACTTGAGCCTACATGTGTAACTAGAGCCTACATGAGTTAACTTAAGCCGACATGTTAATTGAGTAAACTTTAAATAAACGGATGAATATAAATAGAGGTGTAGTGCTCCTCATTTGAGACACACACACTCACTTGGAATAGCGCACTTGTGGAGGAGAGGAGTTGTTGGAGAAGGAGGAGAATCAGGTTTTTGATCTCCTTGTTGGTTTTACCTTTTTCCTTTTTTGGGGCATCTATATTGAGGAAGCTTTTGCTGGGTTTTTCCCTTTAGGGTTTTCCTAGGATAAATCTGTGTTGTTCTTGTGATACTATTTCTTTCAGTGATCCTGTTTTATATGCTTTTATTATGAAAAATGAAATGATATACTGATGTCTTAGTTAAGCATATGAAAATTTAACAGTGGTGATGTTGATGATGATGATGATGATGATGATGATAGTGGTGGTGATGTCAATGATGATGATGATGATGATAATGATGGTGATGATGATGATGCTAATGATGATGACGATCAGGAGGATGATGATGTTGAGGATGATGGTGATGATGATCACAGGTCAATGATGATGACGATGATATAATAATGATGATGATGATGATGATGTCTTTGGAAGTAACACAACTCTTCAAAACAATGTGACCCTTTTCTAAAAACATGACTCTTCATTTAAAATCACTTTTTAATTATATATTTTTATTTAATTTTTTACTCCAACTAAAATATAACTAAAAGTTTAAATATTTCTTTGTTTCTTTTCAACAACAAGTTTTCTTTTTAACTTTCAATTAACATCTCTATTATTCCATGACTCTCGTGTGCTTTAACATATATTTTAATTATATGTTTAACATATAGAAAAACTGGGAAATCTTCAATCTTGAAGAGTATGGCATCCTCAATGGCAAAGTTTAGTTACTCGTTGCTTGATAATTCATATGCTAACATTCCAACCGAACTGGTCTTCTGCCACATCTATGACACATCTCAATACCACATTCACATCTCTATCCATGTCAATGCCATGCCAATGCCACGTTTTATTTCAATGCTGCATTGCCACGTTCACCAAAAGGTTATTGCCACATCTACCAAAAGGTTAGGGGGGCTAACTGGTCGTTCCGGGCTCCGGGCTGGTGAGCTTCTCGTGGAGTCCAAACACCCAAAGCTCCCATCGTAAACCTTTGCACTACGCGTCGATAAGAATTACTAAGCCCTGGAATTATAAACACATAATACCTCAACTACGTGACCAATGTGGGATAAATCCCAATTCTAAAAACAATCGCAACCATTGATCATCATGATCGGACGATCCACGATCCTTTAACCTTGAAAATATTCCTAGGCACATTTCTTAAAGTTTCTTACTATAGGGTTGGTTCCTTTGGGTTCGATCAACCATTAAACAGTCTCCTTACCATTTCCCTTTATCACCGATATTCCACGGGCCATGTATGGTTGTCGAAATAACCCGTTATTGTGCAGACACCTGAAAACACCATCTTATTCTGTAATATTATAGCCTATGAATCTGTGCATTCATAAACTCCTCAACTTGCATACTGTCATGATCTTTAAATGCCAAGCTTCAACCATAGCATCGACCTGACACTTCTAATTGCAGAGATATTCACCATTTCTGCTCCTCGATCACCTGTAAAAGCATAACAACTAAGCACGCCTTGTTTTCTCCCTTAAAGGTTGGTATTTCTTCTTGCTACTAGCATGAGTCTCATATCAAAAACTAGAGACACATCAAACCCAAAAACCAGCAGCATTTCACTTCTTTTTCTTGTGTGCAATTGCTTTTTCAGAACGGATATATGGCAATGTTGCTTGAACAAACTGCTCTGATGAATCCCCTTTCGCACTAGCTCTTGAAAGCATGTGAACAAACATACTACTCAATGGCATGTTGTGTGCTTCATCTATAAACCTCACCTTAGCAATATAAGAGAATTTATTTGGTTGTCGTTTCGTAAAAACATAGACATGGTTTGTACTCATTTTTTCTCAAGCAATCAGAACTTTCTCACTGCCATTGATAATAAAGTATCCACCGTGATCATATGGACACTCTCCAAGCTCTTGGAGATTCGTTTCTTTTATAGGGGATAATGTGCAATATGCATAACGCAATATTATTTGTACCTTCCCAATGAAAAATTTTGTAAGCTCTTGTTTTTTTGTCAGCTCTTCACAATCAAGGCCTCTCCTGAACACTTGTTTTGTGACATCAACATATAACGGAGTTGATCCTAACAGTTTCATCACTCTACTTGCTGATAATGGCATCTCTGTCATCACACAGTCATCTGCTTCACTATTGGTTTCTGGCATGCATTTTTGGTGTGCATATCTTTTGTGCTTTGTTGTCATCTATTAGTTACTCTAGCATGCATTTTTGTTGCTCTTATTCTCTGTCATCATCTATTTGCTTGCTGCTCTGTCATCTACTCTCATCACACTGCTTGTCATCATACCTGCTTGTTTCTCCATCACTTTGCTTGTTGCTTGTCATCATACCTGCTTGTTGCTCCATCACTTTGCTTGCTGCTTGTCATCATACCTGCTTGTTGCTCCATCACTTTGCTTGTTGCTCTGCTTAACATTGATACTTTCATCACTTCTAGAAAAGGAAAGGTCTAGCCAATATCCATTGGTTCTCAACCCTCTTATTCTTAAGGAAAGGTAATAAATGATTGCAAAGGAATTATTTGATAGCTAAGAAAGTGATTGATTCCCATACAAATGATTAAAGTACAATTTGAGTCCCATGACAAATGATAAGATCATTTTGGAGTACAAAGTCAAAATATTGATCTTGAACTCTTTATTTCTTAAGTTAGGCATATAGTTCTCTATGGACAAAGGGTGATATTAGAAGTGGAATAGGTCTAAGTCCTTCACTAAATATAAACCACCTAATGCCTACAAGTGGTTATATCTAGGGCCCATTTTTTATGGTTGTATAAATAATAGTTCATGGATAAAATAAATAATGCCTAGCCAAAATATTCGTAAAAAAAAGTAAAGTGCAATTTTCCAAATTAGAGGCAATTCATTATCACTATTATGGAAAAAATTAACACATAGTTTGATGGATTTTGGTAAATGAACATAATCGAGACAAATTTTGACAAATTACAATCTCTCTTGGCAAAATAACAAAATAATAGGAGCAGTGAATTAGTTGTCATAACATGGCTATACTCTTTTGTATTTGTAATTAACTATGTTACAATCCCTTTTTCAATAACTTGTGACTACACATATTAGTCACAATCACTCTATATTAAAGTTGGAAAAGATAAGTGAAATAGTGAGTCAAAATAGAAGATCGTATTTGTCAGAGATTGCACCTGTGGAAGTTGCCTTTGTTTTGACCTAACAAAAATTATTTACTTAGTCCTTATGACATACCCAAATGCCTCCCTTGGACATTGGGGCATAAAAAATAAAATGCCTTCTCTAATAATCCATTGTCATGCTAATTTCTACCTCTAACATCAATATAATTTCAAATTTGTATGCACATACAATCAACAAAAGAAATAACATGCATTTTTTAAATTCATTATTTTCCCATTATCAAACAATATGTTAACATGAGGATTCCATGTGAAGTTGATCATGGATACTTATTTTTTTCAAGTGAAGTCCGTTGATCTAGTTGTTGAGGAGTATTTTCACCACCCAACCATAGTAAACAATTATTGGTTCCACCCACAAGCTAGACCATGATGCCACCAAGGTAAAGGAAGCTTGTATAAGGATATACTCTCACTTAGCCCATTTCATTGCTCTCATCACAAGGCCAATATTAGCATTGCTAATCACTCCAAGAACTCACCCAACCATTAGTCTACCATGACACTCTCTTCTCTTTCACAACATAATTAGGATTATCTTCCCATTATTTGCTCCACAATCCCTTAGGGATTTTCTTCCCTTCGAGTGTAGGGAAAAAGAGTCCAAGGATGTTTAATTCCTACTTTGAATGACCTAGATGAGATCATTTGGATCGAAATGTCTAGCAGTAGCACTATCATGATTATAGAATTTAATGGTGGTTTATTCAGTTGTTGTGGACCTTCCAAACATGGTTCCTTAAAAAATATTATTTCTTAGTAGCAAGTCCCAACCTTCCCATAGGCTCTTCACATCTATATTTCCATGGGCTTCTCTCCTCATTTATAGGCATAACAACTATGGTTTCATACAATTTTGTCCATATAAAAGGAGAGGAAGAACATTCAAATGGGAGAATGGAGAATGCTCATGGGAGAGGGAATCTACCAATTCGAATGGAAATCATCCATGAATAAATGTGAATAATGGTTTCCTCCAAGAGTTGCATAAGACAAGTGTGCCCTTGCTAAGAATCATGGGGAAACCTCCAGAGGACTTCCCAAGACAAATATTAATGGGAAATAGCTATAAAGAAGCATGGGCAAGGAAATGTGTACTTCAAAGGACAAGCAATAAGCCATATCACTCATGCACCACATTTCCTATTTCCCTTTGATGGTACCATGATCTCTTGTTGCTTCGTAAGCAAACTTTTGTTAAATATTAAACTATTATGTAATTCCATTTTATTCATGATTTTACATAATATAATCATCCCATGGAAACATAAAAACTACACCATAATCACAGCCGGCCACAATGGGACTCATACATATTCACTAGTTCTTTAGAGCTCCACTTTCATTGCAAGAGCGACGGAGCATAACATTGTGTCGCAGTAGCGAAGTTTCATGTTCGTCGCAAAAGCGATAATAAATAACTCTCGTTGCAAGTGAAACAATAAATAACTTTCGTTTCAATAGCGACAAAATTAAACTACCGTCACAATAGCGACGAACGTCGGGATATTTTTCAAAATTTTCAACAAATTAAAACTGTTTTTCCACGAAAGCAATGATTTTAATTGTTTCATGGCAAACTTTCGTGGGAATTTGACCCATATGTAGGAGTGAAAAAATAGAGATGAATAACCCTCCAAAGGAAGGAGAATCTCTTATGTTGAAGAGAGTTTTCGTAAAATCAAAGAAGCAAGTACATGAACCAGCCCAAAGAAAACGTTTGATCAGAACAAGGTGTAAGTCACAAGGTAAGTGTTGTAAAATGGTTATTGATAGTGGTAGTAATATAATTTGGTTTCCACTAAGATGGTAGAGAAGCTGGGATTGAAGAGGATGAAGCATCCCACTCCCTACAAAGTGTCCTGGTTGCAGAAAGGACATCAGCTCTTGGTGAATGAGCAGTGTAATGTGGAATTCCATATTGGTACTTACAAATATGAAATATTATGTGACATAATGCATATGGATGTGTGCCATATATTCTTAGAGAGGCCATGGCAATATGACAGGAAGCGAATATTTATTCACTTCACACAATCAATATTACCAGAACACCTGGAATATTCGATAAGCCATTAATAGGACAAATATATATTGATAATTGGATAGATAAAAAGATGTTTTACAAGAATTAGTGTCGGGTATTTTATACCCTAAGTTGTAAGGGGGGTGACTTGTCAAGTCACAAATTTGGGGTCTAAAATGGGCCTTATAAAAAACTGTGCCATGGATGAGCTGGATTGAGTTGAATTTTTAAACCAATAGAATTTCAATGTCTTTGGTCAACCATTATGGTTGAGTTGGACACATAATGCTTATGTGTCATATTTTTATTTGATAATAGCTAACTCCATATCAACCTCACCTTGGTTAAGTTCTTGAAAAGATCACCTCGAAATAAGATAAATAAACTTTAACTAATAATAGCTAACTCCATATCAACCTCACCTTGGTTAAGTTCTTGAAAAGATCACCTCGAAATAAGATAAATAAACTTTAACTAATAAATATAGAATATTTTATTTGATCACTACTTCCAACTCCTCTAAAACATAACCTTCGCATTAATTAAAATTGTAGTGGAAGCATTTCGAAATACTAAAAACATTTATTAATCAATTTTTTTTTTAAACTAAATAATCTTTAATTTTAAATAGACTTATCTTGAAATGTTAAATAAAGGATATTTAGTATTTTTAATATTAAAAAAATAAATATATTTAATTATTACATCCAAAAAGAAATAAAACATTTAAATACTAACAAAATAAAAAATAAAAACTATTTTTAATGTTACTAAAATTATAATAAAATTTTATTTTACTTTTTTTCTCTCTTACCTACCTACCCATTAAACCACAATTTTTTTTATATTAATATAAAAAATAATATGAATAGACATAGTTTATTGTTTTTTATTTTATGTGATGTAATATTTTTTATATGAATTAATATAAAATTTACATTAAAAAGTAATAGTGATTTTTTTTAATATTATTATAATTATATTTTTCATTATAAATGAATATATTTGAGTTTTGCATTTATATAAAAAGTAGTGGTCTATTCATTTAAAAAATAATAATATAAAATTCAAAAGTTTCCTATCATTTATTATGTGTGCACAAGAATCTAAATATGTCATTAATATTTTAACCAATATCTTTTAACTCTACATTAACTCGATATAGTTGTCAACTACCATTAATGAGACGATTTAGGTTGACTTTCATTATATTTTCATTAGATTTAATCTGACATTGCATATTTGTAGTGTGATGTGGCTTTTTTTATTATTTTCCTTAGGAGGCCCATTTTAGACCCCAAATTTCCTCTAATGAATTACCCTAATTAACCTACTTAGTATTAAATGTTAATATTTATAACATTTATATTTGTTACATTGTCTTCCCCTTTAAGGGAAGTTTTGTCCTCAAAGCTTGTATCGACAACAATGTCTAAATTCCCTTGAACTATCGTCTCGGGATCCTTTCCTTTTTGTAATTGCGACACCTGATGAAATGAGACGATACAATTTATGGATTCCTGAGAATGGTCGCATCATATTTGTTGTGGTCCATCCCATATCTACTTTTATCGGAGCTCTGAGATCATTTTGTGGAACGGGTCATTTCAATTGTTGCTTAGCATGTTGGTCTTTTCGCTTGTCAACATAATACTTCTGTGAGAGCTTGTTTTGATCTTGTCATTGCTCAAAATGACGATTATAATTAGGATGTTTGTAAGGTGTATGTGTTGTTTGTTTTTTTCTCTTTTGGACTGCGGCGAGGACTGTCTTCACTTCCTCGATTTGATTTTTGGATGCATTTTCCTGGATTTGTGCTTCTTGGTTCTCCAGTAGATTGTTATGATTCTGAATCTTTTCGATTCTTTCATATTGTGACTTTTTTTTAATTTCTAATTTCTTGATTTGATTCTCTAGTTCTTGATTACGATTATTTAGACACTAGTTTTCTTCTTGCTTTTCCAGTATTCTTCCTTCGAGGTCTTCAACGGAGTGTTCCTTCTTGCTACTATTTTTCAATTTTTTTTATATTTGTAATCAGTGTTTTGTTATGATTTCATAGTTGATAAATCTCTTCAGTATTGCTTGATAACACCTTGTTGACTTTTGTCAGTTCTAACTTATTTGTCTTCTTACTGTCGTCATACTGCTACTAGAGTTTTTCTTTTTGTTGTTGATGATGACGTAACTCTATTTCTTGATTTTCTAACTTCATCCAGACTTGTGCCAATTCAACATCTTTTTCCATGATGAGCCTGTTTAGATGCTTTATTTCTTCTTCTAAAGCATTATCGCTTCCATATGGTGATTTGTTGTCATTTTTTGACTTTCTGATATGGTCTTATAGGTTTTGATTATGAATTTTTAAACATGATATTTCTTTATCCTGATCAGATAACATTTTCTTGTCATGTCTTATGGTTCGTTCTAGTTGTCGATCCACTCTTTCAACCATTTCTGCGTCTCAACCTCGGCTTGTATACTTTTATTGATCACCTTATATTACTCTAACTCGTCCATTATTGTTTGTAGTTGTGACTTCATTTCTGAATATGTAGGTGCCATTGTTTGCGACTATGTTTTTACTTCACTTTTCACTTCTTTTCTCCTAGAAGGGTAGATACAAAAGCCATAACAATTCTCAATATGTCTCTTTTAATATCTTCTTTGATTCTTTTTCCTTCTTGTATAAAGTAATAATTGTAAATAACACAATTATTAAATAATAATTATAGTAATAATAATTATTATTATTATTATTATTATTAATTACTATTATTATTAAAAATTTAATAATAACAAATATAATATATTACCAATTATTATTTAAAAATAATAATATAGTATTTTTTTTTGTGAAGTGGGTCGAAAGGTTTTTTTGAAAAATATATAACAATAATAAATTTTATTATTACTAATAGTATTATTGATATATATTTTTTAATGAATGGGGTGGCAATTAGGGTTTAAACCCTAGAATTAAAAAACCACTTATTAAAACAAAACGAGAAACCACTTGTTGTTTTACTCTTTCTTTTTTTTACTTCTTTTTTTTACCTTCTTTTTTTTTACCTTCCTTTTTATGGCAATCTTCCTTCTTCTTCTCTCTTCTTTTTCTACTTCTTCCTTTTTATTTTTTCTTTTGACTTTCTTTTCTTTTTTTACTTGGTCGAAGACCATAAATTTAGTGGCTCCCTAGGATTATGATTGAAAATCATGATACCGCCAAAGGCTTGGATCATAAACTAGCTCTGATACCAAATGAAGCGAATTTATTCACTTCACATAATCAATATTACCAGAACACCTAGAATATTTGATAAGTCATTAATAGGACAAATATATATTGATAATTAGATAGATAGAAAGATGTTTTACAAGAATTAGTGTCGGGTATTTTATACCCTAAGTGGTAAGGGGGGTGACTTTTCAAGTCGCCTCTTGAGTAATTAATTAATTACCGTAATTAACCTACTTAGTATTAAATGTTAATATTTATAACATTTATATTTGTTACAGTGTGCCATATACTCTTACGGAGGCCATGGAATATGACAGGAAAGCTATTCATGATGGGAGGAAAAATACTTATTCTCTGGAGAAAGATGGGAAGAGGCATACTTTGTCACCTATTATCACCTGCCTTGTAGTTGCCTGCTTAAGGTGGATCCAGAATGGATGGTAGAGGGGCAAGCAACTAAGGGATGGAACCACGACTGCCCAGACTCCCAAATGGATGGTTGTTACGCCAATCAAGGCAGCCTTCACTTTAGGTTATCCTAGTCCAGGACAACAATGGGGGAGACCTGGATTTGCTCCCGACAGGAGAGATCGAACCTAGACACCAGAAGAAGATCAGATGGGGCTTCCGGGTACTTAAGGTGCAAAGTGAATGGGAACCCTAGCTCTAGGGTTTAGGTACTAGCAATTGTCTTGGGAAACATAACTATGACAAGGCAAGCACGAATATAGTTGGGACTATCCAATACCTAGAAATCAGACTCAGTAAAAGGTGTTTGAGCTATCCATGAATGTTGGTAAATGGCAAAGGCTAAGAGCCTAAGGGCAGTGCTAGCTTGGAAATCAGTGCTTTGTATGCATTGGGCAATGGAGTTAGGAGTAAGACAACGTTTCAGGAAACCCACTTGGGAAACACCTTGATCTATGAAACCAGAAAGCAATTGGTCCAGAAAAAACCAAGGTACAGGAAACCCAGCTTAGTAGATAGATAGCGCTAGGGCCTAGAAAGACAAATCTAAAGATTTAGGGGGTACCGGAAGGCTGATGGCTCAACATTGAGGATGAGAAGAGATTAGGGAGACTTGATCTACAAGCCCAAATCAGGAAAACCGAAGGAAAATCAGATCTAGAAAAGTCAAAATCTGATGATGGGGCTAGGAGGCTAAAAACTAATTTTTTTAGATCTAGGGCAAACCAGGATGAATTAGCACAACGTTGAGGGTGTTCTGGGATGCTTGGGACCCGATCTATCAGCCTATCATGTCAGATTTCAGAAAAACCTACTTCCAGAAAAGGCCAATTTTCAGTGAGGGCGCTAGGGCAGTTTCAGTCTATTTTTTCAAATCCCGGTCAAACTGTTGAGCCTCTTGACAGTGTTGGGGTTGATTTGGACTGCTCAAGACCCGATCTATCCATCTGTGAAGTCAAAAATCAGAAAAAACTCAAAACCCTAGCAGGTCAATTTTTTCAGTGGGGGGTTATGCAGTTTTCTGCTAAAAAATCAGATCTAGGTCAATCTATGAGGAATTTGACCAGCATTCCAGTTGATTTAGTTAGGGGGATGCCCAATCTATGAAACCCAAAAATGGTTTGGTAAAAGATCAGACTGTTCCCCGATTATTTGATTTTTTAGGTTTTTATGGTTTATGAGTTTTTCAGAAAAATAGTTAAATTTCAGCAAGGTAAAATGGAATAAGATCAGAAAAGAAGAAATTACTTGTGGATCTTACCTAGATAATCTTGTAGAAATCTGTAACAATGACGATCCTAGCTATCCCGATTAATCCTGGAAGATCCCTGTGATTTCTATGGCATATGCAAGCTCCACCAAGCCATCAAAGCGCCCCCTACCCTGCATGAGCAAACGTCAACCATATCAGATTTGCACATACAAAATAAAGAAATTGAATGCTACAAGATAGTAAAATGAATTAATCATCGATCGCAATGAAACTAATGAAAACCCCATGATCCAAGACAAAGAGAACCAAGCGAGTTGAGGTCCCCCTAGAAAAACGCTCCAGCCAAAACGCCCTCCTGTAGACAAAACAGTGATAGCCACGAAAAAAAAATAGATCTCACGATAATTTCCATGATGCTAGTAAGCTGAAGACAAGCTAATCACCATTTGAGCACATCAGATGCAAAGCAAATCTAGAAAAACTTCCATAGAAAAAGTCTTTATATTATTCAGATCCAAGAGCCAAAGACCCCTTACAAATGAGAAGCTCTCTCCTTTAAATAGAAATGAGAGAACCTCAATCATAACCAAATCCTAACCACTTTCAAAATGAGTGGCTAAGATTAAAAGATACAATGTTCTAATCAATGGTTGAGATGAGCTCAACATACAATACATGGATCAATATAATTATAATTTACCAAAGTGGACTTAAACCACCCAAATAAAGGTAACCCACTCAACAAGAAATAAATGAAAGCACATGGTGGGTCCAAGGATTTTTTTACTAACTCCATTTGGGTGTCCCCATGGCACAATAAATAATATAACAATTTAATTCTTTGACTTTTGTGCCTCCTTGAGGACATCATGAGCTTCCCAAAAAGAGCTCCAGAAAATAATATAAAAATGCCCAAAAATAGATGTGGGCCCAATCAGGAGCTGCAACTGATGGAGAAGGTGTGGAGGACATCACTCTCATCATCATGACTCATCCCATGTCATTTCCTTGCCTCAGTAGCCCAAATCGATTTCTTCAATAGACATTTAATCATTTTTTAATTTGCCTCGGGAAACGTGATTCTACAAAAACGGCCTCCTAGGGTGCATCCGTTGTCAAACTGAGCCCACTAGGCTCTTTGGGATGGGGGTACAATGGTATAAACAAGTGGTTGCACACCCCTATGCCCCTACAACTCCCTAGGAGATCCAACTAAAACATTTCCCTGCTCAAAAATATCAATCTGTGAAGAAAAACTGCATCAGAAAGGCATAGTGAGCCTGATCACATCTGTAAGTGCCCGAAACTGAAAATAAACTGTATCAATGGACTCAAAGAGTCCCAATCCATACTCATACCCCTCATAGGTCTCTATCTGATCATCAATCATATCCAATAAACAATATAACCATCTGTGAATAATCAGATACCAATAATAACTCAAAATAGATCAATCTGTTGCAAGTGTTAAGAGTTTAAACCATGCTCTACAACTCATTCACGTAACAAAATCAACAAGTAGCATTCATTTCATTAGTGGTACATCAACAAATACTTATAAATATCAGGCTTTATTTATTATTACTTAGACTCAAACTTTTGAAGACTATACTCACTTCATAGCTGTAGTAATTTTGCTAGTGAAGGGTGAAAGGTGGAAATGACAAGGCTAAGGCAAAGGATGACCTCCTACTCAACATCATGACACTTTGGACAAGGAAAGGGAGAACTCACTATAACCAATATTGGACAAACAACAACACAAGGAATGGCATTGCCTCACAAATGGATGAGTTGTTTAGAGAGTGCTTATGCAACTTAGGCATCATGTCTACATCAATCTTGATCCAATTTCATTAGGATCACATTTTATTTTGTGGCATTTTTGGCCTATATGAACCCTTTAGGACTTCACCAGTGCTCAAAAGCACAGCTAATCGCAGCTTTCATCCGGGCCATATTTATTTTTAACAAGGTCAGCAATTCTTTGATATAACATTTTTCAACCATTACTTTTTGGACCTTTTCTTATACTCTTCAAAGAGTATTTTAGCATTTCATTGCTCTTGCCCTTTTTACATATGTTAAGAAACACAGTTTTACAATTTTCATTTTCCATGGGCGCATATTTAATATTTCAATAAAAGTAGTACATGAGCTTTCAGTTTTAGCCAACAACATTTCAAGTGACTAGGGGGAATTCTGCACAGTGCCAAACATCGGGACAACCGGCCAGCATGATTTAGGCATACTATCCAACTTACCAAAGGCAAGTTTTGTCACCAACTCAGTGTCGAGACACAATGTAAACAGGGAGGCTTGTCCAACAAAGGTTCTAGCAGGGAAAAAGGTCCTCCATGCCACAAGTCAAGAAGTCAGTCGGGTTGAAAATTAAACTAGAAGGTAATGGATGGATGAAGACAATGAAATGATGGAGCCAATCACTAGCAAGCCAAAACAATGGTGGGAATGACTACCTCTATTCTCCCTAAGAAGGGTAAAACCAATGAGTATAGATCAAGAACTTCAAAGCCAGATTAAGGACATCAATACATAGTATAATATACAATTAAGTCCATATAAATATGACCGCTAGATCATAATACCACAAGTCAATATATGTCACAAGAATCAATATAAGAGCAATAATAACCATAACACCATATAAAATACTGAGTCATATCCATGCAATATAATCCATCTGAAACACCATATATCCAACGAGAAAGTACTGATATAACATTGGGCATCCACTACTGCTCTGAAATAACATAAATGGCTATATCGGTCCTCAAATCTGAGTGTCCTGAGACTCAGTCCTGTCATGGGAGAGTACAATAGTCCACTAACACAAAAATGATCCATCAGAAATGCTCATCTCAGCATCTCATATGTGATAGATCTGGCTGAAAAATGTGTTGTGTCTAAAAAATAGAATATGGTATCCCGGCTACTATATATGTGATAACATCACCCTTGGAAGATGAAGCAATTCAGGAAGGTTCAGGGACAAACATTTTGCTAATGTCTGGAAAAGAACTGTTGCAAGAAGTTCAAAAAGAGGAGGATCTACATTTTTCCCTTGTTGGTAAGCCAAAGGTAATTTTAACTTCTACAAATTTAGATGATTTTCTTGTTGAAGTTAAAACTTTGCTTGATGAGTGTGATGACATTATTGTGGATGAGTTACCAAATACTTTACCCCTTGTAAAAAGTATTAGTAATCACATTGACTTAATACCTGGTCAAGGTTTACCTAATAAAGCAGCATACATATTATCTCCTCAAGAGAATGAAGAAATCAAATAGAAGGTACAGGAGCTGTTGGAGAAAGGATTGGTAAAAGAAATTTTGAGTCCTTGTGCAGTACCCTCTGTACTTAGTCCAAAGAAATATAGTGGGTGGAAGATGTGCACTGACTCCAGGGCAATCAACAAGATCACTATTAGGTATAGATTCCCTTTACCCATAATTGATGATATGATGGACTAATTAAGTGGTTCAACATATTTTTCCAAAATGGATTTGAAAAGTGGATATCATTAGATTAGGATAAGGGAAGGGGATGAATGGAAAACAACATTTAAAACTAATGGTGGATTGTATGAATGGTTAATGATGCCATTTGGGATTAATAATGCAACTAGTACCTTCGTGAGGTTGATGAATGAGGTTTTAAAGGAATTTACTGGGAAGTTTGTGATAGTGTATCTAGATGACATTTTGATTTTTAGTCAGAATATAAAGGAACATTTAAGGCACCTTAAGTTGGTGTTGAGGACTTTGCAGAAAGAGAAGTTGTTGATAAATTTGAAGAAATGTAGTTTCCTGAAGAAAGAGTTAGTTTACTTGGGATTTGTATTTTCAGAAGGACTAAAGATGGATCCTGACAAGGTACAAGCAATTTTAAATTGGCCAGTTCCAAAGAATGCTTGTGAGGTAAGGAGTTTCCATGGACTTGCTAGTTTCTATAGGAAGCTCATTAAGAGTTTTAGTAATATTTGTGCACCTTTGATAGATACATTTAAAGGAAGTAAACAACCTTTCAAATGGACTGAAGCAGCTGATAGAAATTTTAAGTTGTTGAAGAAAAAGATAACTGAAAAGCCTATTTTGGCTTTACCCAGTTTTGACAAAGTGTTTCAAGTTGAAACAGATGCTAGTGGAACAGTAGTGGGAGCAGTTTCGAGTCAAGAGCAGAGGCTAGTGGCATACTTCAATGAAAAATTGAATGAAGCGAAACAAAAATTCTCTTCATATGAAAAGGAATTGTATGTTGTTATGTAGGCTCTTAAGAAGTGGAGACATTATTTGATGCCTAAGGAATTTGTGTTGTATTATGACAATCATGCTTTACAGTTCATAAACAGTCAGCCTAAATTAAACCAGAGACATGTTAAATGGGTAGAATTTTTGCAGAACTTTACCTTTGTTATCAAACATACAAGTGGTAAGTCTAATAAAGTTGTTGATGATTTGAGCATGATAAATCTGGTATTACAAGAAGTTAAGGTCAGTACTTTGGGATTTGAAAACTTGATTGATATGTATAAGGAAGATTAAGATTTCAAAGATACATATGCAACCATTGAAAATCTAGCTACTCGTAATAGAAGCCAGTGGTTAAATTATATGTTGCAGGAAGGTTTACTATTCAAGGATAGTAAATTGTGTATTCCAAGATGTTCAATGAGAGAGAATTTAATTCAAGAAAAGCATAGTGGAGGTCTATCAGGAAATTGTGGACAAGACAATACTTTTGCTCTGGTGAGTAATTTTTATTTTTTGCCAAAGATGTAGCATGATGTGAAGAAATTTGTTGAAACATGCAGAATCTGTCAACATGCAAAGGGAAGAAGTCAGAACACAGGATTGTATCAACCCTTTCCTATTCCAGCTAGGCCTTGGGATTCCATACACATGGATTTTGTTTTGGGCTTACCTAGAACTCAAAGAGGTCATGATTCAATTTATGTTGTAGTAGATATATTTTCCAAAATGGCTCATTTTATTGATTGTAAGAAGACTAATGATGCAACCAATATTGATAATCTATTCTTTTCTGAAATTGTAAAGTTGCATGGGTTGCCTTTGATTATTGTGTCTGACAGAGATACAAAGTTTGTTGGTCATTTCTGGAGAACTCTATGGAAGAAATTGGGGACTAATCTTAGTTTTAGTTTTGCTTATCATACTCAGAGTGATGGCTAGACTGAAGTGGTAAACAGGATCTTAGGAAACATAATGAGAAGTCTCGTGTATGCAAATCCAAAACAGTGGGACTTGGCTCTTGCTTAGGTTGAGTTCGCATACAATGATTCACCCAACAGAAGTACATGTATGAGTTCTTTTCAATTTGTCTATGGGATGCATCCAAGAGGTGTATATGAACTTAGAGATTTGGTAAAAATAGAAAAGAAGAAGTGCAGAGGGTGAGGAATTTGCAATTAGCATGCATGAGCTACAGGAGAATATCAAGAAGAGATTCCAGGAAAGTGCAGAAAAATATAAACAAATAGCAGATTTGAAGAGAAGAGAAGTAAACTTTAAGGTTGGAAATTAAATGATGGCATATCTTAGAAAGGAAAGGTTCCCTAAAGGAACTTACAATAAATTGAAGCTTAAAAAGATTGGACCTTGTAAAGTTATAAGGAAGTTTTTTACAAATGCTTATGAGATTGAACTTGCTTTTGACCTTCAGATTTCACCAATTTTAATGTTTCAGATTTGTATTCTTTTAGAGATGCAGGTATCCACACATATGTTATAACTTCATATGCAGATGATTCATCTATCGATTGGAAAGGAAAACTTCCACAGAAATAACAACCTCATACTAAAGCCATCCTTGACAAAAGATATATAAGGGAGACCAGGAACAAAACCTTCTTTCAGTACTTAGTCAAATGGAGGAATCATCCTACTGAAGATGTAGCCTGGATGACAGATCAAGATATTTCCAAATACAATGTCCACCCTTAAGATCTATTCAATAATTATTTTCTTCACCACGAGTATGATGCAGGAGAATCCAGCTCGGATTTCTTTGGTTGATGAGTTAGCCTTCCATGTAATCAATTCTAAGGATTGATTTCGATGTTAGTGGATAGGATTAGTTTTAATTTGTATTAAGTGGCAATCTACCATTATTCTCCTTGAACCCTGCGAGGAATTCTTCAATGATAGATATTTGTTGATAGGATTTCTTTTATTATGTGTCTAGATCCAAGCTATTCGGATGTGACAGGTTTGTTGAGTGTTATAAGAAGAATTGAATCTAGCAGGTAGGATATGATAGCAAAGAGATTGAGGAGTGAAGAGTGCAAAGTCTGTGTGAAATTTCACTTCCGGTCCAATTGAATGAAGAACAAAGTTTAATCTGCAAGTTATTGAGTGTTTATACCTTCGTTTCAATCTCCAGAAGTATTGGTTTGAATTATCTGTGTGTGTGTGTATAAGCATGCTTGATAAATAAACTCCAATTTCGTAGATCGAAGACAACAAGCTTCGAGTTGCAGAGCGAATTGATCCTTTCAGTGATCAATTCATTGAAGCTTACATAATTTTTAAAGTACGTGTATCTTCAATAGATCAACGTATGAGATCGACAGATCAACAACTGAGATTAATTTTGTTGAATGAAATAACGCCTGAGATAAGCACTGAGAGCTATAAGTGATCATGGATAAAGCTTTTTTTTATCAATGATGGAGATTGATCTTGGATAAGATCGACAGCGGTAGAGTATTCCGCTGGGTGAAAGTGACAGGAGGTTAACACAATTGTTGTACGTGGAATTTTTATAAAATTTGCTTTACCGAATTTGAAGTCCATCGTTGATTTGGTGGGGACGCAGATCAGACGATCCACAAGGATTCTGTTGATTTAACAAGCGATTTAGTTAACATTTTGAATGCATTCAGAATTTCGTTATTAAACGGAATTTGTTAAGTGTTTGAGATCTGGCGAGCAGCGTGGACGACATATCAGCTCTGTTTAGTTGTTGATTGGATCGGGAAAATCGTGTTGACAAGACCTGTTACTCTTACCTGGCATCATTTCAATAGCAGCTGATAAAACCAAGGGGTCGTATCCTCCTTCTAGTAGTTGCTAGAAAATAGGGTGTAGCACCATCCTTGTCTATAGTATCAGGCAAAAACTATTTGTGAAATACAATTTTGCAGTAATAGGAAGTATTGGTGGTTTACCCAATTGGGCTTCCACGATAAATTTGTGTTTTATGTGTTTTTATTGATCATGTGTGTTGATGAATAAATTAAAAGTGGTTTAGATTGTTAAAATTTATCAATACTGATTCCCCCCCCCCCCCACCCGGCTCAGTATTGTCCAATATTACAACAATTAGTATCAGAGCAGGATCCTTCACTACAAGTTAATCACTAGAAGGAAGATCCCATTTGAAAAACACTTTGGATAAACAAGGATTAACCACCAACAAACCTCATTTATTTACTGGAGATAATTATGCATACTAGAGTGTAAGAATGAAGTGCCATTTAATGGCTCTTGGATACAAAGTTTGGAGGACTGTTGAAACAGAATATAAAGTACTCGATGACGTACGTATAAACGAAGGAAAACTAAGCCTATATGAGGCTATTGCAAAAGATCTGAATGCAATTTTGAGTGGGTTAACATAATCAATACTTGTAAAAGTCATGCAACGCAAAACATCCAAACTTGCCTGGGAAAAACTAAAATGTGTCTATGAAGGAGCACCCAAAGTCAAGGAATCCAAACTCCAGACCTACAAAGGATGGTTTGAAAACCTAAAAATGAAAGAGGAAGAAAATATTGCAGAATATCTTCTAAAAGTAGATGAAATTGTTGATGCCATTAGAATCATTGGAGGAGAAATTAAAGAGAAAGACGTAGGCGACAAGGTAGTCCAATGAGATATGACTCAAAGGTATCCTCTCTAGAATAACGAGATGATCTTAAGCTTATGACAGTAGATGAACTACATGGGATATTCACTGCCTATGAGATGAGAACAGGACAAAATGGATCATCAAAGAAGGAAGCAACTTTTAAAGTCATATCCAAGATCCAATCTGAGGACCTAGATGATGAGGAAGCTCTCTTCATCAAGTAATTTGAGAGAGGCACTGGCGAGTACAAAGGGAAGCTACCCTTGAAATGTTTTAACTGTGGAAGTATTGGACATTTTGCCAAAAAGTGTCCTTACCCAAAATAAGAGGATAGTGATGATGAAGAACCTTGTTGTCATAAGAAAGATCAAAATAATAAGAACATATAGAAGAAGAAGTTTCAGAAAAATAAGAAAAACCTCTACTCCAAAGAAGATAGTGAAAATGATGAAATAAGTGAAGATGTTGAAGTCTTATTCATGGGTTTCGAAAGAAAAATTCCCGAAGAAGAAATAGAAGATGTGGTAGATCTTGAAGTAGAACTTATAAATGCTCATGAAGAATTAGAGAAGTATAGAAGGATGTGCAAAAAATAAAAAACTGACATGGTAGAATTTGAAGAGAAAAACAAAGATGCAGAAAGAATGATTGTTGACTTAAAAAATAAGGTCCTAGAGGTCGAAAGGGCTGAAAACAATCTAGAAAAGCAGCTCAAAAGGAGAATACATGAATCTGAAAGGCTTGAACAAGACATTATGCACCTTAGAAAGAAACTAGAGGAAGAATCAATCAAAACAAGGTTTGAAAAGGGTTCAAGAACTTTAGATGAAATCCTAAGGGTTCAAAGACCATCAAGCGACAAATCTGGATTAGGGTTTGACAGAGAAAAACCAAGATATTCTTCCTGCACAAATCAAGATGGAAATAAAAGAAGGTATGTTGTTGTACTCATGAGCCAAATTAAAAGAGAAGAAAGTAAGAAATATGTTTCTCCCTTACAAAGAACAGATATGATGCCTAAAAGACCAGTGGCAAGTAAACATCAACAACTCTTTTTAGGAAATTGTTACACCTATAACAATTTTGGACATGTGGCTAGAAATTGTAATCTAAAGACTTATGTGAAGAAAGGGATTACATTACATACTTATGTCTATAAGGAAAATATTACCAGAAACAATCCAAAAGGAAGAAACTACAATTCTTTTGCTCCTCTACAGAGTTATAGTACAGAATGCTACAAATGTGGTAATCAGGGACACATTCTAGAAAGTGTAAACTAGTAATTCCTATGGATGAAACCTCAAAATCTCATGGCATAGAAAAAGGTGTAGCTTGGAAAAAGAAGGATGATGTGGAATGTTCATTAGTTCTATGTGCTACAGAAAAACAAAATCTATTGCATATGGATAGTGGATGCTCAAAACACGTGACAGGTGACCCAACTAAGTTCCTAAGCCTAAAAAGCAAGCAAAATGGAAAAGTCGCCTTTGGAGATAATCTATCCTCTAAAATAATCGGGAAGGGTACAGTGGTTATTAGAGACAAGATGAAAGCTGAAAATGTTCTGCTTTTAGAAAAATTAAAATATAATCTTTTGAGTGTGAGCCAAACATGTGATCAAGGACACATATGTATATTTTATTCCAATAAGTGTGAAATAAGAAGAAAAGATTCAGGAAAACTTGTTGGAACTGTTGTGAGAACTCCAAGCAATGTGTATATTCTAGAAAATGAAGAACAATGTTATATGAGCCAAATTGATGAAAGTTTGCTATGGCATAGAAGGATGGGGCAACTGAACTTTAACAATCTTATAAAAATTAGTCAGAAGGGAGCTGCAATAAATCTTCCAAACATTATAAAACCACCAAATCATGTTTGTAGACATTGTCTTCATGGGAAACAAACAAGAACAAGCTTCAAGGTGAAAGAACATACAACATCCTCCCAACCATTAGAATTAATTCGCACTGATCTTTGTGGACCAAGAAGGAATACAAGTCTTCAAGGTGAATATTAATTTATGTTATTAATCGATGACTATACACGGATGACTTGGGTGACTTTTCTTAAAGAAAAATTAGAAGCCTTTATGAAATTCAAAGCCTTCAAAGCCCTTGTTGAAAATGAAAGAAATCACAAAATTAAATGTCTAAGATCATAAAATGGTGGAGAAATCACCTCAAATGAGTTCAATGAGTTTTGTGAAAATCTTGGAATCAAGAGACAATTCTCAGCAGCAAAAAGTCCTCAACAAAATGGAGTTGCTGAGAGAAAGAATAGGACAGTCTAAGAAGCAGCTAGAACTATACTTAATGAAGCAAAAATTTCTGATGGGTATTGGAGAGAAACAATATATGCAATTGTCTATGTACAAAACAGAGGACATCTCATAGTGAATAGTGACAAAACTCCTTATGAGTTATGGTTTGGAATACTGACTTTAGTAAAATATTTTAGAGCTTTTGGAAGTAAATGCTACATAAAAAGAGATGATGATAATATAGAAAAGTTTAACTCTAGAATCGATGAAGGCATATTTCTTGGATATTCTTCCACCAAAAGGCATACATATGTTATAATATAAGGTCACAAAAGATCATAGAAAGTGAAAATGTAATTGTTGATGATACTAAACCAAGAAGAATACAAATTCAAAGAAGTGTGGATGATGAAGAAATTGATGATGAAGAAATGGATGATAAAGGTAAGGAGGGAAGTACACAAAAGGTAGAAAATTCTAAAGAAGAAGAAGAAGAAAAGGTAGAGGAAGAAGAGTCACATGAAAATGAGAATGAAGATTCCCCAAGATCAAACACAAAAACATCATCTAGGTGGGTCCATAAAAATCATCCTAAAATCCAAATAATTGGTGACAAAGAATCAGGAGTTAAGGCAAGAAAAAATTTATTTGATGAAGAACAAGCATTACTTTCGATAGTAGAACCCAGAACATTTAAAGAAGCTTGCAAAAGTGATGATTGGATCATTGCCATGAATGATGAAATTCATTAAATAGAAAATAACCAAACTTGGGAACTTGTCCCAAGAACTACAAATATGAACGTTATTGGAACCAAATGGATATTTAAAAACAAGTTCAATGAGCATGGTCATGTGACAAGAAACAAGGATAGGTTAGTATGTAAAGGATATGCTTAAGTAGAAGGCGTTGAATTTGAAGAAACTTTTGCACTTGTGGCAAGACTCAAAGCCATTAGGATGTTTTTATTTTGCATGCTACAAAAACTTTAAAGTATATCAAATGAATGTAAAATCTGCATTCCTTAATGGAGAACTTGAAGAAGAAGTCTATATTGAGCAGCTTGAAGGCTTTATCTTGTCAGAAAACACAAATTATGTGTGCAAACTTAAGAAAGTGCTCTATGGCCTTAAACAAGCTCCAAGGGCATGGTTCCCTAGACTTGAAAAATATTTAAAACAACAAGGATATAAAAGAGGGGCCACTAACAGTAATTTGTACATAAATTTTGAAAATGAAAATATGATCATTATGGTAGTATATGTAGATAATATCATATTTGGAAGTGATCTAAAACTTTTGAGTGTGAACTTTGCATCAGAAATTAAAAAAGAATTTGAAATGTTAATGTTAGGAGAACTAACATTCTTTGTAGGTTTACAAGTATCTCAATTAGAAAAAAGGGATTTTCATTTCTCAAACTAAGTATATCAAAGAAATGTTGAAAAAATTCAAAATGGAAGAATCCAAACCTGTTAGTACTCCTATGGTCATTGGTTGTAGATTAAGCAAGAGTGATGAATCCTCAGAAGTGGATCATACTATGTATAGGTCAATGATTGGTAGTTTATTATATGTAACAACTACTAGACCAGATGTAATGTAGGCTATAGTGTTGGTTTCTATATTCCAATCAGCCCCAAAAGAAACACATGTGGCTGCAGTAAAAAGAATTCTTCGATATTTAAAAGGTACTATGAATTATGGATTATGGTATCCAAAAAGTAATAACTTCACTCTAAAGGCATTTACTGATGCGGATTCAGCAGGAAGTGTTGATGATTGAAAAAGTACTAGTAGAACAACATTCTTCTTGGGAAATTGTTTGGTATCATGGTTCAGCAAGAAACAATCATCCATTTCACTCTCCACAGTAGAAGCCGAATAGATTTTTGTTGCATCATGTTGCACTCAAGTCATTTGGATGAAGAAGGCAATAGAAGACTTACTTGTGAAGTATGAGCACCCAATAGTAATAAATTGTGACAATACCAATGCCATAAGTATGTCCAAAAGTCTTGTCTTGCACTCCAAGACAAAGAACATACCAATAAAATATCACTTCCCAAGAGAAAAAGTATCCCAGAAAATTGTCAAACTAGAGTATGTTGACACAAAAGAACAGATTGTTGACATATTGTCGATATCTTTACCAAACCACTACCCAAGGAAGCTTTTGAGCATCTTAGACGAAAGTTGGGAGTAATCTCCTTACAATAGTTGTAGGAGAAGAAGCATAATCTCAAGGGGAGATATGTTGACAGGGGGAGCTGTCAGAAGGAAGCCTTTGTCATTGTCATCAAAGGGGGAGAAAGTTGGCCAAGAGAAAATGTTGCCATTAATGCCAAAGGGGGAGAATGTTGAAAATAGTTGTCAACTGATGTCAAAATAGTTCAACAATGACAAAAGAATAACTAGTAAACATGATGACAAGGCGAACTTAGTGAAAGACAAAGGAACTCCAAAATCGGATTGTAGATCGATGACAGGGTTGACGACAAGGGGAAGATCTGCAAAGGAAGTAGTGGAAGATAGCATTCCAAAGCGTCGATGTTATCTGGGCATCCCAGATCATTCTAGAGACAGATATCAATGGTCTATAATAAGACCCGCAAAATAGATATGCATGGAAAATAACATCCCCAAAGACTAGAATGAAGTGAAGAATTGGACAACCCAGATCAGTCGAGAAAAATTATGGAATCCATTTTTTAGAATATCGACGGTGGTGAATGATTTCCGCACAAGAAAAGTGAAGATCCGCATTTGATCGTAGATCGATGGTGGTGAATGATTTGTGCACAAGAAAAGTGAAGATCTGCATTTGATCATTGATCGACGGTCGGGAGTGAACCTGCAAGGAAATCAACAGTCCAAAAAATGTGAAAACAATGTTGTGGAAGTCCAAAGTGGGAAAGTGTGGTTCCGAAATACGCAATCCGAAGATCGATGGTCAAGAAAGCATTCGCAAGAAATCGACAGCTCAGAGAGTTACAAAAAATGATTTGCGGAAAGAGATTAGCAGAAGCCCAATTCAAAAATATTAGAAGGAACATCCGCAATCTGCAAGATCGACGGTTAGGAAAGACTCCGTAAAGAGATCGATGACGAGGAAGAAAAATTGTGGAAAGGGAACTGCGGAAGTAGTTTGAACAAAATCGGAAAACCTGCAATGCACATCTGATCTCAGATCAACGGTCAGGGAAGAGTCTGAAAGAAATCAATGGTGTGGAAAGTACCTTATAGAAAGGTAGTTGCGAAAAGGAAATTGTGGAATGAATTTTTGACAAAAGTCAAAATGCGTGACCACAATCCGCAACCCACAATTGCGGAAAGGTCGTTGTGGAAAGGCAATTACTGAAGGATTTTGGTTACTAGAATATAATTGCGGAAAAATGAGTGCAGAAAGATAAATGTGGAAAGATTTGTTACAGAAAGGATGTTGTGGAAAGGAAACTATGGAAGGTCACAAATGATAAATCAAACAGAGTTAAAAATTATGAATAGAGAAGTAATTCAGAATTAGTTTATTTGTGTGTGAAGAGTCGCGATGAAAATAGGTGACTGCTGAATGAAGAGATATGTTTGAGGGTATATAAACAAAGTTTTAAACCTTAGAATAAGTGTCTCTATGCATTCAATTGATAGATCAATTGAAGAATAGTCAGAGACCAAATTATCATATGAGGGAGGTTGGGAGGCGCTAGGGAAAGCAACAGGTTTGATAGGGGGTCGTAGCCTCCTTCCAGTGGTAGCTGGTAAATAGGGTGTCATATCATCCTTTCAGTAGCAACTGATAAAACCAGGGGGTTGTAGCCTCCTTCTAGTAGTTGCTGGTAAATAGGTTGTAGAACCATCTTTGTCTATAGTAGAAGGAAAAAACTATTTGTAAAATACAATTTTGTAGTAATAGGAAGTATTGGTGGTTTACCTAATTGGGATTCCATGATAAGTTTGTGTTCTGTATGTTTTTGTTGATCATGTGTGTTAATGAATAAATTAAAAGTGGTTTAGATTATTAAAAGTTATCAATACTGATTCACCCCCCCTCTCAGTGTTTTCCAATATTTCAACATGTGTTACAGCATGCAAGACTACAACAAAGTGGCCAAAAAAACAACAAACAACACTACCTATAAATAAAAATGACGCACTAACCTATGGGGTATAAGTGCAAGCAAAATCCTAGCTACAAGATAGAATCACCTCACAAATCGTATCCTCTACTAGGTGATGAAATCCCTATCAAATAATACAAAATGGAAGAACAATAGGCTAAGAGAATCCCACTACCGAAAGGGACCTCGAGTACAAGAGCCCTAGATAGACTGGAAACTAGGCTACCTCATTCATGACACATCCGTAGTGGTTTCTTGGCAGAGTCAGCCCTTTGTTCCTTGACATGATATGGTCCTAGACATAATGAAGAGGACTATGAACGGTTAGCCTTCGGTACAGAATGTAGTGTGGTATTCCACCCTGACTTTCAGAACCCCTTCATTATGGCTTACTCCAGCAAAGCGGGGGGCCCTCTGATAGACTAGTCATGACTATGTCAACACGTACTAGAGGATTTCGGTACCCTAATGGATAACGGCAATGTCTCAGATGTAAGTGACGAAGGGGTGTTCTTTGGATGCATATCCCCAACGTCTTAACTTAACTACAAGATTGTTTTGGTCCTCAAATGAGGTTATATAATGTTGGTTGAGTTAAGTTAATTTTAGGCTAGCTTGGGGTCATGAAACAAGCGTTTTATTTTAGGGTGTGAGATGTGTGCAAAATGTGATGTGTAATATGTAAACCCCAGCGATATCATGGCCAAGGCGCAAATGCAGATAAATAACATTAAATACCGTGCAAAATAACTAATTCTTCTTGAAAATAAAATGTACACAAGCAAATGAACGCATAAGGAACTTAACGGGTTGTAGGAAACACATAGGGGGTCTCAACTACCAAGATCGAGTAAAGGAGCTCACATACAAGGCGAAAAGGACCACAACACAAACTAGGGGGCTGTAATGGATCAGATCTGGAAAGAAACAGGTCGAGATGGGGTAGAACACAGACAGGGTATGGAAAAAGGGTGTCAAACACAAAAAAGGACTGAAAAATTGTAGGTCGTGCCTATCAATGGAACAGGTGCGATCGGGGTCACACAGAACTGTAAAACAGTAACGATCAAGATAGAAAATTGGCATAAAGGCTTAGGTCACACAAAACAAGGGTCTATACGTGACAAGTCGCACAAAACAAGGTCACAATAATGACCGAGATCACTCCAGGAGCCTGGACAAGGGTGATCTGGAGTTTTGGTCCAGGTCGCACTTATCAAGGCAAAAAGCGTGACCTAGGTTGTGCTTATCAGGAAAAAAGGTGCGACCTGGTCGTAAATTTCTGCCAGATAGGTGCAATCCAATCGAAATTGACGGTTTTTTCAGAAAAAACTGTCAGCTTGGACTGGGGGAGCAAGCATTGTGACAAAACTGGTTCAGATCTATCATAAGGGGGTCATATTTGTGATAGTTGAAGGTACCTAAGTAGGACAAACCAACAGAAACACCTGCAAAAATAGATATATGTGGGGATCGAGACAGTGGAGTCCCCAATGGAGTCGCCAAAACTATACTGGGGATTTCTCCCCTACTATGTGCAAAAGCACCTACCCTAAACCAGTCAGATCATAGGGTAGAATTCATGGTGCGAGGGATTTCTCAACCTCATCTTTCAATAATAAGCAGTAACACCAAAAACAATATTTTTATGATTTTTATATATTTTATCTAACTAATGAAAAACAATAACAAACATACCTTTTAGTAATATGGGCCACTGTAGCCATTTGAGGAAATGGTCTTCCTGATCCACAGTCTGGTTCTCCAATCTTCTCCACTAATGGTTGTCAAAAAAGGGGGAATGGATCCAAGTGTGTATAGAGCAAGCTCAACATACACCATGGGAATGATACGACAAAAATATGGGAACAATGGTGAAAGGTGAAGAGTTTGTGGAATGACCAAAAAGTTCAGGAATTAAAGAATGTTTGTGGGGAGACCTCCATAATGTATTTATAGGATGATCCAAGGTTTTTTTACCCATGGTATTTTATTGGGGATGGTATTTGTCCATGGTTTTTGACCCATCCTCATTTTAGGTTTTTTTTTTCCTTTTTAGAGAGAGTGGGGATAAGTCGCAATAAATGCTCAACTTCCCTTCATTTATGGGGGAAGGAACAATAATGTTTTGGACCATATTTGGTGGAATTTTAGTTGTGAAGGTCAAAATGGAGGAAATAATGGTGGGATAATGATGTATAATTATGGTTTGGACCATAGAGAGCTAGGGGAACCATTTTTTGTGTTAACAGAGATGTATTTTGAAACCTTGATGACAGAAAGGACTACCAGTTTGTGGTTTCTCGATCGAGATATTATACTCTCGGTAAGGTAATTAAACAAAGGGTCACAAGTTGTTGAGTAGTTTCTCTTTTTAACTTGGTAGTGTTACATATTCATTATAGGCATGCTTTTCAATGATTCGTTCAATAATGTTATTTAAACGTTATTTTCCTTCTTATCTCCTAGGTGAACTCTTGGCCCTTCAACCTGCCTGCTAAAGGAAGGGTTTTTTGCGCTTGGATTGATGAATCATATGAAGACTCTGCCTACCCTGCCTAACCTGGTCATTATCACTTTATTACTTCTACTTTTTGCCTTCAAACTGTCCTTATTCTGAATTATTATCCATTTGTTTCGTTCTGGTGACCAAAGACCCTCAAACATAATCCCGCACACATATTTAGGAGATAAATCCGAGTCGCAGATGGACTGACAAGCGGCTCTATACTGGAGAAGACAAGATAAAAGTCATTGTGGTCATTTTTAATGGGAAGAAATGTGTTGAATTTTAATTGGCTAGAGTAATGACAAATCTGTTATAATGTTTCACAAGCCAACCCTCAGATATAATAACGCCTTCAACACAAATATTTGAATTCAATGATTTAGGATAACTAACATTACGTTAAGTTTAAACATAAATACAATCTTTGAAATAAATGTTCATTGCTCCATTTGTGAGAAAAATTAATGTAAGTGTCATATATTTTATTTTGAAATATGCTAAAATGACAAGCTATTACATAACAACTTGCAAATAATGGCATTTTTATCATTTCTTCACATGTACCTGCAATAACATTCAAGTAATGTCCCTTAATTTCTCTCGTCTTAGCTTGAGACTTATAAATTTCTTCTACACAAAAGACAAAACTATCTCTCCAGTGCATGAATGGTTTGGATTTACGTTCTCATCAAACTACTACATAACAACAAAGCTTGTTAAACATTCATAAATATAGATATGAAGATTGGGTTAGAGATGAAACCATAAAAACTAATATACATAAGATAGGAAGTCATCACCAAATTGGTGGAGATAGATTTTGAATCACCCATGACAATATTGATGTCAACCTAAAGAGGAAGGTTTGATCAGTAAGAAACCAAGTGAACAGTGAGGCCATCTTGACTAAGGAGTCATTAAAGATGTTTTGAAGGAAACGGTTTGGGAAGTTTCATTTATTTGGTTAGTTTTATCTTCTTCTTTTTTTCTACATGAAATTAGGAGGAATTGGCAAGGAGAAGCGAAATGCAAAGGATAAGAGAATGTTGCAGTCACCACAAGATGCAACCAAGTACAAGGGCAAGAAAATGGAAGAGAGAGGAAAAATGGAGGTTGCAGTTGGAAAGATGCAATCCAATTTCTAAGATATTGACTGTCACAATAATACCCCAATAGAATAAACATAAGAACTTAGAATGTAAAACCCTTGCTGGAGAATTTAAGGAGCAAGTTTAGTGTAATTCTCTCTAAATGAGCTATGTAATTTATCCTTTTCTCCATTAATTTAACACTATAGTTTTTTTATCTGAAGATGGGTTTTTCCTCTTGTTGCAAATATTTGTTTAATTTACTTGGGTTAATGCTTCTAAGTTGTGGTTGTTGGCACATTTAGTTTGTTTATCTACTTGTTCTTAATCGTTCATATTAAGTGAATTCGTATGTAGGCTATTAAGAAGGGCAAGGAGTTAAACGTTATTTCTACATGTACTCTATTAATGTCGGTTTAGGGAATTGGTTTCTTGTTACAACAATTGAATAGTCAATATGTGTGTGTGTGTGTGTGTGTGTGTGTGTGTGTGTGTGTGTGTGTGTGTGTGTGTGTGTGTGTGTTGTGCCTTGTTAAGGAGATTTCCACAATTTGCATTAGTTGTTTCCCTTAGCTGTTATAACCTTAATATTAATAGTTTTTTTCCAAAATATGACTACGTCTCTTTCCTGCTAGCATATTGAGTAATAAAAACATGTCGGAGTTAAGAACAAGGAGCCTTTTTCTCCCCAAGACTGATCATGTTATGGGCATGGCAATATGTTACTCTTTATTCACGTCAATTCATTTTTTGTTTGAAGGTTTTGCTTTTGATATTTGGGCTCCATAAAATTCCATCGAAAATGCAATGAAGATAGAAAAAAATCAAAACAAAATGGAGATTTTTGAAAGAATAAAAAGGAACAAAAACCCTCGAAAAGGTTTTAAATCTGAATGGTTAAATTTATTGACAATGTTTGGGGGAGTGACCCACTTTCGTATTCATAGTCGTGGCATAAGTTGTTGGTTATCCTTATTTATTAGATCCATCGTCATTTTGTCCTTGGACAAAACATAGTTCACACAACACCACTATTATGGACATAACTAGTAGAGAACAAACCATGACTTGGGTTTCTTCATAGCTAAACATATAATTGTGCCTCCTCCAATTTTCACATTATTGTTATTGTTGATAATTCGCTAGTTGCATTGCAATTGCAACTCTACCCAAGCAATAACATATTGTACCTTCAATTTGGTGGTATTTTATATATTGATGAGATAGAGTTTACATTCAATTGTTACACTACGCGATCATATTATAAAAAGGTAAGAATTACCTTCACATCACATCTACTCTAGTGTAAAAATATAGATTATTTTTCCCAAAGCATGGAAAATCTTATAAAATGTAGTGTTTAAATGTAGAAGAAGGGTCTTATTTTTTGAGAAGGGGGAAACTTCTAATGGATCTTGAATTCCTGAAGCAATGTCGCGACAGGAAGATAACGCCAAGGTTTGTGCGATGTACACACAGACTTCAGATCCCGAGGAACAAAGCTGCCTTTAAAAGACTCAGCGATTCTCTAGTAAAAAATGAAATGAAAAAGATTTGTTAATTACCAAAGAAGAACAAAGGATAATGAGGGAGGCTTTGGAAATTGAAAACAGAGATGAAGGATTGAAGCTCGGTGACAAGTGGAAGCCAATTATTAACCTAATTAAAAAGCATTGAAATGGATAAGTCAGCTTAATATAACTGACCTCATGAGGGAATTCAAGTATTTATATGCTTTTGGATGATTATTCTCCCTCATCCCAATCACACGATTGAGTGATTGCCCTGATGATGGACTCAGTTTTATGGAGTCTGAAACGTTGGCTATGAAAATCGTACGCAGGTTTCCTTCTTTTTCAAATTATTTACCTGTAATGAATTTATTATTCATAATTCAGTCCCTCCATGGAAGGGATATGACAAGCGACTCTCATATGTTTGGGAACCTAAGATTGAGAAGGGCGAAACTTCTAACGGATCTTGAATTCCTGAAGCAATGCCACGACAGGAAGATAACGCCAAGGTTTGCACGATGTACACATAGACTTCAGATCCTGAGGAACAAAGCCGCCTTTAAAAGATTCAGTGATTCTCTAGTAAAAAACGAAATGAAAATGCTTCGTTAATTACTAGAGAAGAACAAAGGAGAATGAGGGAGGCTTTGGAAAGTGAAAACATAGATGAAAGTCTGAAGCTTAGTGACACGTGGAAGCCAGTTATTAAACTAATTAAAAAGCATTCAAATGGGATTCAAATGGAGAAGTCGGCTTAATATAGCTGACCTCATGAGGGAATTCAAGTATTTATATGCTCTTGGATGACTATTCCTCCTCATCCCAATCACAAGATTGAGTGATCACCCTGATAATGGACTCAGTTTTATGGAGTCTGAAACGTTGGCTGTGAAAATCGTACGCAGGTTTCCTTCTTTTTTAAATGTAGTGTTATCAACCTAACCTTTATTGATACAACCTCAAGAGGTTGTTGTGCAAAAACTTCATTATGCATAGAAGAAATCTAGCCACCTAAAATAACTTATCGGTGGCTATAAGGGTATAGGCTTATACTCCTATCAGATGCCTCTAGGTCTTTGGTCGTCATAAACCCATTTCCTTAAATTTGAAGAAGACAAGCTCTTAGCCAATCAAAAGAAATTTTAGGTCATACCAAAAGTCCTTATTATATTGTGTATCCTAGCCTACTCAAGCAATCCCCACCTGAATTGTCCACCCGATCGACATGTCACCCATTTTTATAAGGCCACCAATCTCACTAGACTCAATTTAGCAGCAAATTATGTCATATGCAAGGTTGGATCAACAAATCCATTTTGATATGACCGGTGGGTCACAGATTGTCAACAATAACTACTAGAATCATGACTTTGAACTTTAATTTATCAACCCAAGGAACGCACAAACTTCAGAGGTATTGTGCAAAATCTATGCAACTTATAACAATAACTAACCAAAAACAATAAAGACAAAGTAAAAAATATAGATTGAAACTAATTCCTATTTTGTAAAAGATGAGTGACTTGCTTAAAAACATAATGCTTTAGATCCAACCCTTTCATACATCTTATTAGTCCTTCCTAGGTTAGTGAGGCTCAATGTCACTCTAAAGCTAAAGAGTTTAGAATGTTATAGTTGGTTGGTCACTATGTAGATAGTTTCCGAATCTATAATAAAGCAATACCTCTGAGTTTCATGTTCATAAAACAAGCCAAGTATTAATATAAGGATCAACCAACCTTTGTATGAGCATAAAACATAATTTAAATAACGCAAGGCATAAAATGCAGGAATTGGAATAACAATAAATAAATGTTAGAATTTATATGAAAATGTTGTAACAAGGGAGCTACAAGAACGTAACAAGAAACTACATGAATCAGTGTGAGAACTACATTAATCATTGCAATAAACTACAAGAAAAACAAAGCAAGCACATTATGCAAAGGTAGTACGATCTTAACTAAATTTACTTAAACCCAACGCATAAACTACTGTTAAGATCCCTATATAATATTGAGTGAGGGCCTCCTTAAGGCGGTTACATGAACCTAATCGAAACCTTAGTTACTGAAAATAGAGGATAAACACTTCTTCTACATTTAATCAAATAGCATGTATCGTAAACAATAAAATGTGTACCAAAGTATTACTGCAAATTGTTTGTATCCAAAATAGCAAGATGACTATCGACCCTTGGGTTGCGCCTAAGGGCCTTTATTTATACAAAAATAAATTAAATTACATGGTGAATCCCATGTCTATGATTGAGGAGTAATCAATCAAAATCATGATCGTGGAAATTTGGTGGTCACTTTATTGTCTAAGACTTGTACTTTGGAATCAATTCAATTGTACATGGAGATCTCCTTATATCACTGGGACTAGATAATAAAGTTACCCTCCTACACCATCACTTGTTGTTTGATTTTTTATTTGTCCTTCCTTTGTTACCAACATCAATGCATAACTTCCAATACCAATGAGTGAGAAGTCATACAATAATAACAACAACATTTAATCACTAAAACTATACTCGTTAAGCATACATGAGAGAGCTCCAAGGATTATTTGTCACTTAGTGTGTTCATATGGTACTTATCGAACCCTCGGGCTTCCTCATTGTGCTTTTGAGAAGGTGTAAAATTGGGTTAATTTCCCACCAAAAGTGAAGTTCATCAATGACATAAAAGCAAAAGGGACCATAGACTCAAGAAGGTTTCAAGGCTTCATGTAGAAATAACTTATGGACTAAATTTTTTGTCATATTTATAATATTTAAGGGGGGACATCTACTCTTTAAGGATCATTCTCATTGGCTAAGTATTCCCAGTTCATTGGAAGATGAAGGCGTTGTGAAGCTAAATCAAATTCAATAATTTTAATCTTAAAAATAAACATAATGTAGGAATGCAAAAATAGGTACTTTGATATGATAGCATGTTCTTAGTTTACCATTACTACATGTTACAGCTGATTTTACCACACATGGTGGATCACACCTTTATGGCCTTTCTTGTCCCTCTGCAGACTCTTTAGACCCCATGGACCATTTGTGTACCTTTGATGTTTCCAAGATCATCCCTAAAAACATGTCTTATTTGCTATACGCGACTTTTAAACATGTTCTCACATATATACGTGGATTTGACCCTCAAACCCGCGTACATCGGGATGTGTGCAAAAGGCCAAATAGTTTTGGAGTTTTCCTTGATGTGGATCTGACTCACTTGTCTCTTGGACTTCCATATGCCTTGAGATCGCTCAGATTTGACCTTCCATTACCCCATTGAAGCACTATATAAGGAACCCTTTGGATACACTGAAAGAGNTGTTGTCGGAGCTTATACTTGAGTCTGCATCCCTTTGTCCCTTGGAGCACTTTGTGTTCTTCCCAAGCTTGCCTTTGCTTATGAGCTTGCTATCGAGAGATGGATGATTGAAGTGGTGGAGGGCTCAGTTTCTCCGATTCGTAGACGTGCCGACAAAGGTTGTCACTATTGTAATCTTTGTTTTATATTAATAGAAATATATTTTTCTATCCAATAATCTGTATTTAAATGAGTATTGAATCCATGGATGCTTTTAAATGCTTATATGTTATTGATTATATATGTTAGAGTAGGTATAACACAATTATATATAGCATGCTTGTCTTGTTTGTTGAATGTTGAGAGAGCAAATTGCTTATACAAGCGAGAGTGGAAAAGCTCAACGGGGATCTACATCAACCATCCGGAATAAGGTATGTGTCGAGATCCTTTAGTGTTAGATGTTTGGTTTCTCTTGCATATTGGAAAGGAGTGATTTCTGCGGTTACTCTGTCTGTTGTGGTACCCCAAGCCAGAGGAAGTTTTCTCCGTAACACTACATTTATGTCTATGATTATTGGTTTTTTAATATTTTAGTATCTTATAATTTCTAGATATAGATTCATTTTTCATTTCTACAATTTATTTTTTATTTTGCTTAATTCACTAGTTCTAAATTATGTTTATTTTGCATATGTTTAGCAACAAAAAGAAAAGAAAAGAAGGGCTACTAGAAACTTTAGTTCCTACCTTTTAAATAATTTAAAAATAAAAAAGTGCATTGGGTCTCATGGTTAAGAGTGTTAAAACTTTGTATTAGAGGTGGTAGCATAGTAGACCAACACACAATCAATCATCCCCTGAAATTCCAAGGAGACTAATGTTGCCACATGTAGCCTAGTTTCTCTTGTGACCTATTACAACGACCATTGTTATGTACAAAAATATTAGCATGGCAATAAACACCACTATGATCGCTCAATAGAAGGCCAACAACTTGAACTGCAACATTAAAGAAAGATAATGGTGGGGAAAGAGAGAAGGAAAAGAGAGGTTGGAGTCAGAAGGATGCAATTCAATTTGTAAGAGGTCGATTGTCACAACAAGGCCTTAATAGTACAAACATAAGAACATAGAATGTAAAACCATTGCCATTGAATTTAAGGGGCAAGTTGAGTGTAAATCTCTATAAATGAGCTATGTAATTTAGTCTTCTCTCCATTAATTTAACCTAGAGTTTTTTTTTCGAAGATGGAGTTTTCCTCCTATTGCAAATCCTTGTTCAAATTCTTTGTGTTAATGTTTATTTGTTGTTGTTGTTGTTGTTGCTATTCATGTACTCAAAGTATGCCAACAATGGCACATTCAATTTGTTTAATAACCCGTTCTTAATCATTTCAAACTAAGGGAATCCATATGTAGGCTTATAACAAGGGCAAGGAGTTAAACCTTATGTATGCGGGTACTTTGTTAATGTTGATTTAGGGAATTGGTTTCCTGTTACAACCAATGAGTTGTCAAGATGTGGGTGTGTTGTTGTATGTGTTGTTCTAGACATTTTCACAATCTACATTAGTTGTTTGTCTTTGTGTTATAATCTCAATATTATAGGTTTTTTCAAGAATAGGACTACGTCTCTTGCTTGCTATTGAGTTTGTTATTCATGTCACTTCATTTTTTCTGTGATAGTTGGGCTGCATAAAATTCCCTAAAAAATGCAATGAACATATCACTTAAAAAATAAGAATTCAAAGAAAGATGGAGATTTTTGAAAGAACAAAAAGGAATATAAACCCTCATTAGGGTTTTAACTTTGAGCAATTCAATTTATTGACAATGTTAGAGGGAGTGGCCCACTTTCATATTTGTAGACATAGTCGAGGCTATCGGTTATCCTTATTTATGAGATCCATTGTTGTTTTGTCCTTGGACGAAAAATTGTTCACACAACACCACTATTATGGACATCACTAGGACAAACCATGACTTGGGTTTCTTCATGGTTGAACCTATAACATTGCCTCCTTCAATTTTCATGTTATTGTTATTGTTGATGATTAGTTGGTTGCATTGCAACTACAAATCTACCCAAGCAATTGTATATTGTACCTTCAATTTGGGGGTATTTTATATATTGATGAGATGGAGTTTGCATTCAATTGTAACATTGCTAAATACATGTCTCAATCCTTGCAAGTATTATTATATTATGAAAAGACAACAAATACCTTCACATCCCATCTCCAGTAACATCAAAAAATGGAGATTCTATTTTTCCCAAAGCATGGAAAAGCTTATAAAACTTAGGGTTACTAGCCTAGTATTTATTGTTATGATCTCAAGAGGTTGTTGTGCAACAACATATCATTGTGCATAGACAAAACATGACAACTTGAAATAACTCGTTGGTGGTTGTAAGGGTTTTGAATTCCACTCTTATCAAACGCCTATGGCTCTTAGGTTGTTAACCCATTTCCTTAAATTTTAGGAAGACACAGTATTATCCAACTAGAAGTGGTTTTCAGTCATACCAAATTTTTTAATTTGGTACGGATTATTTAGAGAACAAAATGAAGGCAATGATGGATGGAATGGAAAAACAATGTAAACTACAAAGCAATACAAAATGGAAACACCCATAAATATTTTGTAGAGAGAACAATTGTATAGTAAAACCCAAACTATATTAATGAATGGAATGGAAAAACATTGTAAACTGCAAAGCAATACAAACTAGCTCGGATGGTGGTAGCTTATCCTTGAAGAGAGACGTGCACATTACAGTCATTCACAAGAGTTGATTACAAAGATACTGGGAAGGGACTTTTATCATAAGCATAGATGAAAAAATGCTAAACATTCAAAAACCTAATCCTAAGAGATGATGTGCCAAAGGATTTGTGGCCCCTAAGGTAACTACCTAACTTATCGAGGGAACAAATTTTACATACAATCTTTGTTTAGGGCGCACGATGGCTTGTTGGAAATATATAACAAAGAAGTACAACTTTTGGTTGGGTCAACTACATGCCATGACAACCCTTGGCCCCTTAAGTAGCCAAACAAAACCATTTAGAGCCTCAAAACAACCCTAGAAGTTTGGGACTTGAAAAATCATAGAAAAATGCTAAGAAGATGGAGAATTAATATAACTCAGTGGTATAGGTAGGTGGCCATCAATATCCACCTGGATCATTCATGCTCCCTTAAGAAGCAATGATCCCCATTGCATCAAGTTCTTCCATCGCATGGGGAAACTTCTGTTAAATTCGAGTCCTGGTGAGCCACTTTCCTTAGTGAAGAAACTGCCATGCTTTGATGACCTGATACAGATGGATGTTTTGTTGGCAAGTTCTCTTCATCTCGGTGGCCATGCTTTGTTTGAATGTCACCTTTTCAATGTAGTCGGGATTGAGTTCCATAGGGGTCAAATACTTAGCTACTTCTGAGGTGTCTAGGAGAGGTGTAAAATATGGTTGAATTAACTCTACATTAAATACAAGGTGCGAGCCAAGGAAAGGGGGGATACTTAACTCAAAAACATTCTCACCCACAACCTTGGTGATGGTTTGAGGCCGATATTGAAGTGGTTAGAGTTTTTGTTGTGTCTCTGTGAGATACTTGTTTTGTAAATCCAACCATACCTTATCTCCCACCTATAATTTGTGTGGAACCCAACATTGATTGTGGTGTTGCTTATACTTATCATTGGCTTCTACAAAATATCATCAACTTGTTGTTGGCTATGACGGATCCATTCAAAAAAATTGTCTCCCCAATTAGCCTCAGTTTGTGCATGGCAAACAACAAAGTCAGAGTCATTATTATATAATTAGGGCCACCTAGAGGTTGTGTGTCCACAAGATTTGAGCATCATAGTCAGTGCAACAATTGAAGGTTGGTTAAGGCAGTTTGCAAATCGATTTGTGCTTCCATTCTTGTACTTGATGGTCAGGTGGAACAATTCATCCTAGAGATGAAAGTTTGAGAATGATATCCCTATACACCATGTATGATGGGAAAGAACAAATTCAAGGTCGTTATTATACAATTATGGCCACTTGGAGGTTGTGTGTCCACAAGATTTGACATCGTAGTCGATGCAGTAATCGAAGGTTGGTTAAGGCAGTTTGTAACTTGATTTGTGATTCCCTTCTTGTACTTGATGGACAGGTGGAACTATTGCATGTTTATGGACCACTTGTGAAGGTGATCATTTTGTAACTTTCATTGAGTTTAAATGAATCACAAGGAATTGTGATCAGTGTGGATGATCGTCTTCTTTCGTAGCATGTTATGTTTCCATTGTTGACAAGCCTGCACAATGGAGTACATATCCTTTTCATAGGTGGGATATTGAAGAACAACATCAGAGAGTGTATTTCTCTGGGAAGGCACTGGATGTCCAGGTTGAGTGAGGATTACATCGATAGCATAGTCAGAGGCATTTATCTCAATCTTGAAAGGTTGATGCAAGTCTGGAAGAGTGAGGATTGGAGCTAAGCATAGGTGTCATTTCATTAACTCAATTGCTTTGTGTCGTAGCACACCCCAAGAAAACTTGGCTTTGGCTCCACCCCATGTCACTTGGCTCAAGGGCCAAGTAATATGAGAGAACCTCAACACAAACCTTAAAAAAACTTCGTCAGACCCAATAAGTTATAGAGCTTTGTTAGAGTCATCGAGGTTGGCCAATCATGAATGAAATGGATCTTGGTTGGGTCTACATGCACCCAATATTCATCCATTATGTATTATATATATTGAATTCTCTCCATATTGAATGAATATTTCTCCAAATTGGCATATAACTTGTGTTGTTGTTGGGTGCTTATGACTTGCTAACTATGTTGTAAATGTTCCACCCAAGCTCTGTTGAAGATGAGGATGTCATCTAGATACATGACAACAAAGGAGTTTGTGAATGATTGCAAGATATCATCCATTATCCCCATGAATGTTTTTGGAGCATTAGTCAAGCCAAAAGGCATGACCAACTACTCAAAAAGACCTTATTTAGACTTGAAGGTTGTCTTTCCATACATCACTTTGCTCGATCGGGACCTAGTGGTATCATGAATTAAGATTACTCTTGTTGGAGAACTTGGCACCCTTAAGTTGATCAAGAATATCATCATCCTGAGGGATTGGGTATCTTTTATCGACTATGATATTGTTTAGGGCTCTATAATCAATAAAAAGTCACCATGTCCCATCATTTTTCTGTAGCACTATAATTGGGTCCCACAAGGTGATGATCTTGGTCGAATGTGACCCTTTTGGATGACTCTTGAATTTGACATATGGCCATTAGGTAAGGAAGCACCAAGTATAAAATCAGTTGAGTGTGTGACCCATTAGTACAAATGAACACCTTCATGTGAGGCAAAGATATCTATGTATTCTTCTACAATCTTGTCCACTTGCTTCTTCTGTGTAGAGAGACATCTCGCTAAGGCTATGGTGATCGCATTGACCTTTTGTTCCCCTTCTAATAGAACCATGAAGAGGACAAATTTCCTAGTCCAGGAGATTACCTTTCGACATTTCTTTACTGAGATTAAGGAAACTACAATAGTTGGAATTACCTTGTGCCCTATTACCTATTACAATGGCCATCGCTATGTATAAAAACAATAGTGTGGCAATGAACACCACTATGATCTCTCAATAGAAAGCTTGTACCTTTAACTTTGTAGTATCAAAGAGAGGAGTTTGTGTAGTCCTTGGACGCAAATCTAGCATGTTGCACTTCTTTGTCACCTTCCTCAGCCATAGATTTTTCTAGATTAGAATTGAAAATTTCTCAAAGGCAAACAAATAATGTCACCAAAGTTTTATTTTGATAATAATTAAAAATAAAACAACTATAACACATAAACTCATAGTTATCAATAGTTCCTCACAATGCCATTTGGCTAATTTAGAAGAAAAAAATGGTTCCATGAAAACTAAAAGGGAACTGATGAAACATAAATAAACCCCCTAAAAAATATGGAAAACTAAACTTTATTAAACCCTCCACAATTTTTAAGGAAAATTGGTTGATTCCCATGCTAATATTTGGCATATATTTTAAAGAGATGTGCTTGTTAAAGATAGAGGGTAACCCTATAGCCTACACAAACACGACATGCAAGGGATATGTAGGCATCGACACCTTATTGACCAAAATAGCCCAAAGGTCACAACCGGGTTGATATGCCCTCCTATAAAAACACAGACACAGTTATTAATATAGGACAAGTTGAATTTACTACATGGTAAAATCCCTTGATGAAATTTCTCCAAGACCCACTTCGATTTCCAAAACTTCCAAAGCTTATGGATTATATGTGATGCCTTGAAGACCATTGGAGCCAAAGATTTGACAATGTCAATGAGTTGGCGAGAGGATGATATTGAGAAACAAGGGTGCATACTTTGCCAACATATCTTTTTTAGAATGAAAGTCTAAGGGGATAATTCGGTGCATCCATGAGAGAGGAACATGGTAACTATTTGGGGTGGTTATTAAGTTTAGTGTCTATATGATTTTTTTGTATTTCCTAAAGCAAAGGAAAAATTGCTAAAGGTATCAAGTGAGAATGACCAACTTGTTGATGCTAGCCCGAGTAAGGTTGAGTAAGGAGCATTTATTATGAAGAAGCCCCTCTCTCATGCAAAATTGTTGCAACAAGAGCATGGTCAACATCTAATTAGGGTACCAAAATGGCATAGATATCTCATTTTATGGTTGTGTTAAATTCTGTGAAGCATATGATCATTAGCCTGCATGAATTCAAATGAGAAGAGAATGTTGCAGAAGAGAGAGAAGAATTTAGCATAGATTGTTCAATTCATCATGAAAAAATTGCACACACATGGAGACAAAATTGGAATAATATGATTATATTCATGAATCACTAAATAATATGGAATAAACTGGTTGTACATATAGGAGGATTCGAATACTAAAGATAGGATTTGAATCTACCAACTCATACTGACTCTGGAGCTAACTCAGTGTGGAAAAATCACCACTAGAGCTCACTAATGCAACTCCGGATACCTAACTTAGTCTACAATTAGTTAACTGATGAGGGTAGGTGAGAAAATGCACCCACACTCCCTTCAATCATGCAAACTGGCACTAGGCTAACTGATTGTGATCTAACTGATAATAACTGGAGCAGAATTGAACATGACTGCTTACCTACCAAGGTCCAATGAAGGAGACTGCTAGTGGCACTCAGAGTGGGTTCCTAAATTATAGGGATTGGTCCCCGAGGCTCCTAAACTCATGCAATCAGGTGCAGTAAGTGGTATATGTCCCCTAGGTGTGTCCCCCGTGCATTGGTGGAGTGATGAAGACCTCCTAAGCTAGGAAAATAAACAACTAGACTATGTGGTTAAGGGGATGATTAATAATAATCCCAACCCCCCCCCCCTTAATCTTGACTTTAGACAATCCTCGTCCTTGAAACTAAGGCCAATGGTCACCCTTTACATTTATTCGTCCATGTAAACTAAGGAAAAGGCAAAACCGCATGGGGAAAATCCTTCCTCAAAAAATGGAAATGAAAGGAAAACCAAAAAATGCTCTCCAAACTAAATGATTATGTCTGGAGGAATCTTCCTCTTTGGAAGAAGAGGAATATTCTTTACTTGATCAGGAACTTAGACAACTACAAGATGGATTATGTTTGGAGGAATTTTCCTATTTGGAAGAACATGAATCTACTCAACTGAGGTACATCGATGAGAGAGAAAAGGTGCTTGAGAATTCGAACCGTGTGAGGTAAACCCCAGTAACCTAAGATGTTGCAGCCTTTAACATTGAACCATGTGAGGTAAAATCATCTCTAGATGTAAGGAGAAAGTGTCCAGGTGAATGCATGATGTCTCCAAATTCAGTATCACCATAAGGAAGTGTGCATGTGATCATATAGGAAGGAGGAGGAGGGTTGGGACCATGGAGAGCAAATGATTGATATCCATAATCTGATATAGCTTCCAAAGTATCCAATGAATCACTATCCAACACATCAGTAAAATCATGAGAAGAAACTGATATAGAATCCCCAATAGCATAATTTTTTAAGGAGACTTGAGGTGCTTGATTTTTCACACCAAAATTGATGAGAACAACTACAAGCATGATTGGAGGCTCTTGAAACTTGAAATACGAACCAATTAAGGTGATATCAGATCTAAGAATAAGGAACAAAGGCTCCAAGTGTGCTACTGAGATGGTAGATGCACTATGTTCTCCTTCTTCAAAGGCTCCAAGTGTGCTACTGAGATGGCAGATGCACTATGTTCTCCTTCTTCAACAAAACTGTAACACCCCAGTTTTGACCCCATTGCATTAATGTATATGATGTAAATATTATATCGAATCATGACAAGGAGTTCAAGGCCAAGGCCCCATCATTGATTAATGTTTGGTACATAGACGATAATGGTTGACGCCTATGGATTCTGTGCTAAGTCAAGCATGTTTGTAAACATCATGTAAATAGGCAAATTAATGAAAAACCCACAACCAGCTATGTCAATGCAACGAATAATGAGATGGGGGCATGATTTTCCTATGGATAAGGGGGTGGGAATGTTAACCTTGAGCCAGTTTGGGGAAAATCCATGTGTCATGGGGAGAACCCATCAAAACTGTCAATTACCCTTTTTCTTGTCTTCTCTTCCTAATCATTTATTATGCCAGAAGGTGGTTGAGGTAGTTATTGCTTGGAAGGGGAAGAGTATGGGAAAATTTCAAGTTGGGCAGAGCACCCAGTTTTGGAATGTCATGTTTTTCTTGCATGGACAAGAAAACACCAAAATCGTACGCCAGTTTGACTCATGCTTTCACGTTTTGGTTTTACTCTCACGTTTTGGGAGCTGTGGGACGTTCTAGCTCATTCACCATCTTTGTTCTCCATTTTTTGGTGGAAGCTCTTCAGCAGCTGAGCTCTTCCTGTGTGTATCCTTTGCATTCTGCGAGTGTCTTTCCCTTGGAAAGACTGTGATTTTTGTGTTGCAGCGTTATCTTAAACTACAAAGTGTATGAGACCCTGTTACTTGTGTTCCAGAGTAAAGCCGGTGTTGCTGAGTCTCCCTGTGGTTGTTGTGTTGTGCATCTGGGTTCGGGTCTTAGCTATGTACAAGACTTAGGAATGGGAGAGACCTAGAATGTGCTTGATAAACCTAGTGTGGAACCTCACAATAATATAAGAGTGTCTAGTAAACCTGCTATGCACATCCTGAAGAGCACTGAAAGGGAAGATGTAGCCTCAGGGACTGTGGAGCAGAGAAGAGGACACTTCCTTATGTTGGGTGTGTAGGTAGTGGGGAAGCCAGGCCAGATAGGTCTTGTGAAGGTGTTCTTAGCTCTATAGATGAGCTCACTAACTTAGCAATTCTTCCTGCACATTGCCTTAGAAGCCTGATAAACCCAACTGGAGAGATGGCTTGGCTGGTAGCCTGATAAACCCATATGTTGGCTTGGTTGTGTTTTGTTGTGTTTGGCTGTGTGAGTAACCTTTGGATGGACAATCTGATAAACCCAACTATGAATGTTGGCTTGGCTAGTTATCCTAATAAACCCAGCAGTGAGACGGATTGACTGTGGATAGTCTGATAAACCCATATGTTGGCTTGACTGGTCCTTAAAGGTGAATGTTGGCTTGACTGTGTTCAGTCTGTGATACCCAAATATGAGATGGCTTGGCTGAGTGGCCTATGAAACCCATCTGTTGGTGTGTTTTCCCCTGCATCCTGATAAACCCAACTGTGTTGGCTTGGCTGAGTGTTATTGCACCCTTGGCTATGTATGAGTCTGCTAGTATTCCCTTATTCCTTGAGGAAATCATGCCCAGCTCGGGGGTGGTGGTGTCACTGAGAGATTGATGAGCGCATTGTCCTATGGTTGGGTGGAACGTTACAGCGACATAGCTAGTTGCGGGACAAGTTCTGTTCAAGATAAGTGTTCTTGTCTATGTTAATCTCTGTAATTGTATTTCTTGTGTTGTAATTGCTTGATGGAATGTGATGAACATGTTGCTATGTTGAATTGATGCATTGTTCCTTTGAATAATTGAAATGATAGGCATCTATGTATGTTTCCTTCAATGCATCTTTAAACTAAGTTGCAGGGTAGATTGGCTAGATCGGTAATGGACTGAATGATCAAATCGATCCAAGACTTCAGTTAAAAAGTTCAGTTTCCTCCTAGAAATCTTATTTTCCATAGTCTGCGGGATGCGAGATGCGGGATGTCGGTTCGCAGATTTTGGTTTTTGCAATTTTCCCTTTTTGCATCTTCCTTTCTGCAATTTGCGGGATGTGGGATGTCTTTTTGGAGAATTACGTCTTTCCACAGTTTTTGTTTCGCAACGATCCTTTCCAATGCAGGATGAGGGATACGGGATTGCGGGATCGCGGTGTCACGATTTCCACAATTCCTAATCCCACAATTCAAGTTTTTGCACCGTCGATCTTCGCAGGATGATTGTCTGACATTGATCTATTCCTGATGCGGGATGCGGGTTGTGGGAAGTGAGATTGCAATTTTTGCAACTTTTCGATCTCGCAGCTCGGGCTTTCCACACCATTGATTTTTGCGGGTGGATTTTGAGCCATCGATTTGGTTCCAGTTGCGGGACTATTTGGGATCGTTATTTTTCGTTGCGTTTTCTCTCCGCCGTCTGATCTACTCTGAGACCTTTCCTTGCAGATTGTCGAAATGCTCAAGGGAAGATAAGAAGGAGCATGACAATGTTGGAAATGTCGAGAAGTGGCATGTAGGAATTTACTGGAAGCACTTGATCAATGGGGGTGAATGGATCACTCCTAAAATATGATATTTCTTCCAAAACATCTAAAGTATCACTTTTCTACACACCAACAGCAAGATTCGAGAGAGTGGAATCAAATTTCTCTTCAGCTCCTTGAGCTTTCACTAGCAAACTTTGCACAGAATTTAGAATCGACGAATAATTGGAGAGTGACTGAGTAGGATGGAAGGAGAGTTTTTCTTCAATAATGGAGGTTCGAATGACTTCTTTTGGATCATTTGTATGAGAAGGATATCAAATATCTCATAAAATTCTATAGCAACGGGAGAAGGAGTCACTACAAGGAGACTTTCAACATTTGGAATTGATTGAGTTGAAGATTCTGCTTCTTCTTCATCTTGAACAACTTCATCAGAGAGAATTAAGGCCTATGTCATAGGGTTCATCGAACCTGAACCTCCAGGTTTGGAATTCGGCGAACCTAAAAAAAATTGAAAAATTCGTTTAGGTTCGGCGAACCTGAAGGAAAATTGGTTCGGCCATCAGGTTCGTGGAACCTCTTAAAAAAACCCTAACATGAATGGTTCGGGCATAGTTTGGCATGGGTTTAATTGCTTATGGCCATGTTGTTTCACGTCCTTGGTGGATAATGTTGAACGTCTTCCACAAAACGTGCTCTGGTGATAGAGAATAGACACTTCGACGCTCAAGCTGCACCCTGCAAGTCGCGATACACACTCCGACGCTCGAGCTGCGTGCTAGCCACAATCATTTGGTCGACTATTGAGAGATTGAATGGATTTGGAGGCATTTGCGATGTCCTTTGGAACCTTGACAGTCGGGCCTCATCTAATCATCTCGAGCCGTGAGCAATGAGTCACGGCCTGTGGTCTGCCCGTTGTTTCATTGTCGTTTATTTTAAAAAAAATATGTCATAGTTCATTAATTATATATATATATATATATATTATAATTCGTTGTTGTTTATTATTAT